>VFFE01007626.1:1272245-1308404 GCA_008921705.1 Burhinus oedicnemus | reverse complement strand
AGAAAAGAAAAGAAAAGAAAAGAAAAGAAAAGAAAAGAAAAGAAAAGAAAAGAAAAGAAAAGAAAAGAAAAGAAAAAAGAGAGGAGACATCTGTACCTGCATAAGGCTGATCCAAGCTTGAGAAGGCAGAGTCCAGACCTGGAGAGCTGGGCATATCACAAAGCCCGTTTAATTCACAACTCCCCATAAACAGAGAGAGAGGCAATGAGAGAGAAGCAAAGCAGTTCCCTGCTGGAGCAGAACCAAAACTCTGAAGTGTCCAGGCCCTTTGCTATCAGGTCCACAAGCCTTTTAAAGCCTCTCTTTTGTCTCGTAGGCATTGCTGCTGAAAGCCATGAGGTCAGTTTGTCTATTTTTGTCTTCTTAGCTTCATCACTGAGCAGTGTGACGGACATTGTCACCTGGCACTTAAACACCCTCCTTTCCCCCACCCTCTACTCCCTGTGAGGAGAAACTCCTCTTTTTTATTTTAAAATAATAAAATATACCCTATACTCTCACTGTTTCTGTGGTGCAAGCTTCAGGTTAGAAAGGCACAAGCTTCAGGTTAGTGTTTCCAGTGCCTCAATGTCCAGCATTTCTGTGCTAAAGAGCCATTCAAAGAGCTGAGACTAACATAGTGCTCATGTGCAACACAGACAGGCAGAGAAACCCACCCAGGAGGAAAGCAACTTTCCCTGTCTGAAACCCTCAGAGAGCACCCAGTTCCAGGTAAATATAAGAAAGAAAAGAGAGAGGAGAGACTCTTTTCCGGTGTTCATCAATTTCATTCCATGTCTGAGAAGAACCAGTCCACGATACACATTCCTGTTGTATACCAGGACTGAGGAACATTTAACAGAGGAGCATTAGGATCCTGGGTGCCTGTAGTGAAGTGGTTTAGTTGAATTAAAATGGCAGAGACTGTTACCTACACCACTGAAGAGTGTGGCTGTGCCCAGGGAGGGTAATGCAGAGTTTGGAGGCCAAGGAGTGGTGTTTTAGCAGCACCATTCAGAGCTCCTGCATGGGACACTGAGAGTTGTTGAAAGACAAGATGCTGATAGTGAGGACTGGGGTGGACAGGGAAGAAGGGAACAGAGGGTGCTGGGAATCTACAAATCTCTGCAGTTGTGGCCTGCTCAGCATCTCCTCACACTTTGGTGAGGTCTCATCTTACTGCCTCTTCCTGTACATGAGCAATAGGTCCTGTGAGCAAATCCCAGGGCTGTGGCCAAGGGACACTGCCCTGTGATTCTCTCAGCAGTCCCAGCCTTAGCAAGACTGTAGCACAGGACTAGAGCAGACCATCTCCAGTGTTAGTGAGTCTAGAAAAGTGAAGGTCTGACCATGCCTCCTGAAATCCACTAGCCATCGCTGCATGCCAAGGAAGAGAACTTCCACAGGCAATGTTGCTGTAAGAGAGACCTGTTGTGCTTCATACAGAGGCTCTTACAGCATGAGCAATGGAAGTGGTTCAGTCACTTCTTCTTTGATGAACATTTACACATATAGGGATACAGTCTTTTTAGGAAAACCTTGTAGAATCTGATATATATAATATGCAACTGGAAATGAAAATACAGCTCTGCAGTACGGAAGAAATTCTCTATTAAGAACATTCAAATGGAATAGATAATAGGTTAAATCGAAGGGTTATAAAATTCTCCTAAATGCTGGTATGGTGGATAATTTCTATAGAAAATTTTTTGTTAACTTTTAAAGCACTAAATTCTGTTGGAATAATCCACAAAAAGGGAAAACTTCTATCAGGCAAAGTCTACAAAGATTTTTCCATTAACTTAACTAAATTTCACTGAAGTGAAATGAATTATGTTACTAATTACAGTGAAGAGAAGTGCAAAAAGTATAAATCTTTTCAAGATCAGGCCCTATTAAAAGAAAGCATTTCAGTGTATGCTCTGGAAAACTACTGAACAAGCAGGCTTACATGATGCCCGATACTGTTCATGTTCACTAGGAGAAAAACAACAGAAAATTTTATTACCGAGGGTCAAATTGTAGAAAAGCCATTACCATAGAAAATAAGCACACTGCTAATTTCAGAGATAAGGAGCCTGTTCCTCTGTGATGAAATACTACTTGTCTACTATTTTTTCACACAAGATTTTGTTCTTCCAGCTATTTATGTTAGACAAGGTCATTTTTCCATGGCTAACGTTGCAAATATCCCAGTAAGTCATTAGAGGCTATAGACACCTCATGCTTTTCGTACCTGGAGTCCTTTAAAAATAAGATTTGGATAGATTCTATTGGCCTTCTAAGTATCTCCCTGTTGAAATCTTCAACCTTTCAAGCTTCAACCAATGTTTGAATTGCAAACAGTAAAGCAGAGGAGTGTATATTCTTTTACTTAAAAGAAGTGGTAAAACTCTTGGGACAGAAAACTTATTTCTCATTTTTGGATATTTGCACACTTCCACCACATAATCTGTGCATAATATAAAACATAGATATGGCTTCAGCTCCAATTTAAGATGCTAGAAGCAAATGCTTCAGTCTTACTCAAGTCTGCAACACTTAAGCATATATCTGATGTTAAATATATAGTTAAGTATTTGTCAAACCAGTATTTCTTCTTAAATGGCTAGTGATCCAGTGAGACACCGCCCCACTGCAATCTCCTGGTTTTAGAAAAACAGAACTCAAGCTTCTCTGCAGGTGAATTGACAGCCCATGGGAAAAAACATGCCTAGTCATTTTGTAGATTTTCGACCATTCTTAGCCATTCTGCGACTCCCACGCTGCTATTGAAGGGCTCTGCTAGGCAGAGAGGGTGTGGAGACATTGCTATGTGTGGCTGCGATGTATTAGTCTCATGGTATCCTGCTGGAGGCTTGAATAGCTTGTTCCTTCAAAACAATCTCCCTCAGCTGAGTGAGAGTTTCTTCCTGAATTGGATGGAAATGTGTCCTCAGTGCAAAAGGTAGCACACATGGCTAGCTCTCCTGTGCTGACAGCTCACACTTGGGCCCTGGGTATTCCCTACATAGTCTTTTGTGACAAGATTGCCAAAGGCGAACTTTCTTTTGGCAGGACTGCACCTGTTGAATGCACTAGTGAATCTGCCTTTTGCAGTTTTAGCCCGATTTCCTAAGAAAGGCTTAGGAAGAAAGTCATGCTGCATGTCTTTTGATCTTATTTGTTTCATGCTAATAGTTTTTGAGCCTATTTGCTAATTTTAGGTGTCTGAAGTCACAAAGATACAACGCTTCTGCAATTTTACATGAAAATAGGTGGCTGGACAGAGGAGATAGACCCCACCATAGGAAGCAGGAAGCCCGAGCGCAGTCTTAATTAGGCACCAAAAACTGAAGAACACACACAACAGACAGATTATGAGTTCCTATTTTGAATATGAGAGACATCAGACAGATCTGGATTTTACTAGACATAAGAGAAACCAAATGCAAGACATAAATTAAAAGGACACCAGGATCTGTTAATTCTACTGCTCACAAAATTGCTTGATGTCTGACAGCAGGATACCCCTAATTCATCTTCTCTTTGTCCTTCAGTGTTTCCAGCATCCACTCTCTATTAATACAGACAAGCATATGCTCCCCATCTGGGTATGTGGACTTGATTAATCCTGTAGCACTTGCCATATACTCTTGTGGCAATCCAATTGATTTAGTCCTTTTCTGCAACAAGTCAAGCTACTACTACATTTAAAAATCCAGCCTTTCACCTTCCATGCCTTATGTCATCTGCTGAGGACACAGCAATCTCTGCTGAATCCTGAGGCCATCCATTAAAAATGGTATTATTGCTATTTCCTGTTACTGCTTGCTAGGTACAACACACTCAAGAGAAACAAAAAACATTTAAAAAGCTTCACTAGCAGGAGTTTGCAGTTCAAAAAGCAGATAGGAAGACAATAGTGGTGTACCTCCACAATCCAGGTAACCCACCTCCTTCCCCCGTGTCCCCCACACACCTGGGTTTCTGTGGGAAGAAAGACCAGTGAAAAGCTGCAAGGTGTCCCAGCAGGGTCCCAGTTCTGAGTAGTAGCAGTTTCAAGACTGTGGGGTGCCCCACAGCACATACTGCCTGTTCTGTCTAGATGAAGCCAGAGGACAAGATCCACTGACAGAAGAGAGGAGGGTTGGGATTTTTAATCATCTGTCTCCTTGCCAGTCATATAACATTGAGGTGGAGAGGACATTTGATTGACATATGTTAGTGTTTAAAGCTCCATGGGTGAAAATATAGAGGTAGTCCTGTTAGATTCAGAAGCCCAGTGAAATACTACTACCAACTTAGCCAGTTAGCTAATCTGACATCATGAGCCATTAATAGTTATGTTTTCTGTTCTATTCTTAGCCAATTGTGCAGTCACCTTACAGTAGTCCCATCTCATCCATACTTCTCTCATTGGAAGAGTCATGTGGAACCATATCAGGTATCTTACAGAAGCCAACATATACTGTGTCCACCTTATTTCTTTAGCCATGAAGTCTTATCTTACTGAACAGGTCAAAGACTATCTCTTTTTCTAGTTTTTATTAGTCCATGTTGTTTTTACTGATCATTTTGTTTTCCACAAAGTGTGCTCAAAAGAACTACTTTGTTCACCTAACTGAAGCTAAACTGAAGCCAACCTAAACCATTCTATGATTCTATGAATCTATGACTTTTTTTCTTATCCCCAGAGCCTGTCTCTGTAAGAAGGGTGCTATTCTTGGTCTCTTTCCCTGAGAACATTCCCATTATTCCAGGTTATTTATCTAGGACTGAGCGCCATTCTGATACAATTTTCACTAATTCCTTACATTTCATCTCTACAGAGAATATGATTCAGCCTTGCCCTTTCAGTATAGTCAGTGTATCAAGATATGCTGAATCTACTCGCCCCCGTTCCTGCCCCTATTTCTTTTATACAAAGGGCTTGATTCTTGGCTAACATAAGTGGTAGATACACGGATGACAGTGAAGCTTTACAGATTTCACAACAAACCAATCTACCTTCCTACAACGGATTTAAGTGAAACTGAAGAACGATTATTTGTCAGGTTTACAGTTTTCTCCTTCCTAACTATAATTTTCTCTCACTTTTGTTGAGCAATGACTCTGTTGTTTAATTACCCCTTGTCAAAGTCCTTTTATGCCTCGTCCTTTTATGACTCACCCTTTTATGCCTCTCCCTCCCCCATCACTATAACTTTGTCTCATTTCAGTGTTGTCTCTGAGCAGACTTGTACCAACCCTGTCAGCAAGTCCCGTATCACTTTCAGAACTGATGGAAACAACATTGGACAGGCAGAGGGATTCCCATTGCCTGTTTGCATTACGATTTCTTTCAACTCAATTCTCAAAGTCCTAGAATCTAGAAAATATCAGCTTGGCTAAGACACTCTATGGGGTTATAGTTGTTTCAGTGTGATTATTGTTCTAATCACCTTGAGATCTGAATTATTGGCAAAAGGCAAAATTTTGGCTTAATCCCATTGTTCCCCATCAGCCTTACACATCCTAAGTCACTCCAGAAGTGCATGTACAAGGACAGGCTGTGTTAACTTAATGTGTGTGGCAGCATATTCTGAAAAATCACTAGCTGGGGCTCTGCAAGGACCATGGAAGTGTGAGCTCGGAAGAGAGCTCCTGACAGTGTTTCACTGGCAGCAGGATGATGAATGACCTCTGACCATGTCTGAGGAACTGTGACCCAGAGTCAGAGTCCCTGTGCTGACAATAATAACATAGAGAAGTAATGTCTGAGTAACTGATAGTTTAAAAAAGATGCTCAAAATGGTATCTCATATAGTAGAAACACTAGGACAAAAGAAAGCATACAGCTTTTCATTTCAGGGATCACATACAGCTTTCCTCCAAACATCTTCAAATACTAAAGATCTTTCCCCTCCCAGAGAACATTATATGCAGCTAGATTTATCTTGAGCTCACACTTGTTCAGCTAAATCCATGTCTCTGTCAGGCTCTGGGGCAGCAGGATAGCCGGTACAAAGGTACAAAGGTGAAGCAGAGCAGAGCTCCATCAGCCTTACTTCTAGTGCTGCAACCCACAGCATCCACATTGAAATGCTGGACAAAAGTGATGCCGGAGGGAACGGTGCTGGAAGTCTCCAGTAAGAATACCTGAGGAAGACGGCCAATTACTTGTGACAATTTCTGGGAAGACAGAAGGAAAAATTCATCCACACTAGCCAAACCAGACAACACTAGTTTATAATCTCTGTCTTCTGCCCAGTTAATACACCAGCCTGAAAATATCACCTCTGTGCTTTCAATAGGAGAATATAAACCAAAGGCATAAGCTCAAATGCAATGCTCAAGCCTAAAACTGGAGGAAGAAAGTTCCCAATGCATAGTGTTTATCTAACTGTTGTCTTCTTTAATAAATGCCTTCCAAGCTGCAGAGAATTCAAAGCTGAATGTTAGTTACCAACTGGGATATTCTTCAGCAAAGGCATACAACTAGACTGCATACACCAGTGTATGTAAATTGATTTCCCAAGTGGAGGCAATTTCCAGTTTAATGTGTGCTGAAGTGAGATCAGACTCTCCATCTGTGATTCAACCATGGAGGCTGTTGTCCTTGTTTTCCTAGTGGTTGGCTGCTCACTGAGTAGCAAGGGCCAAGGGTTATTCAGCATTGCTTCGTACTGGTAGGAACAGACTTCCTGTAAGATCAATAGTTCAGGCAATTAATTTTAATCTCCTGGTCTGAGCAGAATGCTTTTCTATTCTCCTTTAAAGCAGGTAGGATGGGGACGGTTGACTACTATCCTAAACCTTTTGGTCTTCTGAACTGCAGTGAATGACAAAACCAGTAAGCTAGCCTAACGCTCATGTAACTGTGATCATTAGACTCACAACTGTCAAAGCTGAAAGCCAAGCAGAAAATGTGGTGCAGTAAGTTCAAACTGCCATTCAGGTACTTTATCTTGTTCACAGCTCCTGTGGCCTATACTGATTGTAATAGGCTGATAGATGATGGCTTGCTGCACTCACCCTCTCTGCAGGGAAATGTGACTGCAGTCACTCTTAGAGGAGGTAATCTGTATGACCCTCCAATGAATAGGCCACTTATTTATAAGCATCCTCTCTCGTCAAGTGATGCTGCCGTACATCCGCTTTAAACAAGAAGGATTTCCTTTTCTGATATGGAACGTAGTAACTTTGATGACTCTGCACAGGCAGCCAGGCCCATATAAAGCAGAGGAGGAAATTTCCCCACCCATTTTTCCCTCCCTTCCCCTACCATACATGGAGAGGCTCTTGAGTCCTAGGAACTAAAAATAATCCAGTGGATAAGTTTAAATTGAGATATTTTGAAGCACTTCTTGCACTGACACAAATTCCTGCAGTGTGATAGCAAGTTAGGACTAGACTGCTGTCCTGGTATGTCTGTCTTTTGCTAGCAATTGCTATTTCCAGTTGTGTGAAAGCCTGAGCCCATTGTTCCTGGGAGGCAATGTAGGATGGGGGTGAAAATACAGTGGACCTTAGAAAGCACAGGTGGCTGAAGAGATAGAAAGCACAAGTGGCTGAAGGGAATCAGCCTTGCCTACAGATGGATCCTAAGCCTCTGAGGGCGGCGTGAGCAGAGGAGGACACTGCAGGAGCAATGGGAAACTAAAGAACCTCACTCGGAATTACTTGTGACAACTATAGACTCATTCTCCCTGCCACAAGCTCTGGCTTTCCACTAACCTCCTGAAACTCATTCAGATTTTTTTATTTGTATCTTCTGTCTTGTTATCTCTTCCTTTCCTTCTCCACTGTCCAAGCAGTACAGAAATCATCTCAGGAAGGGTTGTGGCTTGGCCCTTTATAGTGATGATGATGAACTGAGACCCTAAAGTTCCCCAGTTTCACCAGGGATTAATCACCTCTTTAAAGAGAGTGAGTTACTGGTTTAGTAGGAAGGAAACAAATTTGTAATTTGTTTCTTCAGATTAGGCAAAACATTGGCCATTCGCAAGTATGAATGCTCTCCCATAGTTCATTTAAAGTACAGAAAAGAGTCCCTGTTTGCTGACTGTTCTCTTGCTCCACAGAGTAAAACACCAGAGTGCATAGTAGCCGCTGAGCAGCAATGAAGACTGAAGTCCTGTGTAGGGCAAGTTTCCCACATTTGGATGGTGTGTGGCTCTCCACACTGCCCCACGAGTCTGCATCAGCAATGTTCTGAATGGTTTTTGAGAAGGCATGTCCAAGTCATGTGTCCTGTGGAGGGCTGGGATGATGTACGTGCTTATCCCAGGTTGGAAAAAATGAGCCAATACCAATGTGCAAATAGGGCAGGAACTTCAGAAAGAGAGGCCCAAACCTCACTGCAAGGGCTGTTGCCTCTCTAAGGAGCTCCCAGGCCTTGTGTCTTTGCTGGGGGAGGAGAGGCACAGCTCAGCAGCTGATGACATGCAGGGCATCGTGAGGTGGCACCATCCGCTGCTGCCCTCTCTCCTCTGTGCTTATTTTGCTCCACACCACCCACTGCCAAATCCTTGTCTTGGGCTGTTGGTACTTGCCACCACACTGTGTTCTGCTCCTGGAGTCAAATCTTTGCCTAGTGTAAACAAGTGAGCTCCATTTGCTCCTATGTTACTGTGATGCAAAGCAGGTGTTAGACAGCAGTGTCACCTCCAGCAATTGCCATATGATTTGTATCCTCTT
This sequence comes from Burhinus oedicnemus, assembly GCA_008921705.1. NCBI lineage: Eukaryota > Metazoa > Chordata > Aves > Charadriiformes > Burhinidae > Burhinus > Burhinus oedicnemus. Next base: position 1,299,764 of record VFFE01007626.1, on the reverse strand, counting down.
AGCAAAGGCAGGGAAAGCAGCTGTAGTTGTCAGAAGTTGGCGGAGTTGATGGAAAAAAATACATGTACTGGAGAAATGTCAATCAGATGAAAATTAAGAGAAAATTAATCAGTAACAATCAGAGCATAAAGACTGATCACCCATTGTGGTAAGACTAGGAAAGATGGTGGGAGAATATGGTAAGCATTTCCTAGTTTCATTGATGATCTTGAGGACACTACACAGTCAGCCCAGATCAGGTTTGCTAACAACATCAGAAACAAAGGAAAATCATACAGAAAAGGGGAGGCAGGAGGGCTGAACCAACTCACCTATGACCTGGAAAGCTCAGAGCTCTGGAAAGCACGCAGTGAGGACAAAGGTCTAAAAAAGCTCTAGAGGTAGTAAATAAAGAACAGAGCTACCCATCTTAAGTTTGAGAAAACCCAAGAGCTGACAGGCAATAGCAGTCTTACTGACATCCTTGTAGGCAATAGAGCTGTGAAAATTGTCAGTTGCTACTCTCAGTGGTGTGCAAAAGAATTATTATGTATCTCTGTTCTTGTACAGGGATTTCAGTTATTCATCTAGAAATCTGATGTTTCTAGATACTCATCTAGAAATACTATACCTGCAGTTCTGTTTGCCTGAGGTGCAGGGACAGGTGGGAAAGCGCGAAAGTCTCTGTAGCTTAAAAATGACAGTAAAAAGTTAGAAAGAATGAATACAAAGGACAAGAGAAATACTCCCAAAATTGGAGAAAACGTCAGAGCAGGCATGAGAAAGGAGTACATTCTAGAAATAAAAGGTGAGGAACCATCTGGGTAACACTCCCAACAAACCAAAAAAGAGTTTTTCAAATTCTTATGGTGCGGCAGTAAGAGTCATAATGGAGAAGGCCATGGCAAGGCAAGGATGGTGTGCTGAGCAAGTGCACTGGGAATACGTTTAGAGACATAGTGCTCCAAAAGGCAGACATCTGATTAGGTAGTCAGAATGGTCCTTAAATGTCTACTGTGTATATATCGAGCCCCAGGCTCCCATGATTGATCGTCCAAGTCACCTACTGTAGTTAACTTAGATTTTAAAAACTTGCTTGACTTCTAAACCACTTTGTGTTTAGCAAAACCCAGGAGTCTCCACGTCCCAGAGTAGCTACTGTGCTGTGGGTATTGCTAAAGAAAGGCAGAGAAACAGAGCTTTAAACTCTGATGGCTCCATGGGAGCTTGGAGCCACTGGAGGAACCGAATCAATGGAAGCCCAAACATCCTTGCCAAGGCTACACCTTTCTGGCAAGAGATGCTGTACCATGTGCCTTACATGCAGATAACTTCTCTGCAGGCAGCCTCCCCATGGAGCCAGTGCAGGTCAGCAGTCCCACATCCTCCTGTGTGTATTCCAGGTGTAGGTGCTCCTTAGCTCTGTTCACTGCATAATGAATACCTTCCATTCCTCTTCTTTCCTTGCTTCCTTCCTTCACAGAGTTACTGGCTACTGATTGTGACTTTTGTTTTAATGGCTGCTGTGCTCCAGCATGATCAGGACATAGAGTTTTGCCTTCACATTTACTGCCAAGATTCCTAACCCAAGAAAAGGCCAAGCTGGCCATGTGAGTTGCCATCCCTGGCAGGGTAACTCTTACATAAGGACACCCAAGGCCAAACAAACCAGAAGGGGGGTGAGTGGTGGTGGGGTAATAGGAGAATAAAATATTATCTCAGTCTGCAGTGCTTCTGGGAACCCTACCTCTAGCTGGCAATAGAGTTGCATCACCTTCTGCCATGGGATATTATTTTGCCATCAGAAATGCTCTGCATTAAATACATGGCTTTCCTGGGAGCCTTCTGTACTGATGCTGTCCATGGAAATAAGTCTTGATGTAAAGCAATTGCGCATCCACTGCTGGGACTATCAGGTGGCAGGGAGCAGCTGAACATGCCTTTCTCAACATTCACCTCATGCTTGTACATTATTCAAAGGGGGAAAAAATAGCTGCATCCTCAGGGAGGCTGAAATTGCTACTTTCTTTGCTGTCCTAAGGAAAGTGAGTGCTAAAGTCTACAATGAAATAGTACAAGGCACCATGACAGTTGTACTGCCTAGCAAGGCCAGACATAAGGGACCCAACTGAATCTGTCCTCTCAATGCAGGGCAGAGCAGTAAGACAGTGCCCTGCCTGATGGAAGCAGCCTAGATTTGAAAGTTACCTCTATAGGATCCCTTAGGCAGAATAGATAAAGGAATGTTTAGCCCAAGGAAAAGAGAAGAGAGGCTTAACAATTGCCTTACAATATTATCTGGCCTGGGGAAAAATGTCTAGCATTTGCAGCACAGAATCAGAAGTTAGTATCTGCGTGCTTTATTTCTGATTCAGTCTAGTATCTTTTCTGTGTCTCTGTTTCCCATTCTGTCTCCCAGCTAAGTCACTTTTTTAAAACCTGCTTTATTTCTAGGCTCAGAAAAGTGTACATTAGTCAATCATACTGCACACTGAGGTACTCATATGAAAACAAGTTTTTGATTACCTTGTTTTTAATATTATTGGCTAGATCAAAACTGTGAAATCAGGTAACATCTTCTTCTGCCTTCATGTTTGGGTTTGAAATACTCCATGTGTAGCAGAAACCAGGAAAAATACTCATGACTAAGGTCACTTCAGGTCCATCACCCATGTACTACACTGCACTTTTCAGTACTTTATTCCACCTGGAAAGGTCTTGACTAGTAGGGTTCCCACTGCAAGGAACTGTTCCAACAGCTGATTTAACAGCTCCTGCCTGTCCTTGCTGGCAGTCCTCCACTGCCAATACCTAAAAAGTGATAAATTCTACCAGAGCTTACCAACTGCTGCCAGACACGGACACCTTTGCTGGAGTAAGTGCCTGCAGAGAAAACATCCTCTGAAAGTCATTGTAGACAAGTCCCTCCCTGAGCTTGACAGGGTGAGAGAAATAAATGAGCTACTGACAACACTCTTTTAGGGCTATGCTGACTGAAAATTATTTCTACTTGGTCCTTAATCATGTGTAATACTACATGCCTCTGTGCCCGTGGAGAGCTGAGCTGAACAGGGGGCTCCTCAGGAGCCCCTCGGAAACGAGTGCCCTGTGCTTGGACACACAGATAGCTAAGGAGCAAACTGAGCTGCTGTGAGATCTCTGAAAGGGGGGGCCTGGGAAATCTAACCCCCAACTGCTTTCCTGACACTGAGTTTTCTTCAGTCCAAAGTGTTGAAGAAACCAATGACCTCTAACCTGTTTCCAGCACATAGAGGTGCAAGAGTACAGCTGGTAGTGTGTCTGCAGCTTCTCAAAGTGACTCCCAGATCCCAGACCCTTTCTCTCATCTGTTCCTTGGGATATCTTGGGTGAGGTAGACCCCAGTACCAAAGCTGCAATAGGAAGCCCCAGTCCCTGGAGGTCTGACTTGACTCTGCTTCGTCCCAAACTAGAGGAGCTAACCCATTTGACATTTGCAGGAATGAGGCTTTTGGAAGGAGATCCAGTGTAGGAAGAGGGCATGGGTGAGTGGCAGGGTGCAGAGGACTTACTGGCCTGCTTGGCTTTCTCTGCGTATGTGGTGGTTAGGTCTTCATCAACTGGGTGTTCCACTGGCCCCACCATGGGGATGAGATGACGTTCCGCTCGGATAGGCTTGGTGGCATGGGGCAGGAGCATCGCCTCTGGAGAAGGCTCCCGTCCCTCTGTTGACGGTGGCCGCAACTGTCCCTCACTCTCCGAGAATGGAGTGTCTGTGCGGCTGCCAGGCGGGCAGGTAATCTCCCTCTTGGCCACCCCACCGGAGCTGGCTACCTCAGCTGCCCCCTGTGCAGCAGCCTCTGGCATGCTCTCGTAGCCACTCTGTTCGGACAGGGACACCTCATCCTGAGGCACATCCGCCTTGCTGTTGTTGCTGTCGGGTGGGGAGCGTGGGCTCTTCTTGCGAGCCCGGCGGTGCTTCTCTTGGGCTACATTGTCAGCATCACTGTCTGTCTCACCATAGTAGGCCTCACTGTCTGGCGGAGAGGTGAGGCTCTCCAGGTGTCTCTGTGACCTCCGTGGCTGCGAGGACTGTGTGGTGGCTGGGGCTCCTGCTGGTTCAGGGCTGAGTAGCTGCGCAGGGGGGCTGAGTGGGGATGGTGGGGAGAGCACTCGCTGCCCTGGAGAAGGGGAGCGCTGGAGCCGTGGGCCGGTCTGGTCCCCACCAACTATCCTGTGGGGAGAAGGAAGAGTGGTGAGTGAGGTGTGATTGGTGGGGCTGAGCTGGAAGGAAACCCCCACATGTGAGAGAAGGGTAAGGATTGAGCCAGTGTTTCAGGTGTCTTTCAAGGTGGTACAGACACCTGAAGTGCAGACACCAAGGGCAGACTCATCTCTGACATCAGCTACATGCTCTCATCTTGATTTTCTGCTTCACACACTTGAAAATCAGCATGCCCTGAGCAGAAAAATCTCCCCAGCCAGCTTTATCAGCTCCCCAGGCATTTCTCCTGGGGAGGTGAATTCCTGCATAGCAAACATTCCCCAGGACAGTGGGACTTAGCCCTAAGCCTGCTGCTAGCCAGGGGGGATGGGTGGTGCCTCAGCCACCACACCACATTCCAGCTGTTCCTGCAGCTGGGACTGCACCATGGAGCTGTGTCAGTTCTGCAGATCCCGGCACCCCCAAACTTCTTTGGTTCAGAGTGGGCTCCAAACAAAGAAGCTGGTGCTGTTTGTTTGCCCTGGCCTCTATGTGGGAGTAAATAGCAAATACTTAGGAGAAAAAGGCCCAAGGGTTTTTTGAGGGTAGGACTCTGCTATCCTGTGTTAGGAGTCCACCCTGATGCGTGGCCTGCTCACTGTGGGACTGCCTCGCAAGCTAGCTACCAGTGCCTGGGTTTTGACGACCATACTGCAGTCATGCCAGCCAGCCCAATCCATGGTGGCATTTGCCTTTGGCTTAGACATAGCACCTTCTAGCCTGTAAGTCAGCTGGAAGGATGACTAGAGTAAGGGCAGGGGCCTGATTATTGACTGCCAGAGGGAGGGAGAACTGGCTATGCTGATGGGAAAAGAGCCAGCTCTGTCCTCCCTTTCCTCAGGAGTGAGTCTGGATTTCAGTGGCAGCTTGACTCTACACCACACAGATTGGGCAGGGAACTTCTTCCTTCCCTTGCCGGAGTCACCAGGGCTTGTCAGAGTTATAAAGAAGCATTAAGTATTTGCCTTCTCAGCATGCATAGCAGGAAGTCAGGCAGACAGCATTGCCTCTGTAAAGCTGTGGAATTCATGACTTGGATCCCAATTCTAAACTGTGAAAAGTTTATACTCATGTCAAATGCAAACCTTTGTGGAAGCTAAGGGTGAGACAATTTCTCTGACAATTTATTATTTTAATAATATTTGCTATTATGAAATCTCACTGGGGAGCAAACTCAAAGCTCCCCAAGCAAAATAGAGCAGTCCTTCCTCTTCTTTAAGTACTCAACAGATAACTGAAAACCATTACTGCCTGTAAGCCAGTTTCTCTTGTACTGCACTGTCAGGTCACAATCCCTCTCCCTCCCTCTCTTTCTCTATTCACACACATCCCGCACTGACAGAAATACACATGTGACCTTGCATGCTCCAGAGTCATCCAGCTACCTCTCCTTTCTGAACAGAACTGATTGGTGTTTTCTCTGGGAACATATATACAAAGTGGGAATAGAGATATGATCAGAAAGCAATACTTTACGAGTTCTCCACTACCCCAAGATGAAGCCAACTGGTTACGCTATTTCCAAACCATCCGATGTTGGCTCCCAGAGGGCTGCAAGAAGCCTCCCTTTGTCACTTTGCTAATTCAAAGTGTGCTGATTTTGGCCCATTGGAATTTGCCCAGGCACCTGTTGGCTGCAGATAGGCTCCAATAGGGTGAGATAAGGCCTTGGCAAGGGACCAAGAGCTATTCTGGACACCTTGTGCAAGGCTCATTCATCCCACTTAATCACAGCTAGGGTATAGGGTACGCACATCAGAAGGCACCGGCACTTTCCCTGATGCCAAGGGGAAGATCCTGCTTGCTCAGGCTTTCCTTCTCTGAGCACTGCCCACCTCTGCCCCTGCTTTATAGATGCCAGCAACCAGCGTGGCTCTCCCTCCCCACTGCTCGCAGTGCTCTGTCTTTTCAGGGCTGTAGAACATCACATCTCCCAGCCCCCATCACCAAGGCCTTATTTCCTGAGGGTGACTTCTGTTTTGGCAGTAGTGTGGACTAGCTGGGACCTCACACAGCTTTGCTGTCTTTGTCTTTATATGATTCATTTACAGCTTGGGCCTCATCCAGCATGCACTGAGGCACTGGGTTAGCTTAGCACAAGTAGAACCAGGGATGTTACTGGGACCATTTTTCCGCTTAAATTTGACCCTGGTCTCCACTATTCTGCTGTACTAGAGACTGCCAGAGATATTTCTTCCTGTAAAAAGGGACTCAGCTACATACCTCTTATCTTTCTGGAAGTCAGTTGACACCCTGTCAGACTACAATGGCCTGCTGTAGTAAATACTCGGGTAATCTTGTCTTGGTTTTATTATCCAATGTGTAGTCAAATCCATTTCTACAGAACCATTATTTACCCAGAATGACCTGAAGTCTCTGTTAATTGCTGAGATGAACTGCCCTATGGCATCTGCTTGCTTGGAGCCTAAATTGCTCATTCATTGCAGCATAGCCCTCAGACTGCAAATATTTCCCTCCAGCCTGAGGGGCAGGGGCAGAGAGCTCTGGGGTCAGTTCAGCCCCAGGGCCAGGCACTCTGGAGAGCAGCACAGAGACAGCACAAAACTTTTGGATGGCCACATGTTAGCCATGGGGAAGTCCTCCTAGTACACCTTGCAGTATGGAGAAACCAAAGGCTTCCTGCCTGCCTTCTTTCTGCTAGGTGTGGATAGCTGCTGTGCTGGATGAAGCTGCCCTGCTGCCTGCACTTGCACAGCACCAGCACTTGGGAGCAGGTTACCTTTTCACACGGATGTTGAGCATGCCATTGGAGGAGTCGATGATCTGCATGGCAGTAGCATGGGAGAGGCCAGCACATGACTTCCCGTTGATAGATACTAGCACATCGTTTTCCCACAGGCCTCCACGGCACGCTTTGCTTCTCTTTCGGATCTGGAAAAACAGAAGAGAGAGGATAGGGAGGAAGGGAAGAACAGCAGCTATTTAGTCCAGTTTCTTGTCTCCTGCTGGACCTTCTGTGGCTCCATCCCTGACAGCATAAAATAAGGCCTAAGACTACTGTGCTGCCAGGGTGAAGGACCAGTCCTCTTGGGTGAGCCCTGGATGTGCCTTTCAGTCTCTGTATTCCTGTTGATTCCAAGAGTCAGTCTGCTGAGCATAGGCCTGACCTGATCACCAACCCAGTTTGAGTCCTTTAGTGCAGATGAAAGCTGAAGAACACCTATGTGCTCTTCTCCTCTCACTCCCTATCTCCTAAATTGCTTAGGGAGTCTGTGTTCCAGAGAGGGAACAGGAACTCTTTCCAGACTATCCCTGTACATGGCTGTGTGTCCTGTAGGCCCCTGCTGTGCTTCCTTGGTATGATCCCTGACACTCACACAGAACCCCTGCAGGTACCATCCTCGGGGAAGCTGACATCGGGAAGAGATGGTGGCTCCAAGGCACTTGTGCTGTCAAGCATTTCTGCTCTAATGGCTTTGGCCAATGTATTTCTGGACATCTGCATCAGGCCGCATGGTGTCCTGTTACACAAGTGTAAACTTGCAGTAAATCTTTAGCCTTAACAGGACCTGTGGAGGATATGCATTGCTATTATCTGAGAATGGAGCCTAGGTTTCTAGTTTCAGGCTAGTTCCTAGATCTGGCCTCTCATGGCCATCTTACACCGAGTGTTTCCTCTCCCTTTTGTTCCATCATCCATCACTTAAACTTCTCACTGAAACCCCCAAACCAGCCTAGCCTTTCTGTTAGGGCAAGCAATCAAAGCAAATGCCCACTCAGCCCAAAACCACAGACCTCTCCCATTATAGGCAAGCAATGGGATAGTCTTATAGGACAGCTTAGCACCCATAATGCACTAGTTTTTCACATAAAAGAATAGCTGGGCAACAACACTGCATCAGGGCAAATCAGGCCCAAGGTAGTAATACACTGGATTTGTAGATGATTCTAGGAGATTTCTTGAGATCTTGCAGTTAAGTGAGACACAAATCAGTGCAGAGCTGTTTAACAGATGGTGCAGTGAACAAACTGTGGCAGATCCCTGCAGAGAGGTAGTACACAGCAGGGCACTGTCTCCCATATCTTATAGCCTTGCTGCTCGAGCAACCACACTCAGCTATAAAATCGCACAAGCTACTTTGCCCACACTCCCATGGAAGCTGCAGGAAAGAGAAGTGGATGTGAGAGGATTGCTGCCCTGTCATTGTTCTTGCAGGGGCAGGAGGGGAGCAGGAAAGGAGAGAGCTGGAGCCTTCAGGAGGTCCCATGGCATGGCTGGCTGGTCTCAGGGCTCAGGCCCTCTGCAGCCGTGGGGTGCGCAAATGCCCAGGGCTCAGCCGTGCTGGCTTGTGTTGAGCAGGCAAGAGCAGCACTACTCCCAGGTGAGCCTGTCAGCAGGACTGAGAGGTGTTGGGGAAGAAGATGGAAAAAGGAGGGCTATGCTCTGAGTTGTTTGTGTGTTCACTGGCACTTTTATCACTCTGTAGCCTCTCCAGCTTGACCCCAGATTTTGCCTGCATGCTTAAAATAGGGACTGGCTCATTCCAGCTGCCACATCCATCAGCCTCTGTCATTTTAGTCCTTTATCTCCCTCCTTGTTAATATAAGCCTGGAATGAGAACGTGTGGGTCTGTAATGAACTACTGCTGAAGAACCACTTTTCTGCTGTTACAGTATAAATACTGCTTCCTGATACTCCCTCAACGCGCAGCTGTTAACTGAAAGAGATAGCGGACGCATTTTCCAGTGCTGCCTACCAACACAGCAGCTAATGCAGAGGGTTAGGAAGTTGAAGAGAGGTTAGAAGGAGGGTCTCCTTCTGGTATTGCCCAGAAGGCCAACTGCTGCTCCACGGCCAAGTGCGTGGTGCTTAGCACTGGATGGGAACACACTTGCTGAGTATCTCTCCCAGTTATGGAGTGAGGGGACCAGGGGTTAAAGGCTGTCAGCAGGTGCTCAGAGCATTCCTCACATCCCATTGTACTCCTCCAAGAGTACTGAAACCAACTGCACGTGGGCTAGTGACGATCCAGAGCAGAGCCAGTAAGCTCCCTGCAATCCTCTGGTCCCACAGTAGTGCAGGACTTTGCAGGCAAGTATTTGGGATTCCCAGGCAGGGAAGGTCAGGCTGTGCTCACAACACTGCCTGCCGCTGCTTCAGGCACCTTTAGATCAGAGTAGGCTGGTGGGACGCAAGCTGCCCCACGCAGGCTAAGCAACATGAGCAGGCAGTGCATTTCTTTTGTGGTTAGTAAAGATGCTGGCTCTGGCTTAGTCTGTGCTAGGATTTTACCAGGGTGGCAGAAGGCCCCCCACACTAAAGCAACTATAGTTACTTCAGTGCTGTTGCAGAAGCCTGCAAACTAGCTCTATAATCCAGGAGGGGTCTTCTCCTTGTCTCCATTCGTCTTTCGGAAACCAGGACGAGGTCTGTTCCAGCACAGGAAGAGAGCTACCGAGTCTGAAAATAGCACATAAATGTCCCTGGCTGTCAGTCTCCCACAGGTTTATAAATCCCTCCCTGGAAGTTTATGAATCTGCTTCCCAGGGGCAGAGGGAAACAAACTATTCACAGCTTCATTTTAATGACAAACCCCCACCCCGCTGCATTTGCCAGGGAGGAAAGCAAAGAGGTTAAAGGCGGAGGAGGACTGTGCAGGGAGAGAACGAAGGAAGAACCTCATACAGAAAAGACAGGACTTAATCCACAACCATGACAGCAGGGTGCAGTGTGAGGGAGGCTGGAGAGCCTCTGGACAGAGACCAGCACAAGCCTGCCAGTTTCTATTTGACTGCTAGCACGGTGCTGTGGAAACCTTTAATCACAACCCATAGCCTGCACGTCTCGCTCGCAGCGAGGGCAGTACTGAGCCTTTGAGGCCCCAGGCCAGGGCAGCTGCCCAGTCCGAAAGCCAGGCTCACTGCCCACCCTGAAGGTCAGGCTGCCCTCGGGCTCAGCCACTTGCTCCCCATGTCCAAAAGATGCCCTCTCCTGGACACCCAGTGAGCCACATGAAGTGTCACTAACAGGGAGCTTCTGCTTAGGTTGCACACAGGTTAGAAGGTGTCACCCAGCAGCTGTTCTGAAGACATGGGAAAGGATGGGAAAAGCAGCATTTCAAAGATAAATCCTCTCAGCTTCCTGTAGCAGATGCCTGGAGAGCTTCCTTGTGTGAGTGAGAGGCAGCACTGAGGGAGTCTGACAAGTGGTCAGGGGGTAGCCCCTGACCCAGCCCTGGGAAATTGCACTGTCTGACCTCCTCGCACATACTGTGAGGATTCTCTGAGCCTCTTCTAACTAACTGCCTGTTACACTTTCTACTCCGTGCCTCAGTGGACATACCTTGGCTCACATGGGATGAATGTCCTGTTTAGATTTCAGCTGGGTTTAGGGAATACCAATTTCAGGGCCTTACTGATTTATGCTACTGGAAATACAAATCAGTGTGGAAAACTGGAGGTATAAAGTAATGAAACATATTAACTCAGAAGATTGTCCATCTCACTGCCGTCTCAGCAGGACTTCTGTTGTGACAAAAGAACTCTTGTCAGAGAGGTTTGGGTGACTGCAGCACTTAGGTAAATGCACATACAGGTGCATGTTTTCTTTCATTACTTTGCCTCTTATCATATTGAATTAGACAGGAGGGAAAGGACAAAAGCAGCTGAGGGGAAAAAAGGAAAAGGGTGAAGGCAACAAATGAGGAGGAAAGGAAGAAGAAAAGGTATTGAAGAGAAGGCCAGTGCTAGGAGAGGCCAGGAAGGCCAATGCTGGGATCAGACTTTAACAGTACAGTACAAGTTCCCTTGTACAGCCCTGGGGAGACAAAAGGACATGCTGATTATTGGACATGTCTCGGGGGAATTCGGCCTAGCTTTCAGGAACAGAATGCAAGAGAAGAGGGGGTCAGATGCAACTTGGCGGCATCTGTCCTTCAGTAGGGACTATATTTAGATAGTGGTATGTGGGGGTGAACACACACTGGGTTGCTAAGAATAGAGTAATCCTGATAGTAACTCAGTGGCTTCACATCTTGCCTGAGTACAGCTCAGGGAACCTGTCTTGAAACTTTGCAACCACCCTCCCTGCTGGCCAGCATCGCTTCTTCATAAGAAAGGAAATGCGCTGTGGCTAATCAGAAGTGGTTTGCAGTGCCTTTCAGGAATAAACTGCAATAGGTTCATGCCATCTTCCCCCTTGCCTTCCCAAGGCACCTCCTCTCATTGAGACAGCTCAGTCGGTAAGGTAGGAAGACAATAACATTATCAGTCTTCCCCTAGTCCCCTAAAATCTTTCCAGCAGCAACTTAGTAAACTCAGGCCAAGTCAGAGTTGTATATTGAATACAATTCATCTTCTGCTCTCTGATTGCATCTCTCATCACACGGCTGCCCCCCTTCCCTCAAGCAGCTACAATGCCATGGGGTCCAGCACTCCATGGCAACCTGGTGGTGTTTAAATTTCATTCCCAGCCTTACGTGAAATGTAGCCCTGTCACAGGGTTCCCATGGAGAGGTAAGAACTGCCTTGTTGTAGTATAAAGCAGTATAAAGCATTACCAAAAGGGAATGAACTCAGGCAGGAGCCAACCAGCATTTGGGTCTGCTCCTCCCAGAACTTCCTGCTCAGCCGAACCACAAACGCAGTAGCTGCTAGATGCAAGAGTAGAAACAAACACCCTCCATCTCTTCTTTCTGAACATCTGTGTTGACATCATTTTGGTTACTGGAACAGTTTGTTTTTCCTCCAAGGCCAGGGCCTAATCTTTCCTTGTGCAAGGAAGGATACCCCTGTGGCTAAAGCACTAGAGTGGGATTCAGGAGACCTGGATGATTTTTGTGTGACCTTGGAGAAAAAACTAAGACTGTGAGCCATAAATGACAGGAGCCTGGAAATCAGGACATTTTTCAACAGTCTTTTGCTCTTCCTTCTAAATTTTCTTTGTTTCAGCTGCCCACTTGAACACAGAGATCCAGTAAGATCTTTTTCTATGCTGTGTCTATTAAGTATGTAAATAACATCACATCTTCATGGCAATGCCATATTTTTATTGGAAGCTATTTTACAGGAGAACATTTATTCTAATCCATTATAATTACACTAACCATTACAATTACACTTCTCTATCTAGTTCCAATAACTTCTTGACCAAACACCATATTCCTGTTTAAGACGTGACAGTGGATGACTTGCCTCTTGGTAAAGTGGGGCCAGTATCTCTGCAGACGTACTTCACAGGCCATCCACAGTGAAGCTTAATTAGGGAGTCTTTATATGGAGAAAGAAGGGAGAGAACACACAATACACTTTCTGGAACGAACATCGCAAAGGAGGGTGGTGAAACAAGGTATCTTGAGTGGCAGAACAGATGTGGGTGGCTCCTGGGCAAGGGGTTTAGTGATGAAACTTGGTAGTGGCAGAGGATGCTGGTGCTGGCATTAAGTGCGTACAAGACTATTGTAATATGTTGCTACCTAGAGTGTACTGGTGAGGGGGATATTGCTATTCCAGTGTGGGAAAGAGAGAACAACTTCTTTGGTGCGCTAGACTTAATTCTGACTTGTACCAGGGGGTACAAACTGATAAAAAACAAATGCAAGCAATCAGAGGTTTTTAGTTTTCACTCTGTTGAAACCAAGTGCCTTAGAAAGAGCATTTTGCTGTGATAATACAAGGGGGGAAGAGAAAAACAACCCCAAACAATCCACCTTCTTTGCCTAAGCAAAAAGTTTAGCACAGAGCTCGTTGCTAGGAACAAGTATCTAGACAGAGTTGGCTGCAGGTAGATAAAAAGAGGCTTTATCTCCATGGCCTTTTGTTATTTGATGGGAGATTGGCTGAAAAGTGAGTGAAGTGTAATACCACTGACAAGGAATAATGACATATGCACAAGAATAGATACTAAAAGTAATTGATAAGCATTTTACTCTCAACAGAGTAAACAGCAGGATATCAAGGGGTTTTTATATGAAGCAAGGATTCAGAAGGAACAGATATATTTGTCAAAAAGCAAGAGTCCCAGTGCCTGCATCTAGCTGCTGGAACAAAAAGAACTGACTCTTCAGAAGAAACATGCTTACACATGTCCCATGTAGATCCTTTTCTAGAGGCTCAGCCTTGCTCCTTTTGACATAAAAGATTTTAGGATCAAAAGGGAATTAGAGCTCATAAGCAAATCTAGCCACCAAAATGCCTCTTTACAGGGACAGGCATTGAACTGGGACAGAAGGAGTGAGAGAGCCTTGAACATAGGGCACAATCATCCAGAGACATGGCTTCAGTCCCCCAGAACAAGGTGTTCTCAACCGTCGCACTGCATGCTGGTACTGTGCTCTAAAGGGCAGTGAGGATATGCAAGCTCTTAATAAAGCCCTTGCTCAGAACAGAGGACTCTCTTCAGCTGCTGCAAATTGTTGAACAATAGCAGTCAAGTATAATATGCCTCCACAGTATTTATGGTGAGAGAGGGCAAATTAGAAGAAGACATACCTACTATTATTTTGATAGAATGAGGATATGATCCAAGACAAAAAAAACACTTATATTTGCAAAAAGTTATTGTACACAGCATTCATCATATTTGCAAGTGTGGGTTACTGTACCAAAACACAGCACTCACTAACCCTAAGAGAGCCTCTCGGCAAATGGTCTGAGGAGGATAAGCACCATTGTTCTGCAGCAGCAAGGATAGGCTCAGCCACAGGTATGGATTAGACAAGTACCCCATTCACCTGAAAGATTCCATGGGACCTTTGGTACAGAGACCTTCCTGTGCCTTGCAGTATCTTTGTAGGCATCTTGTAGGTATGAACACACAGGAAAAAAAAGGCTCAGCCTTCATAGATGTATTCAGTAGTTGTAGCAAGTAGCAAGTAGCAGGTTGAATAATGCTGGCGAATGAACCTGGGCTCTGGACCACAATTGCCTGTAGCATTAAACTGTTGAAATGATGCTTAACACATCTTTGGCTCAGGCCAAAGGCTCAGGCTCTCAAAAACATTTCCCAGACACAGTCTGGGAGCTAGAACAGACCATTCCCAGAGCCATTGGCTGTGGGCAGCTTGCATGTGGCCATCTTGTTTGGAAGAATAGAAGAGGTTAATTGCTGAGCTTCATTCCACTCTGTAGCAGCTGGCATCAGTGCCAGAGAGTGGTCCCAGATACATTTAATGCACCGGGTATAGATGTAGCTTGTACTGCTGATAGTCATCTGTCAAGAGATTCTTCTAGGACTCCTGCCTGCTGATGGGCAAATAGGATGTAAAGACAAAACTGCCCAGACTCTTCACCTCTGCAAGGCGGAAAGGGAAAGCTTTTCTAGCACTGTCCTTCAAACAGAAGTCTGAGACAACTTGTGGAAGGAAAAAGCATGGGGCAGCACAGCTGTGGTCACATGGGGGAGGAGAAACCATTCAGGACAGTAACATGTGAAAGACTGGGAGCCGACATCATGTTTTGTCATAGGCATGATTGCTTCATGTCCTTTGGAGGGAAGGTAGGAAGTGAAAAAAAGAATAAACACAGAGTGGAGTGGCTTGGGCAGTGAGAAAGGAATAGTTTAACAAATGGTTAAAGATTATTTGAGAGTAAACATAGAGTACAAATCAAGATTCTAGTTAGAGGGAATGGCATAACCACTGATCCAGTCCATCCACACAGTCTGCTCTCTGCACTTGTTTTGGGAGGGAGTTTCTGTGTAAGGCTACTTCCCTTGCAGGTAGCTCCAAGCCCCGGTGAGGCACAAGGAATTGTGAACCAGATACAATCAGCAATGGTGATCTGCAATCGTAATAATGTGGTTTTCTGTTTAGGCCACCTGCTTATCATTGTCCTGGAGGTCCTATCCCTCAATCTCTGCTGGGAAGGAAGAGCAGAGCTCCCCTTCCAAGCCCTGCACCTTGCTCACTGCTGTCCTAGCACTGTGCAGAGCTTGCAGCTCCTCAGCCAGTCAGCAGCCCTGGAGCCCCCCACATTCTCCCAGCACGTGGTGACTGCCGGGTCCAGCTGCTCCTCGGAAAGTTCCACCAGCGCCACAGACTGCGCTCCCATGCTGGCAGTCAAGGGTGGCACCTGCCTAAGTGCCGACAGGCCATAAAACATGTCCAGGAGCACTCCCAAAGCTGCTTGAGGCACTCCTTCCACGGCGCTGGCAGACATAACTTGGCCCTCCAAAATCAGCATTAATAACTGCTATAGACGAGGCTGCCAGCAGTGCTTTTTTAGGTGTGACGGTAAACATTTGTGAAAACAGATAAAGAACATCCTGCCCAACTTTCACTACAAGGGGGAGAGGAAGAGAAGGTGCTTGCAAATCAGGAAGCCATGAGACCTAGTTGGGTTAGAGCTGGCAGCCGCCAGCAGGAATAATGTCACACGAGCAAAGGTGAACGGGACAGAGCAGCCAGGCCATGGGTCACAGGGACCTGCAGGATGGCATACAGGCAGCAAGGATATCTGGCAGAGGAGACAGTAGAAACAGTGAACTGTCTGCGCAGAACCATACAGCAGAAAGTGGAGATATGCGAGAAAGAGGTAAAAAGGAGGTTGTGATGAACTGCTCTTAAACGACAAAACAATTCTTGGTTTTAAAAGCTATACAATCCTTTGTCACTGTTTCCTCTAACAATTCACTCCATTGCTGCAGAGTATTTGTACAGAACAGGGAACTGAAAGGAGCCTCTTGAGTTATCAGGGCCAATTCCTCGTTGTTTCAGATGCCATATTGTTTATTCCAGTTCATAAACCGATTGCAAAAGGGTTTCAGTTCTTTTTCTAGATTGGGAAGTTGTTACTGAACCTCCCTGGTTAGTTGTTTTGGGCACATTTGATCAGTGACAGTGCTGTCCTATATTTGAACAGTGCTGCTGGTATTTGCCCAACATCTATTTGTAGACAGCAGTCATATCTTTCAACCTTTTGCTAGGTGAAACAAGCCTTCTCTCCTCCTCTCCTTTTCTATAGCTGCTCTACCTTAAATTCACTTTTCTTGAAAGTGGCTGGCTCCATAGGTGTGATATTTCCAGTGAATTCCCACTTGTGCATTAGTAACATCAGTGCCTTCCTATCTCAGTTAGATATGGCTACCCGAGGCTCATTTGTGTATGTTTGCCTTTTTCTCAGAGATGCATCATTTTTCTGGCTCATTATCCTCTTGTGATGCACTAATATTCCCAGGTCTTTCTCCTCTACTATCAGTACCAGCTGGAAAGCCTCCAGTTTCGGCTTATTTCTTCAGTATTACTTGTGCACCAGACTATGCTGGAGGTACAAGTGCCTTCCTTGCTTTGTATAGTAACTGGGTTTCCCTTTCATGGAATAAATCTTGTTTTGTAGCAGGATCCCTAAAGGCAGCTCTGCATGCACTTGCACCACCTTAAAGGTGCCCTGTTCATCATTGTAAAAATTATTTCCCTAATATAGTTCCATGTTATGTTTCTACTTTGGTTGATTGTGGGCTTAATGCTTATGTCCTATCTTACGACTTTTCTCAGACTAGCTATTTTATGTTTTGTTTAGTTTCAAGTGCATTTGATGCACACATACTTACTGCAAAGAAATCCTCCAGGAACCTGATGGTATTGTTCACCCATACTGTCTTTTCAGAATGAGTGAACCTTCTCATCACTTACAGCTTCTCCTTGCAAGGAATGCTGTATATGTCAGGACCACGTACTTTTCCCTCAACCTTTCTAAAATAAAAATCTTGCCATCTATGGATCCTTTTTGTTTCATGCTTTTATACTTGCTGTCTTGCTTTCCTGATGACTGCTTCTGGCCAAAGATTAGTTGTGTTGTGTTGCCCTGTGCACCACAGCTTTATTTTAGTAAGGGGTTGTGTATAATCCCACTATACTTTATCTGCTTCTGTAAGAGTTAAAAGATTAATTAGGAATCACAGTAAGCCAAATATGAATGCATAGTAGTTCAACTGATTTCACTTAAAAGGATATTGCTGTAACTAAGAACAAAATGGAGATTCTCCTTTCCTTTGTGGGTTCTTTACTCTTTATTTTCCCATTTATTTTTTCTCTAGTTCTCCATATTCCAATCCTTCCTAATTTCTGCAGAATTATTCATGCCCTCTGTTGATGTCTGATCCTGCTGTGTATCTGCCTGCTGAGCATATCAATGTCTGCTGTTCTTGCAGCTTACTCACTACTGAGTTGATATTTTAATACAACCCTAATTTAAAAATCATCTATTCTTTCTCACTGAGGGTTCCCCAGACACTAATAAATTTTCTTTTGCTTCTTCTTTTGTCTTACCCTCCACTCTTACAGTATCTGTTTTTAGGAGACTGAATTTTTATGGTACTCCTTTCATATACACATCAGACATTTTTAGCACCCAGACACTGCAAATGATTGTTTGCGTGGAACAAAATAGTCAGTATGTGCTCTTGTAGGTGAGTTTAAGATGAAAGGAACAGACATTTGCAGTTACAGATCTGGAACCATATAGGCAGTTGGCATTAATACTAGTATTTTAGTCTTATGTTATTTAAATTTGAGATTTTTCCTCAATATCCACTGGGCACTGCTGTAAGAAGCAATGTGTGTTTCCCTGATCCTGAGCCAGGCAGAACTGGTTTGGCTCTGTAAGGTTACTTGAACACCAGGCTAGTTATGTATGACCCAAGAGGCTGTTCACAAGGTATATAATTCCAGCATCTTGCTCTAGGCGTGCCCCTGAACCCATAACCCACAGGGAGTCAGATTGCACAGAAGCTGTGTGGCAGCTGGATCCAGCATGTGAAGACCCAGCTGCTTTTCCCCCACTTTGTATTGGCTGGACTGAGGTTTAGAATTGATCACTTGCTTGGTCAAATGGTTTAAACAACAGCTATGCATCCTTTCAGTCTGTAGAAAAACAGGTTCACACCCCACTTCCAGCATGTTCATTTACTTAATTTAGTTGTAGCCAGTTGAATACTTTGCGCTAGAAAGGACAGTTTAAAATGCACATGCTCACCGTACATTCTCAGTTTGCTGCAACTTGAAAGTCATCACTGTGAACAGCTTATGACAAAACAATCCAGTAGGCCCTTCAATGTATTTGAAGAGTATAGAGAATAATGCTGAAAACATTCTAATGTCATTAAATACCATCTAGTCTGAAAAAAAAAAAAAAAAAAAAAAAAAGAGGCAGCATACAGCAGATCCCAAAAATTTTCAGGAAAACGAAAAAAAGATACCAAGAACAGCAATTACTGATTGATTTTATCATAATCTCCACATAGAGAAACAATGAAAAGATGATGATGATGATGATGTAAACTTCAGAAAGCAGAAAGGCAAGAAGACCTGTAACTGCCTAAAGTGATCACGTAAGATGATGAATTATGCAGGGCTTTGTAATACAACAAGAGCAACTCAAACAGGAAATCCCACTTTGTGCAACATTTAGTCTTTGGAATGCCTCGCTGCTTGATATAATCAAATCTTCATTAGGAAACCATCTAAGATTTAGTCAGACCAGTAAAGCACTAGCTGTTCACAACTAATTATCTGTTTATGTGTACAGTAAACCACCAGGACTGTCAATTCTTAGTACTTCATAGGGCATGCTGATAATCAGCTGGGGTGAAAGAATTTCCCACCACATTGCATTACTAGAAAATTAGATGCATTGGTGAAGTTTACAACTTCCTCTGAAACACTTGCAGGAAACACAAAAGAAACAGGAAGCAGGAGATGGAGTGACCATTAACCTAGTCTGGTCTAGCAATTCCAGCATCTCTACATAACTACCATGTATATGATTTATCTATAACTTATTTGTTATACTTGATTCATTTCCACTTACTAGGCCCAAATTAGCTTTTTATTGCTCTTTTTCAACCAGAAAGGTATATAGAAACAATTTGACTCAGCACCAAGGGCGAGCATCTTTCCTTAGTGTTACTACTATGAGTTTTCTACTTTAGAAGTTGAAATTGCCTAAAATGACAGCACCGGAATCGTCTGAGACACCAACTGTATGGACTCAATTATTTCCTGACACCTATCAGATATTCATGCCTGTATCTCCTATCACATTTTCTCCAGATTCGTCCATGTTCCTTCCCCATTCTGTCCAAATAGGTTTTGCTGTAAGAACCAAAGCGCTAATATTTCTGTTCTGCTAAGCCAAAGTTTTCCTGGTCTCATATGAACACTTCTCTTTCTCCCCAAGAGTCCTTTCTTTGACAGCAATCAGCTTGCTAATAGACCCTCTCATTTATCTAATCTGTCTTTCCATACGTGCACAACACATTCTTCACCGTACTAATGAACATTGTGTTGTTTTTTGACCTCACCTCTGCTAGGCAGGCTCAATCTCAGTGACACCTCCCTCTGACCACACTTCCCAGTGCTGCCCAGTGGTACTGATCTTCTGGATGGAGGCTGAACAGAGCGAATTGCTCTTCCACATGAGTCCCAGCTCTAATAAGCCAATACAGAAACACACAATAGTGCCCTGTTTCTCTATGCTATATCATGTGGCCACAATCCCTGGTCAGGCTTCTTTAGTGATAGGACCATTCCCATCTTTGGCTCCTAAAATACCCAGACAGTGCTAATGATGTTAGAGTTTTGGGAGATGCTTTGAAGACAGCATTTTGGCCCAGACTTCATCCTGCTGGTGTCAATAGCAGAATCCTAAATGCAGAAGAATGAAGAGTTGATCTTTCAACTCAAAGAGCTGAAAACTGAGATTCAAACTTCTACTCTCTGCACAGTAAGAGGACAATTAGATTACTCCATGACTCCTGGGGGTTTATTCTCTTCTACGCAGTTAACATTCAGATACAATCTTACTGGGTTCCCAATAAAGATCCGGAAATCCTTTCTTTGGAGACTGTTTAAATGGTGTTGGCTTTAACACAGTGAATATGTATGGTCACCTGGATGCCATTAAATTCTGGACAATAATAGCCCAAAAAGATAACTACAAAATCAAAGTCCTGCTTGAAGAATGATGTATACTTCAAGCCTCAAATAGATCTGTATTAATTGTATTTTCCATAATTATTTTTTTAATGCAATATCCAAGTATTGTAAAATATATATATAATTGTATTGCTAGACTTAAGGTATGACATCCTGTTCTGGGTGAGAGCTACTTCTAGTCAATAACTTTCTGGAAGTGCTACTAATCCTTGAGCAATATTCTATCAAGCAATATTCCATCCACCTTAAGGTGCAACTTAGCCTGGGTAATGGCTAGTTCTTGCTGCTGTTCAATCCCAAGTAATCTTTATAAGACACTCAGTATCTCCTCTCTCTTCGGTCCCAGTTTCTTGTCAACTGGGGGAAAAACAAGAGTCAAAGTAATCCTAGACCCTACAGAGTTTATGTGGCCACTGAAAATCCCATTTTCGTAACAACCATTGATGCCAGATACCTGTTTCAAGGATACCGATTCTTTCTCTTCAGCACCTGAAGCTCTGTGAGTATGCGCAGAAGTTGTTTTCCTGGAGTAAAATCATCTTTCTCTAGGTAAGAAACATCCACTTCAGGGCCAAGCTATGGGATTCCAAACCATTTGGCAGAAATTACAAACACTCCTTGACTTGGGGTGAGCCAAATGACACAGAACCTTTCATTTTAAAACCCTCTGTCAGAGGCACAGTGTACCTAAATAAACAGAAGGAGCCCGGCATGGCATTTTTCATTCCTGCTGCTGGGTGCCTTCCAGTGAGACATCCCAAGATATCATTGTGTCAAGGCTAAAGCAGCTGTTATGGGCTTAGTAAACAGAGGACTTTTTTTTTCCTTATTTTTAAGCTACTCAGTAGTCTTTATGAAAACAGCTGTTTATCAAAAGTAGTGCAACTCAAGGTTCACATTTGTTCCTTTTTTATTATTTCATCTCCCATCCAAACAATTGCTTTTCTTTAATTCTTGTAATGGAACCAATATTTGCTGCTTAGAGCATCAAAAACATTCACTTCAGACAGTATTGAGAAAGTTTCACCAAGAGAAGAGACCCTAAGAAATGTACATCTATTTTGAAAGCTGGAATATAGTAATGAAGTGTTAGTGACAGTTGAATTGAATTACAAATATGGCTTTTGTTGCTTTGATTTCAATTATTTTTTCTTTAGTTGGATGTCTTTCACAAGTACTGAAGCCTCCATATTTGAGCCCTTTTTCCTGCACTGTCACTATGGTTATATCTCTGCTGACAACTGGGGAGGGTTGTACAGTTTATAAAGCTTCTGAGCTATACAGACCTGCACTGAAGCTGGTCTACACCTGACACTTCACTTACCCCAATAGCATCTGTTTCAGGACCCGTATCCCACCCCACACCCTGCTTGACCATTCCACCCAAGTTTTCCTTTTAAGATCTGCTGCCACAGTAAGGAGTTCCTGCATTCCTTAACAGTAGTGAAGGATGCCTGACTCAGTAGGGATATCTGAGTTCAGTGGAACAACTCTGCCCTCACAGTTCACCTCTCGAGGTCCTACCTTTGACACTTGAAGGGGTCTTTTCTGCTCTGAACCCCCTTGCAGCCGGAAGCCCCAGGGGGCACCTCCAGACAGAGTGATGAGGATTTCTTCTTCAGTTCCCATGATTTCTGTGCTTTGGATATTTTGTCTTCGCAACTTCAAAACAGACTCCAGTTCTTAACAGGCAATATATTCTACTCCCATCTTCACAATTCACTCCACGATTCTCCGGTCCCCCAAAAGGCCCTCTGCTCACCTTCTCCTTCAAGTTCACACACACACACAGAGGAGGAGAGTTGAGTCTGTCAAGCCCAGCCTTCCCTGCTCTTCTGGACTCTCAGCTGCTGCTCTGCCTATGATTAGACATCTGATTCTGCTCTTGGTAAGGGGCCAGTTGTCCTACACACGTGTCATGTCAATCTCACCCTCTGTGCTCCCCCTCACATACACCATGGATCTCTCACCAGAGCGTGGCTGAAAATAGCGCACCTCCTGTCTCTCCAGAGCTTTGTCTGACACTCTTAAAGCTGGAAGTGTTTCAGTAAAAAAATTTATTTCCCCTTCCCATTCCAAATGCAAATCATACAGTCACCCAGCACTCAGAATTCATTAGTATGAGTTTCAGGCAAGGACATGACACAGGCACTAACTTGTACAAGATCAGGTGATAGCACCTGACCCTCAGAAACTGAAAAAAACCAGCTTGCAAGTCGTGTGCTCGCCACCTATCTCTTCTCAGTGCAGCTAGTGCCACTACACAGTACCACTATCTTCTGCCCTGAAAAACCACAGGCAGACTGTAGATGTAATGTGCTCCCTCTGCAGCTTGCTGCTTCCCAACATCCCCTTACCGCCACTCCCAATATTAGACACTGGGACCAGAATAGGCAGCGTTAGCTACACAGTTGGGATTCAAACAGTTCCCTGCGGGGCACTGCATACACAGACTCCCCAATGGCCAAGAGAACAGCTTTGCACCCAGGTCCTTCACTGTCTTCTCTTTAGGACCATGGCAGGCAAGACCTCCTGGCTATCCCAAGCCACCTTGATCCCTTAGAGTTATAGGAGAAATAAAATCCTCATTCCCCCTTTTGCTACAGGGCTTAAAACAATTTTCTATTAAGATCCTGAGGGCAAACTTACCTCTTCCTTATTCTGCATATGCTTATCTCTTGGTGATTAACAAGTATCTTACCAATCCCTGTGATACCCTTGTACTGTAACATTCAAAGGACACAGTTTTGCTGGGACACCATTGCTGTATTGACTGCTCCATTGCCAGTATTATGACTCCATTCATCCAGGGCCACTGCATGGTGCTGGTGGGCACGTACCAACAAAACCTTACTAGGTAGTGAACAGCTCTTGCCACCACCATTGCACTTCAGTGCAAAACTGGCCCCGGGTGCTCCCGTGTCATGGCCTGTCACAGGCTGCTGGTGGGACGCAGGGCCAAGAGCACCACGACTGGCACAGGCTGAGGCTCAGCAGTGCAGGGCCGCGGTTGTGCTGCAGCACAGCCATGCCCTAAGCCCACAACTCGGCCGCTCTTGCGGTGAAACGCTGGCTCTCCAACTGTGCAAGCAACCGGAGAAAACGGGCCCCGCGGCTCTGCCCCCCCCCCCCGCCACAGTGGCCCCGCAACTGCCCTCCCGCTCCACTCGGGGCTGCCCTGGGCCCAAGGAAGTGCACGGCGCCCGTGGGGCAAGCACAGCTCCAGCCTGGGCACTCCAGCGACGGCCGCTGTCGGGAGTGGCGGGTGGTCCCCGGGCAGCCCGGGGCTGGGCCGACCGGCACCTCGGGTCGGGTCGGGTCGGGTCGGGTCGCCCCCATCGCCACAGCCCGGCACTCCCAGACAACCGCCCAGCAGAGCGCGAGCGCTCCCGTCATGAGCTCCCGCAACACAGCACCGCAGCAACTGACGTGCGCCCTCGGAGTGACGTCAGCGCCCGCGGGCGGAGGCGGTGCGCGCGCTCCCCGCCTCACGGCGCCTGCGCCGCATCCGGGCCCTGCCGGGTGGGGCGCGGCGGCGGCTGGGGGTTGGCGGGGAGTGCGGACGTGGCAGGCAGCGGGCGGGGGAGCGGCGCTTCCGGGGGAGCGGCGGGTCCGACAACCGGAAGCGGGCCCGGCAGCAGCGGCGGGCAGCGGCGGTGAGTGAGGCCGCGGAGCGGCTCGGGGCGGGGGGGGGCGCCGGGCCTGCCGGCGGCGGCCGTGCAGGTGCTCGGTGCGGGCGGGCGGCTGGCTGGCACCGCGCCCGGCTGCCCGGCGGGGGCCCGAGCCTGAGGCGCCGCCGCTTCCTTCCCCGCCAAGGAGTTGCGGCCTGGCGGCGCCCAGCCGGCTGGCGTGTCGAGCCCGCCGTGCCTGTGCGCCCCGGCTTCTGCAGGGGCCCGTGTCTATCCCGGAAGCGTGTCCGGCCGGGAGCGCCCAGCGCCGCCGGTGGCCCGGCCCGGCCCGGCTCATTGAGTGCTGGCCCGCGGGGCTGGGGCCGGCTGTCGGCGGGGCCTTCTCCTCCAGGGCATGGGCTGCCCCGAGAGGAGCTGTCGGCGTCCCGATGTGGTGTGGCGAGTCCCGGAGGCTACGTGTCAGGCCGTCGCTCCCTCCCGGAAGGCTGAGCAGTTTGTTTCGGCCCGGGTGCGCTGTGAGGCAGATAGCCCCTCTGCAGCGCCCCTAATCTCTCGTAATCCGCGGATCCTTCCCCCGGTGTCTGTGTTGTGCTGTGCAAGCTTTCATTCATTCTAGGCTGGTAGAGGACGGTCATCCCGTGCGGAGACCCGGGGACTGAGTTTGGTTGGATTTGGTATAAAACTTAACAATCGTCTGCCTGTGGCTTTGAAAATGGAAGGTGGAAAGGAATGGAGATGGCATGACCAAAATACAAGCGTAGTCTTGAAAAAGTGGTTATGCGAGATGCGCTCTTGCTTTCCATGTAGGTGGTGCTTTAAACGTGTTTGTTTTGTGTCGTTGGTGTTTGCTTTCGCTCTTTCTGAGCAACGGTCTTTGGAGCAGAATGAAGGTTAGTTTCATTTCTTTTTATTCTTGGGATGTACTTGGGTAATTTTCAGTATGTTTGTGTGGTGTCTTAGTTCTGAAACTTTTATCAGGGAGACTTTGCAGAACCGTCTGAACTGGGCCTCCTTGGTACCTGTCACACTGTAGTTGAAGTTCTGTTTAAACTTACTGACTGATGGAAGTGGTTGCTAA
Source organism: Burhinus oedicnemus (assembly GCA_008921705.1). Taxonomy (NCBI): domain Eukaryota; kingdom Metazoa; phylum Chordata; class Aves; order Charadriiformes; family Burhinidae; genus Burhinus; species Burhinus oedicnemus. The sequence continues at coordinate 1,274,942 of VFFE01007626.1, read as the reverse complement.
AACATAGGTGAATTGCTTACACCTACATCAGAATTTATCCACCAGAGTTAACATTTGTAGAGTCAAGTTAAGATACAGATTTTTCCATTTGGTCCTCAGTGTTGATTTTTAGCCATTAATGTGATAGTTCCATAAAAATATTTCTAGATCCTTTTCTGTTAAATGGCTCCTTAGTCAAGTTTACCAGATGTTGAGGGGGAGATGTTAGAGAGAGAGAAATCATGGTCTGAGACATAACATGCAATGTCGTCTTGTTGTTGTTTATAAGCAGTGTAAATTTGTAGTGCTAGAATGGGAGGTGACTCCTTGCTGATTTTGTCCTGAAGTCTTTACTGTTTATTAATATGAAGTTGTCCTGAGTAGGTTCAGGGAACTTTGGCTTTAAAGTCTTCCTCTCCTTCCCCAACCCCTTCTCATGGGGTAGGTGTTCTGGTTATGGGGTGGATAGAAATATACATGGCCTAAAACTCCAGAGCCTCTATCTTTAGAGAAGACTGACCTTCAATCTTGTATGTACGCTGTCTGTGGAAGCCTAAGCATTTCTATCTGGTTTTGTGTGGAAAAGGTTCTTGCTTCTGGAACTACCATTTTCTGCTTGAAACTAACACTGAGGGTTCTTTATTGCTGTAGAAAGTCTGTGAAGTGGACATCGATATAAGGAATACGTCTTCTTAATATGCTGGGACATTCATCACAGGTTCTAATTTTGTGGCTGAAAGCTGAGTTATAGCAGTGAACAGATGTCTAAAGGATTATTTCTTTAATGAGTTGTTTGCTTGTACCTCCTTGGATGTTTTCTCCTGCTACTGTAGGACTATATTTTCTTCCTGTAACACTTATCAGAAAGAGGGTCAAAAATCCAAGAAAGAATTGATGGTTGGCTAAGGAAGGGCAAGGTACAAAGAGTGACTAAAAGTGATCAACAACAATGTCTCCACAGAAGAGAGAAGGTGGATGTTTCTTGTTCTTTAGATTTGCAAAGCTTTATTAGCGATGAATTGTGAAGATAGAGCTTGTTCTTGTATGTTCAGCAAGATTCATTGTTAACATAGAAAGCACTAAAAGACAATGTAAACTGGGCAGTATACCTTAGGAAAAGCTAATTCTGAGCTTTTTTTGTTTCTTGCGAGTGATGGGGATTGCGTAATGCATATTTGTGTAGAGGAAGTCAGGGTACAGAAATTTTGGATGGAAGATGGCCAGTGTTACAATGTATGTGAAGAAAACTTGTTTAGTACTATAACATGTATTTTAGTCTTATGGATGAATAAGAATATATAGAATTCTTCCTTCTGGCCTCTTCTTTAAACTACTCTTAACTTTTCCTAATCAATTATACTTGTGCAAAGTTCACAGAAATTAGTCAGATGACTTCACATGTAACATGTATGTGGAGGTAGCGAAGAAAGATAGAATTCTTTCACTATCATTTTGTCAATGTCATATTTTCAATGACTTGCCTCCACAGGGTTGTCCTCCAGAAACAATGCCCATAACTGAGCATTTTTGAAGTCTCCTGGAAAAGATTTCAATCACGTTTTATACTCTTTGTTGACTTAAGTAGAAGTCTAGTGGTGGTGGCAGGGGTTGGAAATAGTGGTTGGTTTAAGGTTAGGTCAAGACTAAGCTCTTTATGTATTCAGTTTTTAACCACTTTCACTCTCTTGTAACTTGTATGTTGTATTGGACCTCGCCCAAGGTGATGAATCAGCCTAACAAACAGGATTTGATGTGGCCGTTCTTTAGAACATAGAAGTGATCACACCTTAGATGTGAACCATGATTTTTGTGTTCTGAAGCCTGAAAGACCGCTTTGAAACGGCCTAGGAAGGACTGGGCTGCAAAAATCTGCTCCAGTACCTGTTGTGTCAAGAAGTTCTAGCAGCTAATCTATCCTTTCTTCTCCTGAAAGTGTCTTCTGTGAAAATATTGTCACTTCTGGACTTTCACTGATATTAAATTGTGAAGTTTCATTTTGAGAACTGTGTCTTATACTTCTCATGAACTGTTAAAACAGATCTTTCTGATGGTGACCCAAAATGCCTAGATGAAGAAAATACTACCCGTGATGTGGCAAGGTGAGAGTTTTCTGCCCAGGTGGAAAGACAGAGCACCACAAAAATACAACTGAATTGGAGAATCAGTTCCGGTAGTGCCATTTGGATTGATTTGCACAAATGTATGGGAGGCATTTGTTATAATAGCCTGAGTGCTACCAGATCAATTGACAATCTCTGACTTCCAGGATATCAGCTTCTCTTCCAGGATTTTCTGTAGAAAAACAAAACAGGAGTTTCTTGTCACTGAAGAGAACCAAGTGTTCCATGAGTGCTTGCAGAGGACCTAGTCAAGCTGTAGCTGAAACAAAAGCAAGCACATCTGCATTTCAGAGTGTTCTTAGCTCCAGAGTCTAGGTTTTTGTAAGAATGGCATAACTTTGCTACTTTTCCAGAAAGCTGCAGAACAGAAGCATTAAAAACACTGTAGGTAGTATTCTGAATTGGTCTCTGAGGATGCAGATTGTCCCCTTCTGTCCCATCTTTTGGAAATGGTTTTGATTTCTGTGTTCAGAAATTAAGTAGACATACTTCCTTCAGTTTCAGCATAGTATAGGAGGCCATACAGTTGTCATTTTGAAAAAAATTTTTAAATTTTTGATTTTTTTTTTTTTTTTTTTAAGGATCAGTCTTCCCCAGA
>VFFE01007626.1:1240579-1268711 GCA_008921705.1 Burhinus oedicnemus | reverse complement strand
TGGATTTTATGTATATAATATTTTCTGCACTACAGACTGTCTTCAGCACTGTAAACACTGTCGCTTGGTCCTTTCTCTCAGGCTTGATTTACTGGTGTATTCTGTCTTTCCAGGTTACTTTCCTTCCTTGGGGTTCCCTTCGAAGGGCTCTCCTGTATCTCTCAACTCTGACACTTCTCTTGCACCTAATTTCATAGGTAAATGGTGTCCTTTCTGTAGGAGGGTTTGTGCTTTGCCACTTCCTCTGTGCCAAGTTCCCATTTAATATGGATATTTATCTCAAAGGTGTGGGTACCTGATTATTCAGGCAGAGATGGGTGGGACACTTCCCAATCTGTTTGTGGGCAGCTCTCCAGAAACATAAATAGGATATGAAGAAATAATCCTAGTAGAAATCACTTATGCCTGCAGATTCATAGATAAAACCTGACTTGTGACTAATCCTTTCTGAAGACTGATTTCAAAACCTGAATTGGCCCATTCAGGGTCTGTCAGGGAGAAGCCTTAGTTTAAAAGAATGCAGTCTCCCACTTGAGAAAGAACTAAAGCGTGGGGTTTGAAATTATAGTATTGCAATGAAGAAATGAGAAATCTCCCCAAGCACCAGGAGGTTGTTATTGGAAGTCATGAGATTTTTGTAACTTGTGCTTTTGTTTTGAAAAGACAAGATTTAATGAGATGAAGATATATAAAAATAATAAATGTCTCTGGAAATAATTAAGTCCTAAGTCTCAAAGTGAAGAACAGGAGGAGGTTTAGTAATTTCTTGGGGTTTTTCCTTTATTACTAGTTATTCATACAAGGTCTAGTTAATTCCTTCCTTGAATTTACATCCACATGCTTACTAAGAATTACATGTAGCAGATAAGATAAAAATATATGAGTTGAAACCTCATGCTTTGGTGTATAAATTATACTGTAGAATTGAGAAACTGCTTCTCTTATTTCCTATTTCATAACAGGTCTTCACAGGAAGGTTTCAGAGTCCCTTCTAAACTTGTTATGCCCATCACTGTGAGAGAAACACAGCAGTGTGTATATGCTACCCTGTGGTCTCATGTGGCGGTTTACTCTGTTTAGTCATCTGTATTTAATGATACGCCATACATGAAATTGTGTTCCCTTGTAGTTAGCAGACACAGTCATATGGTTGTTCTAATTATCAGCATTTTTAACATAATATTATTAAAATAGAAGTTTATATTCTCTTTTTGGAAGTAGACACTGCAGTTGGTCTCTTCGTAAAGTATTCAGCATTGTGCGGTCTGTGAAAGTGTGAAGTCTTGTTTCTGAGGCAAATATGTTTAGGCTGTGACTGAGCCAGCTCGATCTGAAAGGTGAGAAAGTATTCATGTTAGCCTCCAACCTTGAGAGGTTGGGAAGAACAGTCTGTGGTGGCCCCCTATATGTTATATATCAAAGCAGTTAGTCAGATGTAATTTTTGAAAACTGAATCTACTCTTGTAACCTGCTTACCTTTCAAGTAGGGAAAACTGACCTGTAATGAACATTATGTTCAATGTGAATACTCTCCTTGGTCTGGATAAAAATGATTGAACTTGCAGAGGGAAGAATTTAATACCTTACTGACAAGATAATGTTTTTTTTCTTCATCAAAAGATGAAGTTGTCTTTTGAAAACCCTCCACAGTACATATTTTCTACTTTGTCTGTGTGGAGATGGTGACTAGTGACACTGGCTAAAAATATTTGTGCTTTCAGTTTTGCTACTTCTAATATAGTTGTATAAATTATTTTTTGCTTGTGGAGTATTGATACATCAATTTGGCCATTGCTAAATTGTTTCTGCACTTTTTTTCTTTCCTGGATTTTTCATGGTAGTTGATTCAAGCCCTTGTTTTCTGTGAGTAATTTTTTTTTATTATTTTTTTTTCACCCTTATGTCTGTAGGTTCATTAAGAGCCCCTCCAACATCTGGAGCTCCCCCTCCAGCCTCTGGAGCATCTCTTCCTTCTGGCCACCTGGCATACAGTCAATTTGGACATGGAGATGTGCAGAATGGGATTCCAGCCTCAGCAGCCTCGATGCAGAGGTACATAGAAAAAGAGCAAATCATAACAAAGGCCTGCCTTGGTAGACCTTTTAGAATCTAAACCAAACTAAATACTTTGTTTTTCCTGGGGCGGACATTGAGTTTCTTTATTGCCTCCTTATTGTTTTGAAACATTTAGCCATAGGGGTATTTGTTAGACCATAAGAATCTCTGGAGATGAAAAACTTCTGGAAGAATATGAGCAGATGTCAGTGACTAAGCAAAACCACTTCTCCAAAGACTTTCTTTGTGATAGTAATTTTTCCATAAGGAATTTTCTGATTCCCATAATCTGTCTTGTTTTAAAACAATTGCATCCACACAGACGTAGTATTTGATTCCTTGGCAGTGTGAATTGATCTGTCTGGGGCATGTTGCTGTCTGTCACTACTGAGTAAGTCCTTAGTATTGGTTCTGGGTCCTTTTCTGTCTGTTGTGGATCCCTGAGTTCTCTTCATCTAAAGCTCTTGGGCATTTTCTCCAGAAAGATACTGCCATTATCTCTGTGCTGAAAGTAACAGCAGTCCTTACTGCTTCATTCTGATTACTGGTTATGGGGGAAGGTGGTTGTTTTTTTGTTTCCTTCTGGTTAAGCTCAGTGCTGTCAGCTGGAGAGTCCAAATCCTTTGAGCAACAGAACGTTCTTACATAGCTGTGCAAAGAACTAATAGATTTTTTTGATTAAAAGATTCAGATCCATGCAGGATATGTAACTTTTTTCCAAAACTGAGCTACAGTGCTTCGTGTAAGTAATTGACACCCAGCTAGTGTTTGTGGTAGAAAAATTTTAAAAGGCCCAGAGAATTGTAACTGCTTGTATAATGGGCAATCCAGTGAAGATTCTCATCTTCCTTCTCAGGCCACCTGCTTCTCAGCCGTTTCTGCCAGGCTCAGCACCCACACCTGTCAGCCAGACATCTACCTTCCAGCAATATGGTCACCCCCCAGCCAGTGTACAGCAGCTCAGCAATCACATGGCAGGGATGACAATTGGCAGTACGACAGCATCTGCTCCTCCCCCAGCTGGACTGGGCTATGGTGAGATTTCCTGGCTACAGAAATATGCTAATTCTTTTTAATTATGTTAGTAATTTCATAAAAGACTTGCTCTTCTCAATGATTCATTACTACATGGTGACGGGAATTCTCTGGGTGTTGACATCTGCCATAGTAAACGGTAGTTTCCTTGACTAATAAGGTCATCATTGGGGAAAACAGAATTGAGACTATTGTAGGGGACAGTACAGGACATGAGTAACAAAAGAGAGTAACAGTTTTTCTCCTCAATTAGGTGTATCTTGGTGTGAAACACAAAACCAATCTATCCCAAAGTAAGCTGTTGGAGAGTCTACATGCCTTGCCACTGTTATGCAGCAGCCCAGTCAGAAATAAAAAGGAAAAAAGGCTCAGTAAATCACGGAGTGCTGAAATTACTCCGAATGATTCTGTGAAACGTTTTGCTGGAAGTTGAGAAGAAACTTAATTAAATAGCATAAACTGAATTTAGATATTTTGTTCTATTGTATTAGATCTGCAGTCCCACTGCTGTAGATTACAGGACTTATTTTTTAATTGAAGACTAGAGATTTGTCTTTAGTCTGTATAAGCTGGTCTGAGTACACTTTGATTTTATTTTTTTAAATCCTTTTGGTAAAGTACTCTGACAAGAATCTCATACGCTAACACAGACTTCATAGGAAAATTAGGCATAGGGGTTGCAGATTTCTTCAGTCTTTTGGCAATGTGTTTGTCTAAAATTATCCTCAGAAATAGTACAGCAGTAAATACAGAAGATGCTACTTCCATGCTATTAAAACCCTGAAGCCCTGTCCTTGAACTACAGGCTCCAACTTAGTGTGGAGTTTAAGATAAAATCTTATTTCAGTTCAAGAAATCAGTAGATCTTGTTTTGCATACTCCTGGCTTTCCCCCTTTTCTCTGGTCCTGAATCCTGAAATGTGTTCTGATTATGTAAAATAAGAAGCCTAGACTCTGAGAGAGAGGATGATAAAGGAAGGCTTCAGATCCCTTGAAGGAGTTTCAGGTCTGATAAATCTAGGAGGGTGTCCACTTAAGGTTTGTCTCTATTAGTAATGGCAAGTCCATCTGAAGATGAGAAAGTTGTAGACTTACTTAGATGGTCTAGAACAAATGGGTTTTGCATCTTCATTGTCTTCAGGATCGAAGAAAAGTATATTATATTTATTTTCTTCCTACCAGGTCCCCCAACATCGGTTCCCCCAGTCTCAGGAAGCTTTAGTGGAACAGGATCTGGTCTCTACACACCTTACACTGCAAGCCAAGGACCCCCTCCTACCAGTGTGTCTCAGGGTCTTCCTTTGGCACAGCCTCCGTTTCCTGGTCAACCAATATCAGCTCAGCGCCTACCTACTCAAGTCCCTGGTTTTGCCCCACCTCCCTCTTCTACAGGGATTGGACCTTCCTCTTACCCTCCTACCACAGGTGCCCCAAGGCCACCAAGCATGCCAGGCCCACCGCTGCCTGGGCAGACAGTTGCTGGACCACCAGCCTCCCAGCCTAATCATATATCTTCACCACCACCTCCATCAACTATGTCAGGGCCGCACCCTGGGCCTCCCATGAGTGGCCTTCATGGACCACCTCCTCCCACTCATCCTCCTCAGCCAGGATATCAAATGCAACAGAACGGTGAGTATTCCTAGTATAGGAATTGTAAGTTACGTGTGTTCTCTGTGTGCTGCAAACTGACAACTGGATTTTGGCTTGCAGGCTCCTGGCTGCACTTCAAAGCTTCCCTCTAGTTTCCCTGTGCTCATGTCTGAAGGACAAATCCAAGATAAACAATAAGATGTGTCATTCTAAGATATTTGTCATACAGGTTTTAATCAGATTAAATGTAACTAAAGGGATCCTAGTTTACTTGGCCAAAAAGTTGTTTAATAATTAGTGCCATAATACTACAAGAACTTGTGATCAAAATTTTATTATGAACTTTAATTTGATGTCTGCAGTCTCATCTGTTCAAAAGTAGAGATTTGAAATCCTGAAAGCCTTATTATCTTTTTTTTTTTTTTTAAATTGTGGCCAGTGTGCATATACAATGTATACAAGAGGAGCTGTTAAACGTTGAAAAGGAGTTGCTACTTTTTCTTCTTTAATTCACAAAACTGTACTTTTCTCCTTGCAGAACCTTTCACATTTTGTGTGTGCTTAGAAGTAATATCAGTTAAGCTTTCTGAGTCATAAACAGTTTTGGCTGATTTTTAATCAGTAACATTTACAGATAGCTAGGATAAAGTAATCATGTGCAAGTGTCAGGACTGAGAATCCTGTCCCCCATGCAGCTTTGCACAACTGGCCAGGTAAATTGCTTAAAAATTTCTGTCCAAATTGCTATGAACTGTAAAACACTGACGGGATAGATCACACTTGTTCTGTAACTGAATGAAATTGTCTAAAGTAATATGAAATAACTTGGGGTAGTTACAAAACAAGATATAATCACATATTAACCTATTATTGGAATTTCAGACAAGCCAAAACTGCCCGAGAGAACTCTTTGCACACCTTTAGTTTGAGGAATTATGGGTCATCCACTAGCTATTTTGCTGTTCTGTGTGCACTTTCTATTAGGCAGTTCTGCAATTTAACAGGTCTAAAACCTGTGTTTCCTTAAGTCTGGTTTTCAGGAGGGCTGTATCCATCAATTTATTGGATCATTGATAGAGGTGTACAGGTCTAAGCTGAAACACTGTGATAAGTATGTTTAATCCTAATTAACTGAAAAGCATGTGACTTTCTTTTTCTTGTTTTTTGATGGTGACGGGAAGAGAGAAGCCCCTAATGAGGAAACATCTAGTATTAGCCATTGTTTGATTTTGCTGTCCCTTTCTTGTAAGGTTCCTTTGGCCAGGTGAGGGGTCCCCAACCAAACTATGGAGGAGCCTATCCAGGAACACCAAATTATGGAAGTCAACCTGGACCACCACCTCCACCAAAACGCTTGGATCCAGATTCCATTCCTAGCCCTGTAAGCTTACTTTGTTCTTACCAGTGTGAACTCTTCCATAGTGTCTTTATGTAAAACAGAACTGACAAAGACCAAAGCTGAAAACAGGTTTCTCATTCCAAAGAACATCAGTCTGTTTTCCTACTTACTTTTCTTTTCTATATTCACCTTCAATCTTTTGTTATGAAGCAGTATTTTTCTTGGTAACTAAAGAAAGGCACTGCATATGCAAATCAATGCTCTAATTCCTCAGGTCTTTTTCTGTACTGTTACATTTTGAGAATCTTTGAGGGCTTTGATTAAGCTGGTTTCTCCGTTTCTGGATTCTTGCTTTATGACTTTCCAAGGTGAACTAATTTCAGGTTTTGAGGTGACAATCTATGAACTGTATGATCCAAGTTGAAAGCATGATTAATAGGAGATGATTGTAGTGCTTTTCCTTTCCCTTTTCCTGTAATCTGTCAAAAGACTGGTTAGCATTTTTGGGGGTTAAGTCGGGACACTACTTCAGTCAAATATGGATAACTTTTCAAATTGGGAGTATCTTTCAGAATGGAGGTTCTGAGAAAGGACGAGCAGTGATGCTGTAATGGTTAGCAATGATGAGTAATATTAAGCCTGGCAGTATTATTGCCACTAGTCTACTGTGCTGTTCTTCCACTGCTGCTGATGCTGTTACTATCTCGGAAGGCCACAGTTATTTGATAACAGGAAACCTTTCTAGGGCAGTGCTTACAATCAGTTTACTTCAAAACTATAAAAATTATTTAGTCTGAGTTACATTGTAGGTCTGGACTGGTGCTGTTCAGAAGTTATAGCTATTCAAAAAAGATTCTCTTTAGAATTCATGTAAAGTTTATGACCATATTTTTTTCATAGAATGTAAGAAGTCTTTAATTGCTTCTCTGCTTTTCTTCTCTTCTACTAAATGAGATCTCAAATGGCTTGTGTCAGTTGCCTTAATTTTAGCATGTTCTTAAAGCATAAATCCCCAATTTCTAACCAAAATGAGCACGTGAGCCACTATCTCTGTTAGCAATGTGTTCAGAGCCGAAGCCCAATATCCTGGCAAGACTGCTTTTGGGATCCGTGTATGCTGCAGAAGCTGATGTTTCCTGTTGCATGAACCAATGTCCAAATGTATCTAATTCCAGTGTTACAGGTTTGGGCAGAGAGAAGTAACACTGTTACTTTTTGGTTTATTATTCTCTTTTCTTTTTTCTTTTTCTTTCCTTTTTTTTTTTTTGTGGCACTCTTCCTTTTTATTTTTTTAAAAAAAGCAACTTAATGAGCTGCCACCCCAGCAGAAACCCAGGCACAGAATAGACCCAGATGCAATTCCTAGTCCAGTAAGTGCTATATATATGTCAATTGTACTCTGTGTGTTGGTGACCATCTGTGCATGCCTGAAACCTGAACTTCACCTCACTAACCCCTCCATCATTAATCCTTTACCCTTTCCTTGCTGTCTTCTGCTTGCCTTATCAAAATGAGTAACATTACACCACAAGAGGTTGTTAAAATCTTCTCTTCTGTGATGAATGGTGAGGCAATAGAAAGCAGACTGTTTCAGAAACGGATCATGAAGAATGTCTCCCCTTCATTTTGTCTGATCTTTCAAATATCTCCTTCATCAGATTCCAACTGGCATTTTCGGTGTAAGCCATCAGTATAATTGTCCATACAAAGTGTTTCTTGTGTTATAATACACACAGCATGAGCCTTTGTAGCCTTGTTTTCTACCAGTTTTGAGCAGAATTTGCTTACTGTTCTAGTTAATATACCAGTACCGGGCTAATGCTTTGAAGTTCTAAAATTGCAGATGAACTGTTTTGTTTTGATGTTAATTCCTGATATGAATCTTCTAGTAGATTAATGAGACATGGGGAGCTGGAAACATTCTGTCATCATCTGTGCTCATACATAACCATTCAATTTTGAATTTAAATATTTAATGTTTGTGTAGAGAATCTTACCTAAAGAAAGAAAAAAGCAGCTACCTTTTGGATTGGAAGAAAACACATTTGACTTTGTTACCCTCGTATCACTTCTTCCTCATTTAGCCGAAGTTGGTCATATAACAGAAACCAGTGGTGAGACCACCAACGTCAGTCAGTAGACTTTTGAAATGAGACTAGATTTATCCTAGAGTAGTCATTGTCTGATGCTATGGGAGGCTTTCTTCTGGCAACTTGGAATCCTTGGTGACAGGATAGAAGTTTTGCCGTGCAAACTTCTGCATTTCACAATTTGCTCTAAGCAAAGACATGTGTGTTTGGTGACAAAATAAGATCAGAATAATGATTGCTAGTTTTAATGCTTTCATTCAGGCACCAGTATGGAAATGTAGTTGAAACTGTGTATAACTACAATTGCCTGTTCTTATGCAAAGATCAGTGGATATTTTAGTTAAGTAAAATTGTTTAACGCATTTCCATTATCTTAAGCATATTTGCATTAATGAAGAATTAGCAATACTAAGAAATTTTAGATTTCTGCTGGCTTTGTGAAGTTTAAGCTTCATTCATTGGCAAGTCTATTGAAACTTTAGTTTCCACATCCCAGAATTCAAATCACAAACTCCTGAGTGCCACGGAGTAATGAAGGCTTCCACCTGAACTTGCAAGCATCTGTCTTTAGGTTAGAGTTACAGTGGTTAGAAATGAACGTATAGTATGAAACAGTGGGAACATAACAGAAAGGAAAAGCCAGGTTGTCTATAGAACTTCAACCTGAGGCTTACAGAAGCTTCTCTTTTTAATTTGGCTAGGACCAGTATACAAGGAAATACTACCAAAAATTCCTTTCTTGATCAGTGTTTGGCTTTGTGAATTCAGGTCAGTCCTTAAAACACAAAATATGCTACTACTCCAAGTACTTGGGGGTAAAATACTATTTGCAACTTGTAATTTATTTTTACTTGTTAAGTACTATTCAAAATCAAACTGAGAGGTGACTGCTTGACAAAACTTATTTGCTTTAGACTTCTTATTTTTAGACATAGTATTGTTTGCCTCAGGTTGCCTTTTCACTGCCTTACAGATATAAATTTTGTATTTTACAGTACTTTGAAACCAAGCCTCCAAATATTAATGTGGTGTTTTCCATCACAGATTCAAGTGATTGAAGATGACAGAAGTAACCGTGGGTCAGAACCATTTGTCACTGGAGTAAGAGGGCAGGTCCCACCTCTTGTTACTACGAATTTCTTGGTGAAGGATCAAGGTAAAACATTTTTCTTTTCCTAAACAAACAAACAAAACACCCCAAAGAGTCAGTGACAGAAGTGTCCATGTCTTTAAAGGTAAAGTTTGAGGAATGATTTCAGTGGCTGGGGATGTGTGTTTTACCAAGAGAAGCTTAGTTTTAAGTCCTGCGTTGATTTACTCTCAATGTAGATTCTTCTGATTGTTTGGTAACTAGTAACCAATTTGCAAATAAAAAATGTTTTCCAGGGGAGGTACCTGGGACCAGCATTAGCAGGGATATCAGAAAGCAGCAAATGAAGCCTCTTCTGTAGAGCTATATCAATGACAGTTAAGAACTGAAATTCACTAGCAGTATCATTTGAGTTGGGAACTATATTTTTTTAAATCATGAGTGGGATGTTAATTGGTCTGTGGGCTTCACAGAGAAAGGATATTTCATCTTTTAATTTCCCATGCTTTATTGGAGATTTTAAGCTCCCTTAAAACTTCAGAATCCAATTCTACAATCAAGTGCTTTACTCTTCAGCCAAAATTATAAAATAAAACAGTAGAAATGTTTGAGATGAGTTTTCTGCCTATAGTATGTTTTAGTCTGCAAAAAGAGTGAAATAGGAATGCCTTTTTAGAGGTTTAAGTTGATGTGGAGTCAAGTTCATTTGTTTTGAGTTTAGGGCTTTTATTATATGTAGTTAATCATGAAGAGGCATTTTGTTTGGAATTCAAGTTTTGCATAGATTGACATTAATTGATTCTTTAGACAAGCTCTTGGTCTCTGTGGCTTAACAACACAACTGAAGGTACCTTTATTTCTGTTCCTGAATATAAAGTTAACTTGTACTGAAATTTATGGGGATTTTTTCTTTGTTCCCCAGGTAACGCAAGCCCCCGCTACATAAGATGCACATCTTACAATATTCCCTGCACCTCAGATATGGCCAAACAGTCCCAAGTTCCCCTAGCTGCTGTCATAAAGCCACTGGCTACTCTACCCCCAGAGGAGGTGAGAACTGTATGCAGAGTTACATATGCACTCTGAACTCATCAGGAGAATGGTATTAGATGTCAACATTTAACAGATATGTTGAGAAGGAATGTTTAGGTAATGAAGACTAGGTAAATATTGATTCTGCCACAAATGTTTGGTAGAGATCTGTAAGGTAGAAGAATGCTGCATTCAAAACATTTAGTATTTTGATTGCCATGTTAATTTCAGCTTTTTTGAAGTAGCTGTCAAGCACTATGACCAAAATACTAGGATGGTCACAAATGCGTACACTTCCAGTTGATCTCAATTTCTTTCTTGGCTTAAAGTATTTAAATGGTTACTAATCACTGATGTTAAGTCTTTTCTAGGATGTCAGGTTGTGGAATTGGATGAGAATGTGTTAAGCTGTCTAATGTGCATGTATGCGCACAGCACTGTGTGAGATGGCAGCACAAGACAGTACTGGGCACTGCTGAGCTGCACTTGTATTTCTGCCCTTGTTCTGTGCAGCATTTATTTCCTTCCAGGTGTAATGTGTGGCTAGCTAGCCTTTTACCCACTCTGGTTGCTGAGAATATGAAAGCTTTGAGAATATTACGGAGCTAGAAATTTTATGAAATATTCTAAATACTCTGGCTACTGTGTAGTGTTAGCATGCTTGGAGCAGTGACATAAAGACAGATATGCTTGTTAAATTTGAATACATATGTTTGCAGTATTCTGTTACCTGTTAAGTTTAACTTTAGCATCTGCTGAGGAAAGGAATATCCTCTGGGCTTTTAAGGGTGTTTTTTTCCTATTGTGTTTCATTAATGTTCCTAAGCTATGGTTTGGATTTTGAAAATTGATTTGTGATAAAACTGAGTTGTGAAGTTCATTCCTGTACTGCTGTATTGTGCCTGGAGTTTAAAAGAAGCACAATAGGGGAATGTGGTCTAATTTGAGAAACCTGGAGGCTTGTGGAGCTGCGCATTTTTCAGAGAAGCTTTACAAACAACTTGTTGTTACGTCTCCTGGTGTGTTTATGCTTTGAACAAACGCTTGTGATATCCAGAAAAAACATGGCTAGGATCGGAAAATTGCCCCAGAGACTAGTCAGCTTCTAGCATTGGAAGGTTCTTCATGGCAAGGGCAAACTCCCTGTGGAGTGGCTGTTCCAACAGATGAAGGCTCAGCTGTTCAGAGCAGTAAGACTGTAGGTGGAGCTAGAGCTTAACGTATTAGTAATGAGAGAATGAATGTGTCACGAAAATACAGCATTCAGATAAATCTAGAATGTATAAAAATCCAGCACCTGGTTGCCAGATACAGGAACATTGCCCCGTGTTAACACACAGTTCAGAAAGCAAAGTTTGAAGCTTCAGAAAGAAGTATCTCTGTGCCTTCTGGGAGTAAGTGGTTAGTGACAAGTTTTGCATAGCACTGCATGTTTGCAGCACCCTTGTAGTTTGTTTGCATGTGTGTTTATTGGGGGAGAGGCTGAGGAAAAAAGCTGATTGTTTGGAAGTACAATACCAACATTGCCTGGCAGTCAGAAAACTTGAAGTTGTATTTCCTCTGAGGAGGTCAGCCTGGGCAGTAGGAGCTCAGAAATGCTGGCCACAAAACCATTGTATTGTCTATAAATGATTAGTAGTTTTGAATGAGAGATGTGGCATGTCTGTGGCATGAAGAGGAAGAAAGTGGCTGGAGTATTTGCTTGACTCCTGCTCAAGGAATATGTTGTCTCTTAAACACGATCAGAGGTTTAGGGTGACTGAGAGAATTAAGACTGGACACCTTTAGTGTCAGAAAATTTAAAAGTAAGTCGTTAAACTTACTTTTGAGCTAGATTCTTAGTTATGAAAGGTGCTTTGAACTATGAATGCAGCTTGTAGCTTGCCTGAGTTTTGTCTTAATAATTTTACTGTGCTTCCTGCTTATTCTGAAGTTGAGAAGCTGCAGAAGTTGCCATGCGTCTTATTCTGGTTTGGTTGCAAAAATAACATATATTATCAGTTATATGGTATCACCACATAACAGTTTTGAGGACTTCCTATACAATGGGGTCAAGACAAGCAGAACTTATGGATATACTGTATTTCATGGTGGACTTAAAAAATAAGTCTTATCAGCTGAAATTTTTTAAGATAATTTGGGTGCTGTACGTTCTTGAATATATGGAATGCAATGACTGGCTTCTGTTTTGTCAAAAAGCTTGTTTTTTACAAGGAAAAAGTAGAAAGGGAGAAGAATTGCTTTTAGAACACCCAACTTGTGGTGAAATGTAAATTGTATGCTCGCTCCCGTGAGGTCATCAGAGCCATTCTCTGCATGGCTTCAGTCTTTTGTGTTCACTTGGAGTACATCTGTGCTGTGCAGTGTGGTACTCGTGCTGGAGTTCATGCTCCTGAAGCAGGCTACTATATAAGGTAGTGCAGCACCATGCAGAAATACTGGTTTGTGTCTAAGAGCGATAACCCATTAACGACTGCAGCCCACAGAGAACCGCTGTGATAGAGCTTGAGTAGAAAAGCATTTATGAAATACTTATTTAGGCTTCCCCCACCCCCTGCACTATCTCCCACAGCTGCTAAAATGCTAAATCCTATGCAATGTACAGGGAGATTGTTTTAAGCTCTTCAATATGTGTGGTCACTTCTGTCTCATCGTCATGTGACCTTTCTTTTCTTTCCCACCCCGGCTTCCACAGACCCTTCCTTATTTGGTAGACCATGGAGAATCCGGTCCTGTCCGATGTAATAGGTGCAAGGCTTACATGTGCCCTTTTATGCAATTCATTGAGGGTGGAAGGAGGTTCCAGTGTTGTTTCTGCAGCTGTGTCACCGAGGGTAAGGTTTCTTCTGGAAATTGGTCTCTAGGCTCTATTGGAGCCATCTTTGAACAAGATGCAAGCAAATAAATCTTTATCATTTGTAACGTATACTCTGCTTTAGTGTGTGTTTAGTCTTGTAAAAAAATTAATTATAAAACATGTTCAGTGCTCAGTTCTGATATTATGTTCAGATTAGGTGTTTATGCATTGCAGTATTATTGTACAAAATTTTTAACATGAGGTACTTGTAGCGTAATGTATGGTGGTTTGAAAAAATACTTATGCTATTTTCTGAGGGTATTTCAAACACACGTTTTTCTCTGACAGACTGAGATGTACATCTAGTCAGCAGCATGAGTTAGGATTTTTTTTTTTTTGCTCACAAAGTCTGTTTAAACACTGCTTAGAGCTGAGATTGTAGCTAAATCTACTACAGATGAATAGGGGTGTTCAATATATGCCGGTTAATCTCAGTTGCTCTTCTAAATTAATATAAAACATGCTTCCTTTTAAGCAGACGTCACTATGTGCTGCTCATAGCAGGACATCCATAGATTTGTTTTGAAGGCACATTGGAATGTAAGGTACAGCAAACCTTACGGTGATTTTTTGAGTGTTTCATTTAGTAGCACTGGTGGCTTTTAATGGACTGTTTGTTCTTACCACCTTAGTTACGCTGTACAACTGTTTGTACAAACCAAAATGGGAAGCTGATGGGGGTTAGAAATGGCCAATTTTAAAAAACGTTTTTGTCTGATGATTTTCAGCCAGCATGCATTCCCTGTCCCTGCTCACTCAGCAGCTGTATGAATGGCTGTACCTGTAACAACTCAGCAGGGGCAGAAAAGGGAGGGATGCTCAGAGACTGCTGATGAAAGCAATGCTGTGAAAATACAATGTAATGGTACCTAATACTTGCGAACATTTCTGTTTTCTCTGCAAAAAACAATCAGGTAATTCACTTGTACTGGATGTGTACTTGGAAAGGAGAAGAGTGATAGGTGCTTATATATATAGTCTTAATGATATCACTTTGTTATCTTTTGAACTGTTGAAATTTTGAATGTTTAGAATAATTTAAAGGTGCTGAATACTATCATTACAGATAATCTCATTTTATTCTCCCCTGAAGCATATATGCAGCTATAGCTGGAATATATTTTGTCACCCTAGCAATTGTACAGGAGGGACTCTCTGTCTTGGTAGCCCTTGGGGCACAAGGGAAATGCTTTCTTTGTTTCTGCAGCTGACTTCTGTAGGCGAAAACTTAACTCCTATTTTACCTTCTGATGCCTGGTACCAGCACAGAAGTACTGAGCACTGAGCATGGGGTTACACTTTCCGTTCCTCTTTCTTAATGCTTTACAATCCACTGTAAGAAGTACTCTGTCTGTTTTGACAAAATGATTATGGCATGGGAAGGGAAGGAAAAAGCTAACCCATATAGCAAAATAAGGAGCTCAATCTTTTGGTCAGTCTTTTGAATTGAGTCAGTAATGTTGTAGCCTGTAGTTTGCCTCAAACTCTGTTGTCATTTGTTGCTACTTGTACAAGATTGTTGTATTTGTCCTTTGGACTAAATCCTTCAGAAGAATCTTAAGAGCATGTTGTTGTGACATTTCTGATATGAAATGTAAAATAAGAATGTAACGGAGATTCAGGGAAAGTACAATAGTGGCTATACAGTGTGCCACCTGGTGCGTAAGACAAGCTGGAAGCAGTTTGTCTGTATTTCTTGGCTTTAATGATGCTCTTAAATTGCATGAATATTTTTAGTAATACTTGCACGCTAGCACAGAGTGTTAGCTAGCTTTCCTGGAGTTTTATTTGAAACAGCTGTTGTCATGTTAGCTCTCTAGTCACAGTGTTTATCATGGATGTGTTACTGAACTTGATGGGTTTTTTTCCCTAGTGCCACCTCACTACTTCCAGCATTTGGACCATACTGGAAAGCGAGTAGACTTCTATGATCGACCGGAATTATCACTGGGATCTTATGAGTTTCTAGCAACAGTTGACTATTGCAAGGTGTGTGTAGTGCAAGTAGTTTGTGTTTATTTCTGTATTTTGTTGTGATTTTAAATAAAAAGCGTATTTTCCTAAAAGTAAGAATGATATGAATTGTCTGGGGCTGCTTTCTAGCTGGCAGAGATCATTAACAGCATTAATCCAACCCACTTCAGTGTGTAAGATAATGTGCTTGCCTGCTTGCTTCCCAAAATAGAGGAAGTCTTGATCACACATGACATAATATAATTTTGTTATAGCTGCCTCTGTCGTTCTATTCTGGAGCTATAAAAGCAGCTATAGCTGCTATTACCGTAGCAATTCTGCAGGAGGGACTCCCTTGCAGCAGTCCTTGGGGCAGAAGGAGAATGTAGGAGAGATTCAAGAAAAGTACAGTAGTAACTATGCAGTGTGCCACCACTTCACCTATTGAACTTAACTTTCAAATACAGCCATAGTGGTTAAAACCACAAGAATAGTGTGGAAATATATATTGTCAGAGCTGGTTTGCTTTTAAATTAAAGATTTAAGGAATAATTATCTTCTAAGGAATAGGAAAAATATGTGCAAGGTGTTTATTAAAGCAACTTATATCTCTGCTGAAATAAATGGTGGGAAAATAGATGCCTAAATGTTGCAACTTAATACTGGTTACCTTCTGATGCCTCAGCTTTACTTCGAGTTAAGAGAAAAAAACAATTATCTTGCTTCTAACAGCATAAGAAGCATTTTTAATTCAAACAAGGTGCAATTTTCCCAGCTTTTTTGAAAGTTCTTGTGTTTTGTTTTTGTTCTGTGTGCTTCTAACAGTATGGCCTATAGACTTCAGAAAACTGTTGACTGAAACAAGTTTTTCTTTCCCAAAACGAACTTGATATTTAAGTAGAAGGGAAAGGTTGCAGTTCTTGGAGAGGAAAATCTTTTGCTTTATATTGATGAAATCACCTATAACAAGTCTGGTCAGATTCCAGAGTCTTGAGAACTGGCAGGAAACTTCCCTGTCTACTTCCCTATCTGGCCTAGTCATGTAAATAGATGATTTAGGTGTGACTAGCCTGTTCTTCACTGAGCAATGGCAAAATCAGTCTAGGGCATGTAAGACTGGTCCATTTCAAGTACAGTGTGCTTACGGGTCTGTTAGTTGGGATGGGGTGGGAGAATGATCTGAAGAAACAATTACTGCTCATGAGTAGAAAAGTACATGAAAGTACATTTGACCAGCATTCATTTGTCCATGTTACTGAGCTGTTATGTGGGCTGCGTTACGTGTCCATGATGTGACTTCTTCCCTCTTTTCCACAGAATAACAAGTTTCCCAGTCCACCTGCTTTCATTTTCATGATTGATGTGTCTTACAATGCTATGAAGAGTGGCTTAGTGAGGCTAATATGTGAAGAATTAAAGTCACTCCTAGATTACCTGCCCAGGTAGGTATATCGTATACTGCTGTAGCCAGTCAAAATGGAGGAAACTGTCACTTTTTCCCTTTAAAAACAGCTAGAAATTAAAAAAGATATTTGATAATCCTATCAAGCTTTTCTTCAGAAAAAGGCCAAGCAGAACATCTTTCTGGATACCTTTCTAGGTGAAAATAAATTTTTCTTCCCTGTGTTTTTCCCTTATCTTTTATTGTGGTGGGTTCTGTGTAATGATTTCACTGTCTACTTAGATGTTAAAGCAAGTATGTTTCCTCTTAACAGGGAAGGCAACATGGAAGAATCAGCCATTCGAGTAGGCTTTGTCACCTACAACAAGGTATTACACTTCTATAACGTGAAGAGCTCACTGGCACAGCCACAAATGATGGTTGTCTCAGATGTGGCGGATATGTTTGTGCCACTCCTTGATGGTTTTCTGGTGAACGTGAATGAGTCCAGGACAGTTATTGCCAGGTAATAGAAACTGATTTACAATGTTTGTAGTAAACTTCTTGTTTGATAGACTCAAATGTTGCATTTAAAAGTATTACATTCACTGCTTATTTGTCATGTTATTCACGTAGAAGTCATTCCATGTATTTTAACTTCCTATACTCTTTTGAGATTAAGCTGACAAAGTAGGATGGAAAAATTCATGGGCTAAGGGTGTATTTGGGTCGTAGCCCAGCTTGGCAGAGGGTGTATATATAAGGGGATTTAGTGCACAGGGGCATTTCTAGGGGAAAAAAACCAAAAGGCAACTAGAATGATACAAAGTGAAAGTCGTAAGAATACTGAATCGCTCTGTTTAAGGCAACTGCCTAAGTAACTGTAAACTGAGATAACAGTGGTATCTAATTTTGGTTCTGTGGAGAAAATTGAATGAGTGGGATAGAGAATGTGAAATCTAGAAGGCAAGAAAGATAAATTAGCAAAGTTTTGGCAAACTATTTAACATGATGCTTGAACTGTAATTAAACTATACTGTATAGCTAACTACGCTTTGGGAACTAGACGTGGCATTGCATGTTTTTAAAGAAAATTTCTAGCTTGTTTTGTAGTGCATTAACAACCATAAATACAAAAGTGTGCATTAAACCTATTAATCTTTGAATAGTACACAGGATGCTTGGCAAACAGAAGCCAAGTGTCACCGGTCTTTCCTAAGAGTTTACTTACCAATATATATTGGAATATACTAAAAGAGCAGGAATACAGAAGAGCTATTGGAGTAGGCATCAGTTGAGGCTGTACAGCAAGCACTGACGATATGGATGAGTGAAGCCAATGAAGAATGACAAACCATCATTTTTTTCACAGATAAACAATGAGATGCCAAATACTGTAAAAATTGTGCAAATTTACAGACATGTTAAGGATTTCTGTTTAAACCACCTCAGGCTCATACATCATCAATTGCAACTGTGTGGCTTTTCCTATTAAATGGAATCTTGAATTCCTCCATTTTCTTGTTCTTTGCTAGTTTACTGGACCAGATTCCAGAAATGTTTGCAGACACAAGAGAAACCGAAACTGTTTTTGCACCTGTGATTCAAGCAGGGCTGGAGGCGCTGAAGGTTAGTAAATTGATTGTCATTGCAAATTGTTTTCAGTCTGAGTACTCTGAAGTTCATATTCAGCTAATGTGCCCTAATAAGACAATTCTAAAGTTTTTCATAAGTTTCCTGGTGGTAGATGTGCTACATGTAGGGAGTACTTGGCTCATTCTTCAAGTGCATGTGCCTCTGGTTCTATGTAGCTATCTATTTGTTCTCTACTCAATTTTTTTTTTTTTTAATAACTTTTACTCAAAGTACAAGACATGTGGCTTAATCTCAGTTACCTGGCCGGGTTTTGCTTTGAACAGTTTACAGAACCTACACACACATAAAAAAAAAAAAAAAAAAAAAAAGAGACCCTCCAATATTAAAACTAGGTGCTGAAGTCTGTCATCTCTCATTGAGGAGTTCTGTAGCATGGTGTCTTTCTAATCCTGTGCTTAGAGCTCTGGTATAATCCTAAATAAAAGGAGAGAATGCAATCTGTTGAAGTTGCCCGCGCTAATGTGCTAACCAAGTAAACCTTTCCTAAAGTCCTTCCATTCCAGTACTTCATCCAGATACTTACATGCATGATCCAACTCTCACTTGTATATACTGATCGAACATTGACTAGTGTTGACATAGGTTACTGATTTAAAATTAATGATCTGTTGAAACTCAGATTACAAAATTCTTCGCCATTTCTGTGACTCTTCCTTTCCCACAAACTCAGTAGCTGCAAATCAGAGAGGAAAGCAGTCTAACATGTTTGTGCAAAACCTTTTGTAACTGAGTCCTGCTCACTGCTCTGTCT
The DNA here is from genome assembly GCA_008921705.1 of Burhinus oedicnemus. NCBI lineage: Eukaryota > Metazoa > Chordata > Aves > Charadriiformes > Burhinidae > Burhinus > Burhinus oedicnemus. The sequence goes on along the minus strand of VFFE01007626.1, from coordinate 1,249,879 downwards.
TCTTGGAGCCAGTCCTTTTCTCCCTGACATGGAACTAGCAGAGGTCCGGTAGAACTGAAACTCACTTTTCTGTAACTGACCAGTAAGCTGTGCTCCCTGTGTTGGAAACCACTAAAGTAACCAGGTGATCACTGAGCCTGTGTGTCTGACAGAGTGCTTTCCTGACATAAAGCAGTGAAGAATGAGGATGCTTGAATGCTTGTTCTTGAATCACAGTCTCCCTTACAATTTTTATAAATGTTTCTAACCTGCGCTACTGCACTCGCTTTCCTGCAGGCAGCCGAGTGTGCTGGCAAGCTCTTCATTTTCCACACCTCTCTGCCCATCGCAGAGGCCCCAGGGAAGTTAAAGAACAGGGATGATAAGAAACTGATCAACACAGATAAGGAGAAGGTAATGATGACTTGCATGATGCTTACATTACAGGTCTAGATGGGATCTCTTTATGGGATAAAATAACTCTGAAGCAATATTAAAAAAATTACAAGGGTAGCATGTAATGTAACCTTCCCAGCTAATGTCTTTTAACACTGCATTTTTATCTTCTGTTCTCAAGCAGAGCTGTGTGGATTTGATGTCATAAGGACAGCTCTGGTATGAGAACAAGAAGAGATAGATCTAGATTCTTAAAGAGGATAAAATACCATAGCTGGATTAAAGTAAATATACTGAACTTAGAATTAAAGCAAGATATGGAGTAATTTTTGTAATACTCAACAGTTCTCCAAAGGCAGGGTCAGGAAGAATTTATATGATCCTAATTTCCCTGAAGAGAGACTTAAAGTATAAAAGTGTATTGACTGGGATTATAAACTGGATCTTACTTTGCTTTTCTTACTACAAACTTCTGATCTCATCTCTGACTTCCTTTTGTAGACTTTGTTTCAACCACAGACAAGCTTTTACAACAACTTGGCCAAGGACTGTGTGGCCCAGGGCTGCTGTGTGGATCTGTTCCTATTTCCAAACCAGTATTTGGATGTGGCGACACTAGGTGTAGTAACTTACCAGACGGGAGGCTCCATTTATAAGTATGCGTATTTCCAGGTAAGAGTGACGTTGACTCAGACTGATGTTTGATCTAAATAGGAATTATTGTTTAGTTAAGAGTTCTTTTTCATAGTGTGAATTGTAGTGAACAAGTACTTCCTTGGAAACAAATTGCTACTTAAATTTAAAGATTTTCACCAAAATAATTTTGTTAGTTTTATGTCTTTACACAAAATATCTCTATTAATAACAAAAAACAAGAAAAGCTATGCTGTTGACCTTTTAGCACAATATTTTATTAGCAGGACACTCAGCGATGGCTGATTTTTAGAGTAAGATTGTAGGAGATAATATCTGCTTTAAAATTAGTTTATGGAGCAGCTCTGATTTACGGGAGTATGATACTTGAATTATTGCTTGTGTTCTAGCTGGAGACGGATCAGGATAGGTTCCTGAATGACTTGAGAAGAGATGTCCAGAAAGAAGTGGGATTTGATGCTGTAATGAGAGTGCGCACAAGCACAGGTAGGTGTTATCATGAATGAGTCTTAATAAATTAACCACTTCAAGCATGTCATATGGGAAGTAACAGATTTTTCCCTAGTCTAAAACACCTTGAGACTAAGCTATGCAAAAAGCCCTGCTAAAGCTTTGAAATTCTAAGAGTGCTGTCAAGACTGAGCAAAGATCCCTGCTGAAATCTGTCAAGATAACTTAGTGTCACCAATGACAGGATTTTCAGGGCTCCAGAGTCTTGTTGTTCTGTTGAAAATCGTGGTTCGTGTTGGGTATTTTTCTTTTTTAGGTATTCGAGCAACTGACTTTTTTGGAGCTTTCTATATGAGCAACACAACTGATGTAGAGATGGCAGGTTTGGACTGTGATAAAACAATCACAGTGGAATTCAAGCATGATGACAAACTGAGTGAAGACAGTGGTGCACTCCTTCAGGTGAGGGGGGAGGCTCTCTAGGAGAAAGAATTGAGCTGACAGTTCAGAATTGTCAACAAAACTGTGTCAAGGTGGAATCAAATCTCAACTGGAAAGACTGCCAGTTGCAGAAGAGAAAGAGGTTGCTCTGAACTGAATTATTAGACACTCCTGTTCATTCTTTCTTTCTGCCCCTTACTATACCCTTAGCCTTTCAGCATACGTGTTTTCAGGGTGATCTAGACTGCTTCAAGCTACAATCCATTTTCCAAGACCAGTTCCCTTAATACGAACTGCTGACATTGATGCTTGTTGTCTTTCATGGACTCTGATTCTTAGCATATGCCTTTAGCTGATTCTGCATGTCTTTTACATAATTATTTGTTTAGGTATCCGAGTCCTAGTTTTTAATGAAATACATTCAAACCCTGCATTTTTTACTGTAGCAGGACCTCATCTTTCTATATGCTGGCATTTTTCTCTCCTACAGTGTGCTCTGTTGTATACAAGTTGTGCAGGACAGCGACGACTCCGCATTCACAACCTCTCCCTAAACTGTTGCACGCAGCTTGCTGACCTCTATCGAAACTGTGAGACAGACACGCTCATCAATTACTTGGCTAAATATGGTAAGGGTAAATATGGTAACAAGAATTGCAACCTTTAACTTCTGTTAAAATGCCTGTTGTCATCCAATGACACCTGTTTATTCTCTTTGCATCAAATGTCAGGTGGCAATCTTGATACTTCAGTCATTTGTGGGAAAGAGCATAAAGTGGTGATAGTATTGTTGCTTAGGATGAGAGGTACAGAGAGAGGGTGTAGGCTTATCCTTCATGCAAATTCTTGTCTAAATTTTTCTAATAAAGGTTTGTATTGACGGCTGTCTGAATTCATCCTTCTATTTATTTTTAGACTGGTTTAGTTCATTCCTTAACTGTTCCAGAATTTTGCTCCGGGAATAGGAAATGGTGGCCTTTGCTCATAGATCTGGGTTAAAAATCATACTTCTATGCATTGTACCCTATTTGCACTTTCTGGTTTGCAGTAAAGCCTACAAATGCAGCAGAGATCTAGAGTATATTTATCACCATTAAAATCTAAAAAACAGTCCATTTTCAGTCCATTAAAGGAAGATGGCCAGGCTTTATAGTACTACCTGCTTTCAAGTAGGAGTAAGTGTATTTTAAAGTACATGGGAGATAGAGAATTGAAGAATATGTAATAAAATGGAGTAAATGAGCTGCTACTGATCTTCAGTAGGAATGTATCATCTCTTTCCCACAACTTTGAAGGGGAGGGGAAAAAAGACTTTCCTAAACAATAGTTCTTTAGATTTACTTTGTGGGAGTAGCGTTGTTTTTTTTTTTTTACTGTGCATGAGCAATCACTTGATAGCTGTCTATCTCTTTCCTTTTCTGTGCAGCATATCGTGGAGTTCTGAGTAGTCCAGTAAAAACTGTACGAGATGCACTGATCAACCAGTGTGCCCAGATCCTAGCTTGCTATCGAAAGAACTGTGCTAGTCCCTCTTCTGCTGGCCAGGTAAACTGATGCTTTCACTTGAATCACAGGCTCGGGTATTAAAAGGTGATGAGAGCTTCTTCTACTTAATCTACTCAAAAAGGTCAATTGGTTTGCTAACCAGAAATTTGCAAAGAGAAGACTCGGAGAAGTAGGGAGACTGGAAGTAAAACTGTATTTGAGAATGGCTTCTTGGACATCTGTCTGGAGCCCAGAAAGCACTGCCTGCTCCAGGGAAGAGTTTTTTGTTATTTTTGCAAGTCCATGATATAATTAGACTGTCAGTTTTCACTCCTCGTAGCTGTACCACGCTTTGTTGGTTCATGCAAGCCTCATTTTGTCAAATACAAGCTTATTCAGCAAGACAGCTGACCAACTTCTGTCTGCTTGTGACTTGTAGCTGATCCTCCCTGAATGCATGAAGCTGCTTCCCGTGTACTTGAATTGTGTGTTGAAGAGTGATGTCCTTCAGCCTGGTCCGGAGGTCACGACGGATGACCGTGCCTACATTCGTCAGTTAGTCACATCCATGGATGTGGCAGAAACAAATGTTTTCTTTTATCCCAGGCTTTTGCCCCTGGTGAGTAATTCAGGATGTTCTTACCGCTTGAGACTTGCTGTTGTCTTGACTCTTTGCTAGGACTGGCATTTGTATTTTAGCAAGGGAAAGTGATTCGAGGATTTGGGTTCTGCCATCTGTTGGGATACTTAATTTAATTCCACTCTGTGATAGATGCATTACTGCATCTTGTGAATTCGCTGGGGGATTTTCTTTGAAGCTATGAACCTGCGACTAGTGGCAAAGACGACACTTTTGACCCTTTCATAGTCTTTTAAAAGTCCTAAAGCTTCTTGTAACTTATGTAGTAATTTTCATCATTGCAGAGAAACTCCATGTACTATTTTGACTTTTCAGTACCACAGTTGCTGGAATAACACTAACAGCCAATTACATTCCTACTCTAGGAGGCAATATTGGAACTGCAGAGTAATTGCACAGCAGCCTTATGTTCTCGTTTGCTAACCAAGAGTCTCTGATCTGCTTCTGTGTCACGTTCAGTAAGAAAACTAAACTAAGGAAGATGATACTTCAGTCACAGCTATTGCAGTTACGAGTCCTAGAAATGAAAAAACCGTTGGAGTCTTAGTGGCAGAAATTTTCAGGACTTCCTAAGATGTTGTTTTATAATCTTTATTTTATTTTATTTTTTATTTCACTCTAAACCAGACCAAAGCAGATGTTGACAGTGACTCCTTGCCAGCAGCAATCCGGAACTCAGAGGAACGTCTCTCCAAGGGTGACATATACCTGCTGGAGAATGGGCTGAACATCTTTGTGTGGGTGGGAGTCAACGTGCAGCAAGGCCTGATCCAGAACCTCTTTGGAGTGTCATCCTTCAGTCAGATTAGCAATGCCTTGGTGAGCTGGATGGCAGTGTGGGAGCTAGTGTCTGTGATGGTCACCCAAAACTTAAAACACTGAGAAAGCAAGTTGAGAAAATAGTGTTAAATTTTTCATACTAGGAACAAGAGAAGCATAGGTATGTGAAACTAGTGGAAATGTCCCTAGTCTGGGCATGTCAGCCATGCTTTTGCCTAGCTTTATTTGACAAGCCAGATTTCCCCTAACAGTGAGGAGAGCACTTGATATATACATGGAACAAATAATTGACCTTTAATTCTGATATCATGTTACATGCTCTTGTAACTAGTTGAGGTAAAAGAGATTGCATGTTAGTGGGGGTAGATACAGCTTTATCTTCATGTGATATGACAAAACTGCTGAGTTTTGTTTAATGTTGCTTTACTTCATGTGACTAATGGGGATTGGATATCTTTCATTCCAGAGTACCCTGCCTGTCTTGGAAAACCCCTTTTCAAAGAAAGTACGATCTATTGTTGACATGCTTCAGGTGCAGAGATCCCGCTACATGAAGGTAAACATGTTGTTCCACATTCATAGCTTTAAATCCCCTTCCCTTTTAGCAGAGCAGGTGATGCCTGGTAATGCTGCAATGCTGAACTTACTCTTCTTGGTCTCATAAATGTGATTCAAACAAAGTTTTCAATGATCTGAAAAAAATTTTATGACTAGTTTTGGAGTTCTGTGCTTACCATAGTTCTAAATCTAAATTTTTTCAGACCTGTTATAATATACTACTGCACAAACCACTTACGTGCTATTTTCCTTATATTTAGAAATGACTGAGACTTAACCCAGCTTAGTTACAGAAGTGAAAGCACATAAGCCATATATATGTTGTGATTCTGGTTATCTATCTTTGAATTTTTGAGCTATTTAGCTTTTTGCTCTTTTTCCAAGAACATGAAGTCTGCTAACTACTCACTGTTGGTTTTGTTCTTGTTTTGTTTTTTGTAGCTAATAATTGTGAAGCAAGAAGATAAGCTGGAAATGCTGTTCAAACACTTTCTAGTGGAGGACAAGAGCCTGAGTGGGGGGGCTTCATATGTGGACTTCCTGTGTCACATGCACAAGGAGATTCGGCAGCTACTGAGCTAGAGGAGGGAGTGGTGCTGGAACTCAGCAGTGACATTTCAGTCTCCACTAATGACCTGATCAGAAGGCTCAGCGCCCTCAAAAAGGACAACATAGAAATCTGTACAATTCCATAATTTTTAATACACATTGCATAAGCAGAAATCCTTTCAACCTCTCCCAGTCCCGTATGAGAGATGAAAAATTTTCCTGGTGAGGGCTAAAAAAAAACAAAAACAAAAACAAAAACAAAAAGGCCTTTGATACCAGGTCTTTTACTTGTATCTAAATTGTTTCCTGTGCTTGGCAGGAGTTCACCCCCCCGCCCCATGCTCGCTAATCCTGTCGTAATGAATGTAGTTTTTTTTCAGTTCACTGTACATGATTCAACATTGGGTGAAAAAGCGATAACTCTTCAAAACTTCTGGTAGTTGCTGTGTGTTTGTATGGGCGCGTGTGCATGCTCCAAGTGTGAAGAGGATGCACGGGTGGGGAGGTCAAGAGGCAGGTCAGGTGATGGGAGCTGGAGCAGCCAAACATTGTGTGTCTCCTTCTCTTAAGAGGGAAACATGGCGTTGCAGAGCACAGATGTATCATGTGACTGTCTGAACCAGAAATCCATGAAAAAGGAAATGAGCAGTAAGCCAGGAGGCAGCAGAGCAGATTTGTTTTCGCACTGTACTGTAAGTTGCTGTGCAGATCTGTAATGGAGTAAGTAATAGTTCAGTGAGCAACAATCAACAGCTTCTGAACAGCATAGGGATAGAGACGGTGCTTCCTGTTGGTATGTGTGCTGACTCCTTTCCTTCTCATTGCACGGCTCTGTACTGTCCTAGTCAATCCATGTTCCATGGCTTCTCCTGCAGAGCTTACCTGTCTATCCAGATGGTGGTAGGAACAAAAGCCTCTTAACCTTACGGAGAAAATACTTTTAACAAGGTGATGTGGGGCTGTGTAGGAACTGGATGATAAGGAATGGCCATTTTCAACCATATTATTGTGAATTATAACAAACAAGCAGGAATTTGAGTTATGCAAATTTAAGACTGCTTTTTACCCTGGAATACAAGGAAGAGGGGGTACAAAGGCGAAGATTAAGACTGTACTGTAGTAGGTACTGCAAGTACCTGATTTCAGTTATTGAAAGTGTGTGGGCCATGAAGAGTTTCATTACTGGATGTTTATACCCTCCCCCATTCTACCTACTGATCAGCTTGCACAAAACCTTTTTATAAGCCTGTTTGTTAAACTGAAATAAATACCTCAGACAGGTTAATCCATCCACTTTGGCCACTCTGCGGCTCCATTCTGCAAGGGTGGATGAGAAGACTCCTGCAAAAAGGGTGCGAGTATAAATCAAATTGAGAAACCTAAGGGCTTCGTTTATTCACTTTTGAAAGGAGGCTTGTATATTTTAGCTTGAACACTTAACAAGTGTTCTTACAATACCCAGGAGTAGTGCTACCAGTAGCACTAAAAGTGGAAGGAAGAATGTGGGTGGATTAGAGAACATATTATCTGGGCTTGATATTTCAGAGGAAAGTCCTTGTTAAGATCAGAAAAATATCTGGCTGTGGTTTTAGTTCCGTATCCTGTAGCATGTATATAAATCCATTTTTTCTTCTAATGCTGCTAGTTTGTCTTCCCTCCCATCACTACACAGAAAGGGGAATATGAAAATTGCAATGGAGAAACTCTTTCAAGATGTAGTTGAAAGAACCTTCAGCGTTTTTGTATGAATGTGGCTGACTTTTTACTCCATGTACTGCCTCCAACCAAAAAAATCGAGAGGATTTTAACCAGAGAGGAAAAAACTTCCTGGGAAGGCACAGCAACCACAGACTTCCACAAATACTAATTTCTAGTATTAATATTGGGGGGGTATGGGGTGTGGAAATGAAATCATAAATGAACCTTTCATTTTCTTCACTTGTTTTTCCAATGCATCTTTTAATTTGTAAAGAAATAAAAATATATTAAGATGTATTTTATGTCATTGTTAGTAAATAAACACTGCTTATTTTTCCAAACCCTGTATTTTGCGGGAGGGAGGAAATGGGAAGGGCTGAAGTCTAGCTGATTGATCCTTTACGATCCCATCTTCTGCTGACCAAGTTCAGTCTTTTTTTTTTTTTTTTTTTTTTTTATTCACAGTGAATGATGATGATAAATTCAAAAAGAGTCAACAGACAAAAGGTGCTGTTTAATCAGATCGGTGTTGCTTTGCTTAGATGATAATTTTTTAACTTTCTGCCTCTTCTGAACTTTCATTTTGCAAAGAGATTTCCCTTTTCTCTGATTTTGAGTCTGATTGGGGTTTTTCTGGTCTGCTTTGGAAAGTATTACCATTACCTTGTGACAATGTTAACCTAAAGACTTCTGCAGTCTTAATTTTTCAGAGAAATGGAGCTGCTATTTCGGAGTTAAGATAGCAGGGAAGTTGGGTGGAGGGCTTTTCTTCGGGGGGTAGGAGTGTGCTAATTGCAAAAATAAAGTTCGGAGTGAAGTGGCAGTGTAACTTGACTGTAGCCTACAACATTGATACTGTACAATTTGCTGGTAACCTTACAACAATCTGTATGAAAGCACAAGACAATCATTGCTAAATATCCAATGATATTGCTGTAGAATATTTTTGAGATTACTCTCCTACAGGATGTACGTTATGTCCAGAATCTGCTACTGAGCTGATACATTGCCATTATCTTGTACATTGATCGTGCAGAGTAAATTTGTGCTTGCGGGCATTTTTGTGGCAGCGCCCCTTCCCATGCCTGTGGAAATGGCCTCGCTGGGCCCGTCTCTGTTGGTGTTCTGTCACCGAGGAGCTGTGGGGGTGGCGTGGGGCTGGTAGCCTTTCTGCAGCCACAGTGGCCTGCTGCGGGATCGTGCCGGGCACCGTCGACGCCCAGCTTTTCACGGGAAAGCAAAAAGCTTCCCATGTTTTAACCTGTTCCTTATACAGCCAGAGAGTACTTCTTTGTTCATGTCCGTACTAACTAATGTCCTGTATTATTAATTATCAGTTGTAAATGTTGTGCTTGGGATTCAGTTATCTCTTAAGGAATGAATTTGAAGCTTTTAGCAATTCTGTAAGTAGCATACTTTTTGATTTTTATAGTGTAGTCCAAACTCAGCTTTGCCGGTACCGATTTCCCACTTACAGAATATTTAACACCAAAGGACTTACTCCAGGTTGGTACAGAAGAACAGCTTTGAGGGAACTTAAAACCTACCTGTAGATATTAAAAAAAAAAAAAAAAGTTCCGTTACTAAAAGGCGTCTTCTCTTCCTTCCCTTCATCATGTTCTTCAGCAGGAGCCGAACCGGCCCTGCCCTCTCGCACCATCTGAACCCCC
>VFFE01007626.1:1181544-1240559 GCA_008921705.1 Burhinus oedicnemus | reverse complement strand
CCTTGCGGCCACTGGGCGCGCGCCCCGTGACGGAACACCGCCCGAGGGCGGGGCCCTTGCGGCCGCTTCCCGGGGCGGGGCTGGCCCAGGGCGGCGGGTATGGGTGGCGGCAGGCCGGGCAGCCTGTGGCGGGGGGGGCTCGCTTCCCTCTGGGTGACGCTGGCGCTGGCCTGGGGCGCGGGGGCCGCGCTGGTCGCCGAGGGGGCGGCGGCGGCGGCGGAGGAGGAGGAGGCCGGGCTGGCGGGCGCCGAGGAGCCGTGCGGGGCGGAGGGGTGGGCGCAGGATGCCGTCCCGCCGGGCGCGGCCTTCGTCGCCGCCGCGTCGTACCGCGGCCCCGGCAACAACGATACGCGGAGCAACAAGGCGCTGCCCATCCTGCTGTGGTGGAGCGGGAGCCTATTCCCCCACTTCCCCGGCGACACGGAGCGGATCGACTGCCCGCGCGGCTCCTGCCTGGTCACCCGGAGCCGGCGGGTGGCCCGGCACCGCCGTACCAAGGCCCTCATCTTCTACGGCACCGACTTCAGGGCCTACGAGGCGCCGCTGCCCCGCCTGCCCCACCAGACCTGGGCGCTCTTCCACGAGGAGTCCCCTATGAACAACTACCTGCTCTCGCACCCGCCCGGCATCCAGCTCTTCAACTACACGGCCACCTTCCGCCGGGAGTCCGACTACCCCCTCACGCTGCAGTGGCTGCCCGGCGTGGGCTACCTGCGGGGCCCGGCGGTGCCGCTGGCCGAGAAGGACGCGTGGCGGCGGAAGGGCTATGCCCCGGTGCTGTACATGCAGTCCCACTGCGATGTCCCCTCAGACAGGGACCGCTACGTGCGGGAGCTCATGAAATACATTCAGGTAGGTGGGGTGCGCAGGGAAGCTGTGGCAGGGTGTTGCCGTAGGAGCTGGCACTGCCTGGCTGCCCCCTTCCAGCTCCTCCTTTTAATGGGGTTTGTTTGTCCTTGTTTTTAGCCAAGACATGAATCATAACGGGATGCATGCCGACTGCAAGCTGGACAGAAAAAATAGTTGTATTCCTTCCCAAAGCGTGGTCTAGACTACACCGCGTGCCAGTAGGTAGGCCTGACGGTAGCTGTTAGCTGTGGAGTTGGCCAGACTCGGGATCAGTCACAAGTTGGGCTAAGCCTGAATAAGCTTGGTCTTGCGGACCAAGTGCTATAAGCTGCTGAAAATCTCTGGACCTTAAAGTTAGCGTACAGGAAGGCTGTCCATTTATAAGCCTTGCTCCTGTCTGAAAATGTAAGCGTGCAATAAAAAGAGGGGTTGCCGTGTTTCGAGAATCTGCTCCTGATCTGTGTTCTGGTAGGACCACGTTATTTCTATGGCAGTTTGTACTGCTGTGGCACAGTTGATGGAGAGTAGCTTCAAAAGCTGAAATAATGTAGTTTCTTTCAAGCAGAAAAAAAGTTTAGTGCTTTTTTTTTCTTAAAAATTCTGAAGGATAGTAGATTAGAAAAAAAACAAACATGTATTTTTAGTCTTTATCTGAAACATTCCCAGTCGTTTCTGCTGTTTCTGTTGGTAGCGATTCATTTATTGTGCAAGTTCATCATGTACTCAGTAGTGAAGCAAAACAGAATAATTTTAAAAATATGACTTTGTATTGTCAAAGTATGAAGCAGATTCCCGATCAAGTATATTGTCTTTCATTTTTAGACAGTACTCTTTTAGCTTCCTGCATCAATTTTTCTCAGTCTAACAAATGGAAAATTTTTGCCAACCTGCTGAGACTGGCAGAAACCGTGTATAATAACTGTTTGGAAAAGTACTGGGTCTCTGTTAAGTAGAAAAGATGACTTTTAAATTAACATAGAGAGACTTGAATGCCCTTCCTTATCTCTCAGTTTCTGATTTATATGGTAATCAATACATTTTTGGGTGACATCTTCCTTTCTGTGTACTTCCCCAGCCTCTCAATCTGTAGCATAGTTTATGCTGCTTTTGAAACTGAGTACTTGGTTTCCTCTAAAGCTATTAAAATTGGGACTCTAGGAATAGCCGCAAGGGAAAGAACTTGGAGTGAAAGTGAAGCTAAACTAAGGTAACTAGGAACTGATCAAAGTTAGGAATTTTACAAGAACTACAAGCTCTGAAAACAAGCTCCGGGCAAACAAACCACTTTGTAAAGATGCTGGTTTTTCTTTTAGGTTGACTCCTATGGGAAATGCCTGCATAACCGTGAGCTTCCCAGTGAGCGACTGAGAGACACTTCTACAGCCACTACAGAAGATTCTGAATTTATGACTTTTATCGCCAGGTACAAGTTTCATCTGGCCTTGGAGAATGCCATATGTGATGACTACATGACAGAGAAGCTGTGGCGTCCAATGCATTTGGGTGCTGTCCCAGTATACCGTGGCTCCCCAGCTGTGCGGGACTGGATGCCGAACAACCTCTCCATCATTCTTATAGATGACTTTGACAGCCCCCAAGAGCTGGCAAAGTATCTTGATTTTCTGGACAAGAATGGAGAGGAATATATGAAGTATCTAGAGTACAAAAACCTCGGTGGAATAAAAAACCAGTTCTTGCTAGAGAGCTTGGAGAGGCGGGAGTGGGGTGTGAATGACATGACTCTGCCCAATTACCTGAATGGCTTCGAGTGTTTCATCTGTGACAGGGAGAACACCCGGGTCAAAGAGGAGCAGGAACACAGAAAGTCCCATGGGAAAATTCCAGCTCCCAGACCTCGCATAGCTCAGTTCAAGCACATGGGATGTCCCATGCCAACTCCTGGGTTTGGAAGTGTTGAAGACCTCTCTGGAGGAGACAGGTAATGTACCAATACTATGCTTTTTGAAGGAAAAAAAGCTTCAAATAATAGTAGCTGTAACTTTTAATAATGCTTTGTAATTAAAGGATCTCTTAATACATCTCTAGTTACACTTTATATTATGTCTTGTGGGTGGTATGGTAGTTCTGCTAATATTGTGTAACACTGAGGCTGAAAAAGAGGCTTGGATGATGGTATTGATTAGCGGTTGAATGAGGAGCATGAGACACCCATAATATTCTGTTACAATGCTCTGTGACCTTGGGCAATGTGGTTCTTCTTTGTCTATCTTAGCCTCTTCGTTTGTTTAGAGCAGGGATGTTTTTTAGTACAGTGATGGTAAAGCACTTGGTAGTCCTTGAGTGAAAGAAGCTCTATACCTCATTACAAAGTACTGTGTTAAGAATGGGATTGCCACTATTCATTGCAGGCCTGGTTAACTCATGTTGACTTCAGAGCAGAAGTTAGGCTCCCCCAGAATACTTTACGAGAGTTTTTGTTGTTTTGCGTGACAAAATTCTGGCTTGTGTTGAAGGACACCATCCCATTTGTTTAGGAGAGGGACCATGCAGGACAGAGAATAGCTTGAGTCGTTTCTTGTCCGCTTTGTGCACAGGGATTGCTAGTGTTGCTGGAATCTCCCAGGCCTGTAGCCCTCTGCTAGCCATCTCTAGTGTGAGCTGCCCTGAAGTCTGTCAGCGGGGAACTAACCACACCAACCCTCAGGCAACCACTTTTCACAGGCAGAACAGAGTTTTGTTTGCATGGTCTACTTAGTCCTTAGTATTTATACACACGTTGGTACAAAATAAGCTAGTGCTTGGTTTCCCAAACCTTGAGTTTATTTTGTTGACAGTGTTTGAAGTTGTAGTTGCTGGAAGGAAGGGTTCTTGCAGTTCATAAACTGCGTGTGCACTTTTTGTAGTGCATATTACTAGTGTAACGTCTTTGGATCCCCCAGGTTTGTAACTTTTCTTTGTATTACCTGCAACAATTTATGTCTTTTTTAGGCAATTACTCAAATGCATGCAATTCACTTTCTATAAGCCATCAGCCAGCCATCATAAAGATGAACCCTCAGCCATAGCAGAGCTTGCCTATGCTATCTTGTCACCAAAGATTTCAGTGTTCTGATGTCAGTCCCACTGTAGTATTACATTAATGACTTTTTGAAAATACTGGGAAGATCTCATGCACTGCCCGGAAGGAAGCTGTCAATATACTCTATCCCAGTTTATATCCGTTTACAGGTTTGTTAATAATTTCCTAGACTAAGGAACTGAATGCTTAGGAGTGTTAGAGTGTTAGAAGAAACAGTATATTGAAAATGTAGAATCCATCATTCCAAGTACTGTAACCCAGAACTAAGTTCCATGTGGATATGAAGCTCTGAAAGTGTTTTTATTAGGTTATCCATCCACAAAAAAGTATGAAGTATCTTGTAAGTGTGGGGAACTACTTCTTCCTATGTTTAAATGCTTTCAAAAATGGCCCACTAAAATTAAAAAAAGAAAATAAACCTGACATCATTCAGGTTCTTTAGGAAACACTTATTTCACAAAACTTGCAATGTTTGTCATTAAAAAGCATTTTTCACAGCACAATTAATTCTCATATTGACTAAATGAAAAATTATGCTTCTAAGTAAGAGGGGCCCATAATCCTTTGTTTCCTTTGGTTGGTTGATTTATTGGAGGTTTTTTGTAGTAATACCTTTTCTCAGTCTCAGTAGTAAAATGCGCTTTTCCCTCGTAGCATGCTATGCAGCGTCCTACTGTAAGAGTATTCTCTGTTTTACCATAGATTTTCTTTTGCTTGAGCAGTAGATGGCAGTAGAGAAATACCTTTGAAAGCACAGCACGAAGTGCCCATGCCACTTACTTGCAAGCTGAGTTACTCCATCGTTCTATGGAGTGGTCATCAGCAAGGAGTTTTGAACAGTTAATCCATAATTCAAGCTACAGTTGCATCGCATGGAAGTTTCCATGTCTCATTGAACCATAGTGTGTTAATTTCCCCATGTTTATAGACATGAGATGTGTCTGGAAGAATTGTACCAGGGAAGCTTTTGCATTGTCTGCTATCTACTTTAGAAAGATATGTATCTATACCTTCCGAGGCATGATTAAGGGGATGTCCAGTGAAATACAGTGGTTTCTATCTTGTAAGCATCTGTGCTTTCACCGTTTTTATCTCCAAAATGGAACATGATTACTTAGAATTGTAAATGGTGTGACAGTAGCACAAAATTGCCACCAAAGCATTAGCTAAACATGCTTGTATTTTGTCAGAGGTTGACAGTAATATTATGTCAACAGTATGATCAATTTAGATGACTGTCTACTGAGCCAGTCAATTGTGTATTTTGTTACTTTAGAAAATATTGTGGAAAAATGATGCAGGCCTACTGGGGTTATAAGTGATAGAATATGCGCAACATACAAGGTCTGACTATAAACATACACTGTGATTCTGGGTTCTGGAGGCTTCTGAAACTCAGAGAACAACAAAGGCAATTGGAGTTTATATATTTTTAGAGCAAGTACCCAATTACAACATGGTTACCCCACGCATCTGCATGCTCTGTAACCTTTATTCCCAGATGCAATAGGATTTAGGGTTGACAAATGTGCTGTATTAACAGAATTGTTGCATCAGAATCTCTGTGTAGGTACATGTAGCTGGAGCACATTATTATACCTTCACCTTGCTGTCCTTTAGCTCTAAGGGTGAAGACGTGGTTCCTAAATCCTTATGCTCGCAGCCTTGCTTGTGTCTGGACTTCTGGGCTTCAAACCCAAGTGAGCTTCACACCCAAGTGAGCTTCAGAAGAAAGGCTGTAGAACAACCACTTGTATGTGTTAGGTTATGGGTCAGTCACTATAATATGTTGAATTCTTGGCTGCTTTGCACAGAAAATAGTGAGTTACAGTGCTAGCGATGAGTAGAACATCTGTTTAGTAGAAACCAGAAATTGTTCTTGGACTGTCACCTTTATGAAGAGAAATGTTTGGTTTGTTTCACTGATCAGGATTCATTTTCCAAAAGTGGGGTGTTTGAGAGGATCACTATAAGAAGACTAAGTGACAACACCTTTCCAGTTACCTAAACAGTTTTCATCTGTGGTAGCATGAGAAAAGAGAAGCCAGTGTGCCTTTGATAAATGAATATTTTGAAACCATCATGGTTTTGCTAGTTCCAATCTGTATCAGAGTCACAGTTTATTTATGATGAGGAAAACCAGCTTAAAAGTGCATCAAATTTACCACGTGTACACTGTAAGGTGTGTCTTGCAATAGAATCCAATAATCAGCCAGGATTAAAGATAGATCAGTATCTCATGGTAATAATGTTTCAGGTGTATGTAGTTGGTAGTTTCAGGATATTTGTACAGTCCTGTTCATCCCAGGGTATCAATTTTTTACAAGTTACAGAATCAGAGTGAAATTATTTTCTTAAAAACCAATAACAGCAATGTAAAAAGAAAAATACCAAAGTGTTCTTATTTAATATTTTTGACAAAAGTCTTCACTTGGATACTGGAATTCCTTTCAGTGTTGTTTCTGTACAGTTCAGCTGGAAAACATTTTTTTTCTGTTACCTGCTGCCACTTAGTCTGGTGTCTAGTATTTAAGGCATGTATACTCATTTTCCTAAAGTGTGCCCTTATTCAGGGCTGTAAAAAACAAGTAACTCATGTTGGCAGTCCTTGAACAAAGGTTAATTAATTTAGCTGGTAAGCAGAGTGATCTCACAGTACGTCCAAGTGCTGCATTTTACAAAGGAACCTTTTGGCAGACCTTTTTTTTTTTTTTTTTTAATGCAGAAGTAAGCCTCTGTCTATGATCCTTCATATTGTAATCTATGTTAGAAGGTTTACATTGAGGTATCTGTTGGTGTATGCTACAGAAATGTCCCACCATAGATGATGCTGTTGATCACAGAAAATGAATTCCCGTGGCATACAAGGTGTATGCTGCTCCACAAAGAAAGTGACTATGACATGTTGTGCGTTTCTTTTGGTCTTCCTGGAGTAGTGGGTGAGATCTGCTTCTGGGCAGTGCAGCCATGCCTGCTTTAATATATGGTGTATAGAGTGAACGCAGAAGGCACTGTACTTGTTTCTGTGATTAGGAGGGAGAAAAAGCAAAAAGCTCTGTATAGAAGTTAACAAGTATTGGGTAACTCATACGGACAGAGTAAGAAGAGCATCATGTTTGGGTCTTCTTTCCAAAATTTGTGATGGACCTATGTGGCTGGGTAGCAGATATAATGGAGAAGAGATAAATAAATTATTGCCGTACCTTGATATAACACAAATGAGAGAACTAGTCCACATAATCACAAATGGGAAGGGAATTGCTGGAAGTTGCAGTGATATAGTCTGTGCTATGAAAAGTTCGAGAATGTATGCATTGAAAAATGCAGGAAGTGTATACTCGACCACGTAGTCTGGAGATAAAGAATAGAGTCAGGGTTGAGTGATACAATGATTTTATTTTTTTTTTCTGTCTCTGCCATGTATAACCTGAGTTTGTAATGAGTAGCTGTCATTCTCTAATTGTTAAATAGTTTATCTGAAAAAAAAAAAATTTTATTCTTAGGCTGTTAGACATATACTGGCCATGGAAGGCTACTCCCAAAATCATATTAGGACTCTGTGCTAGATTTTGTTAGAAGTTCTAGAAGTTTTTATTCTCTGCACTTAATAATTTAGTCTTTTTGTTTAACAGTACAGTTGCATGCTGTTATTTCTAGAATATTGTAAAGCTAATGCTGAACTTATATTTTCTGTAGAGAATTTTTATAGCAAGTTTCTTTAAATGCCTTGGAGCACGGTGGCACGGTAACAACATACTTTGTTATGACCACCTCTGGGCCTGTTTTCCTCTTGGGTGAAAGAAAACAAATGGTTTCAGTGCTATTACAGCTGCAGACTCGTTTGTTTTTATAATGGTTTATGGTGGTGTCTCTTTTTTGTTTCAGTTGGAAGGAGATGTGGCTGCAGGATTATTGGCAAAGCCTTGATCAGGGTGAGGCCCTCACTGCTATGATTCATCGCAACGAGTCGCATCAGGGAAGATTTTGGGACTATATGCATGAGATTTTTCTCAAGAGGACGAGGCAACACTGACCCATTTTTGTAAGAGTGTGATTTGAAAACTGCATTGAAAGTTGAGATGCAAATTCTTACCTCGCTCCAAATGTTTGCCTTGAAATAGAAGAAAAACTCTCACAGAGACTATTTTTTTTCTGGTGCGTGAAGTGAGTAAGTTTCTGTTATGACTGGATTTCAGCAGTGGAGATCTTAGCAACTGCTTTGATTTGAATTTCAGCTCTGTGATGTGAAGCCACTCCTGACTTGCAGGTGTCAACATGTGGCGCAAAAGAGGAATCTACTCTCCTTTTGCATTTGGTATAGTTTCCTTGTGGCTTACATGACTTCAGAGGAACACCTCTTCAGACTCTTGCTCAAATGCCCTAAGTTATTTCAGGGATTTTTTAATCTCCAAAATACTAATAGTTTTTTACAAGTATTTTATCAGTCACTCTCCTCATTAAGGTGTACTTTTAGCTGCTATCAACAAATAGCTTTTCCAGTGAAGGAGTTACAAAAGATAAATGTCCGTGGAGAGCAATTGTGCCTTATGAAATTGCAGCAATAAAGTCTCTTCTCCCCAAGTAAACATGCCTCAAATACTCCTACTTTTCAGGGTAACGGAATAGCTATGGGCAGGTCACTTACTCTCTGCCTTATTTTCCTCTTTGGTAACTTTCCAGGTGATACGTACAATGGGATGAGAGGCTAAATTATTTAATTCACAACTTTCAACAAGGTATTTCACAGCAGAAAGTGTATTACCTGGTATTGTGCAGAACTAGAGTAAAATAAGTATGTTTGGATCTTTGAAGTTTCCATCAAATCTGAAATTCCAGCTATAATCTTGATTTCTTTGATGCCAGCAATTCAGACGCCTTTTATTTGTTCTTTTTGAGTATCTGCAGCTTTCTGCAAAGATAAATACATTTTAACGATGGTGTCTTTCCACTGGTCTCCGCAGTTTGGATACAAACCTTGCAGTCTTTCTATGCTGAAGTGGATGATAGGAATCAGGGCCACTGAAATGGTCTTATATCTGTACCGAATCTTAACACAGTATGATCCTGGTCTGTGACTGGAGTTCCTGAAAGTAAGTGATGATGTGTGGATAGATCTTCCTTGTTGTGTAGCCTGTATCTCTTACAGTTATAAATAAAGTCCACTGTTCCCTGCCACATTGGGTACCTTTCTGAAATAATTGATCTTGCATTGAAGGGAGACTAATTCACCTAGTGTGACAGGTTTAAAAGCACAGGTAAATATGGCCACACTGCAGTAATGTCTTTAATGGTATAATGGGATTTTATTTCTCCATTTCTCCTCCCTCTTCAGAAGTAACTACTGACTAAAGAGCTAGAGTTTATCCGTGCCCAAGACAGAATATTGGTAATGAAAGTCTAGACTCTGTGGGGTGATTTCATTTTGTAAGGCAGTTCATGCATTGCTATGGGAAGTCTGAAGCCTGTTAGTGAAAGTTAGGAACAGAAGTAAATCTACATTCTGTCCCTAATTAAGTCACTATCTGTTGCTTAGCTGTGGATGGATCACTTAATCTCTTTTTTCCCCCCCCCTCAAATTCCCATTCATAATGTTATATGATATTATAGGTATAATATTAGTATAGGTAATGATATGCATCTTAATATTTGCCTCTCAGGTGATAAAACAATATTGCAGTGTTAAAATCAGGGCACCTTGACAGAGGAGACTTCAGACCCATAACTATCACTGGATTCTTGTAAATGTAGAAAATGCATACACTACACACTGATCTCACCTGATTTTTTTAGGAGAAAACTGCTTTTTTATCTCTCTTCTGTAATAATAACAAATGGTTCTTCAGCTAAAATGCATTCATCAGTTTACATTCCTTTTTTTTCAGTTACTCAGGAGACATGAATACCTAAGTGAATATATCTGAATTAATCATTAAAGTGGATTACTCAAATCAGATTAAGATTACAGATACGTGTATTCAGGATTGAAGTGGCCACAATGTGCTTGAGAAATAAAATAAGATAAAACAAATTAAGGCTGCTTTATGTCTGAATATCAACTTCTACTTAACAGTTTAATGATATTTAAATAAATTGTTTGAATTAATGCTTTCAGTTACTTCAGATTCTCTTCATGTTTCTGTATAGCAAATCATTCAGTCTGATTGCATGGTTCTCTTAATTAGCTATATCTCAAACCCCTTTCTTACTCAAGTGTTTGATGGGATAGTCAGGAGGAGAAATTCTGATCTTGCTTTTTGTACAAAAAATTAAAAATAAGAAGTAAGGTACTAGCACATTCTGCTTTTGCTATTTTATCCTGTAAGTTAAGTAGATTTTCTAGAAGTGTGGTATTTATAACCAAGTCCAGGTATTTATTATAATTTATCTGCTGTTGCCAAAATTAGATATGCTGCATTTAATGTATTGTCCTTGCAGAAATAACAGGAGGAAGTACCAATATAAGCATGTATATCATAGCAGCTGCTTAGTTCTTGATTAGTGATGTCCTAAAGCCTCACTTTACCTTCCCACTCAGCAAAATGAGCATGTTTGTCAACTAACAATAGAATTGAAGATATGGTGGTACAAACTTAAGAGTAACTAGCAAACCAGATACAAACTTATTCCTTGGGACCCTGCTTCATTAATTTGCTAGTTCACAACCAAGTATTCCTTCACCACTATTTATTATCTGTACTCAGTATATTACAGTAACCAGTCAACAAGTTTTTTGTTATTCCTACTGGGTTTTTTTTTGTTTGGGGTTTTTTTGCTATATGTATGTACTACAGAAGGCTATTGCTTTGATCTTCATGACTGTTGCCAAGCATGAGTATTTCTGATTGCCATATCCCTTCTTAACACAGGTATGAAAGTAGCACAGATATGAAAGTAACTTTATCACAGGTATTCTGTGGTTTTTGTCTGAGTTTTTCAAAGTACAACTTTTAGTTAAGAGTCATGAGCCAGTTTCAGTAGCTTTCTCTTCTGAGTTCTTAGTGTCTACCTAGGTTTAACTATTTTTTACAATCTTACAGGTGGTGAACTTCTCAAAAGGTAATGAGTATCAGTTACTACTCCTCACAGCCGTGATGCTCGCCCAAGCCTTGTGTTTCTCTTGTATCCGCAGAGGTTTTTCTGTAGTAATAGATCATACTAGCTTTATCGTTTCCTGTATCGCACAATATGTCCATCATTTATAAACAGTGTGTCTGTTGCCTATATTAATATACTAAATGTGTTTCACTTACTGTACATAGTGCACAAGAATTAAGGCTGAAATATTTCTTTCAGTGCATAGTGTGAGTAACTCTTATTAACTTGTAATAACTGCCAGGCAAACTCCTCAGGGGCAGGAGAAGTGGGAATCCTCCCTAACTGGCTAAAGAGCTGTGGTTGCAGTTCTGTTCCAGGCTGCTGACCGACCTTCACAACATCCACTTCTCTGCACAGCAAGGACTGCAAAATGTTGAATAAAGGTGGTTCTACCACCAGGGCTTTGCTTTCATCTCTCTCCTGTTATTTGGAGGAGGCAGGAGGAGAAGCTGGGTCTCATACCCTTGAAGAGTTTGCAATTAATTTACTTAATGCGTTTGAAAAGATTGCTATATAATGTCCAAAGACTACTGCTAGTCTTAGCCAAAGTGAATTCAATTTACGATCCTAGTTGTCTTTCTACTAATGCAAATATGTGAATGTAGACAAGGCAGAAGGTCACTGCAGCAACTATTAATATTTTGAAAAAAAGTGTCTGATTTCTGTTCTGGAATGCTAACTGGATTTCTCACTTCACTGCTTTAAATCCAAACCAGCTAGATGGTGGCTGAATGTCACCACTTATATCGTGACTACTGGAAGGCTTATATGATACTCAGACTGAACAGTGTATACAACATCTTTCTTAATCAAGTTCTTACAGTGCAGGTGCCCGTACTCATAAAAACACACAACTGAGACTAATCAGGAACGTTAGCAAAGATATCAAATATTGAGGATGATAAAGAGATTACCTCTGTAAACCCTTTGGTAGGCTTCGGGTAACTAGGGTGAGTCACTTCACTGCTTGTCAAAGATTTCAAAGCTGTCAGGATAGCTTTATTCACTAGCATTAATGTTCTAAAAATAGGTATCTCCTCATTACTGCTCATACGAAACACTAGTACATGCTATTAATGCTGTGTCTCAGAATTTACTTGACAAGCTAAGATAAGTTTATGCCTTCTGAGAGGTGAGAGAGGAGAAAGAAGTTTCTGATAGGTTAAAAATCTAGCAATCCAATTCATTGCTTTGGACAAGCTAAAGTTCTCGTTTCGCCGAAAGTGTGATAGCAGGTGCTGCCTGTTTTTTCAGTAGAAGCTGGGTATTTTATGTACTGAACTAGTAGTCTGTGTTTTCTGTCCTTTAGCAAGGACTGCTGTTTCTAGGGAGCAGATAACCTTACTGAAGAATATTGATTTGATACTTAACATTGGTAATTTCTAGAACTGAAAAAGAATTGCCTTTTCTTATTTCTGTCACTGTAGTAATTTTCAAATTGAAGGATCTCTGGTGAGTGGAATGGTGACCAAGCAGCAATGGATGTGTATGTTTGGAGGGAAAGGAGAATATGAGATTCTTTCCCTGGAAGTGGTCTGCAAAGTGCAGCAGCTGGGGAATCACAGCAGAAATGCCCCTCTTGCACCTTGGCAGAGGGTAGTTTTAACAGGCGTGGAAAACAAATAACTCCTAAAGGACTGGGAACAGGATAAATTTAATTGAAACACAGCCATCAGAGACATCGCTGTTTAAACAGGCTTTGCTATGTTAGACAAGCAGCCATCTGCCTCCTTTACCATCCTTGCGAATGCAGTCTTCAGCCATTGTCCCGAGAGAGCCACTCCCTTAATGATTAGCTGTCATCCATTTGGTTGGATTTAATTAAGATTGTTGATGGATCTCCAGGCACCTTCTGAGAAGTTGTATTAATCAGAAACATACAAGGTGGCAGGTTCCTTCATTCTGCCCAGAGACCTCTACTGACAGGTTGAAATTAATCAGAGACAAAATCCTTTTAGTGATACGACCAGCTGAGCCAAAGCCTATGTCAGGCTTTAACAAACTGCACTTCTCTTATGATTCAGTGTCTCAGACCTGGCAGCGAGAGATACGTGGCCCTGCAGAAGAATTAGGAAAGGCAGAGAAGAATGGAACTGCAGGATTTGTTCCAGAGCTCTGACATGACTGGCATCTTAATTTGTATGCTGTTATATACATTCTTTCCTGCAGAAAAGATGCATCTAATGCTCAAGTGTCACAGCTAGAGATGGTTCTGGGGATCTTGGAATGGATCAGAGCAGATCATGATATTTTGTGGCATCTTTTATCAAATAAGGAGGCATCAGGTAATTTGCAGTGGAAATGGGCTGGATTTGAGTGGGTCTGGGCGTTAAGGATTAGGGATGGCAGCTCAGAAGTAGTCAGGTGGACAGAATGATGCAGGGTAGCTGATCTGATTGAGGCACCTCAGGATAAGGTAGGCTAGCACTGGAGTTGGGGCTGGGGGGGTGTGACACATCAGAAGAGAAATTGCATCTGTCGTGCAAATGAATGTATTTGTGCTAATATGTGTATTAAGTGCTAATACTGTACAAACACAACTCAGCAAACAGGAGAAAGTCTGAACCACCTGGAATCTTAGCAAACTGGTTAGTTTCACTACTAAGGTTAAAGTGGGGGTGCCTTAACTTTTAAGGCATCTCCAGTTAAATTAGAGTTTAAGAAGGTCAGGGTGACATGGCTGAAAATAAACTGTGGTAGGTGAGGGTATTATGAAGTTGTGTGAGAAGAACTGGGACGTTCATGATAAACTTGGATGAATATACTGGTATGTACCTAAAAGCTGGATCCAAGCAGTTCAGAAGGAAATGATATCAACTCTCTTAATTTCTCCCAATACAACTGATGTCTTAGCCTCATCCCCTAAATGTTTTCTAGGCAGTGTCTGGGGGTTTTACATAGTTACTCCAGAAAGCAAAGGATCCATGGTGTAATTTCTCACCTCTTAAAGAGTTATTTAAGAAGACAATCACATTTTAAGGGTGTATTTTATTACAGCATTGTTAGCATTATATTTAATTGTGGCAGAGCATTTACTGTAGCATCATAACTAGCCCTTATTCCAGTTGTGCTATAAATTATTTTCAAATCTAATACTAATAGCTTAATCTCTGTGGTTCTTTTTGGTTTTGACGGGCTGAAACGCAGGCTAGGATTAAGCTTTAACTATGTTGATCCAAGTAAAGTAGTTGTAAATGCAGTTAGAATTTTACCTGTTCTTTATAGTTGTACATTCAGGATTCACAATGAAATATTTGTGGCGTTCACTTGTCAGCGTGTTGAGGGAATTGGGTTTCTGATTGTCCCTATAAAGTTGGAACGTCTGTCCCATCCATTAGTGTCTTTGTGCTATCAGCAATACAAAATACAGGCTATAGAGAGACTTGGCTATTGAGTAACACACCTCTTCTGTAGTTCCACATTCTCCCTGAAAAGGAATGTTTGTGTCTTGTTTCAGACATCTCTGCATGGTGTGTGCAGACACCATCACGTACCTTATTCTGTGTGCTCAGGAATTTCTTAGGCTGATGCTCCAATCCCAGGCTGAATGCCAAAAAAAGACATTCTAATGCAGACAGCAGTAACCGACAGGAAGCTATTACAATTCTCCTTGTGCAGCTTGCCTTTCTCTTTCTCAGCTTCCCCCCATTTGTCTTGGAATCACTTAAAAGAGAGATCAGCTTTTGAAGGTGAATGTACCTGAAGGTGCTGCCACGATTAGCTAATGTAATTTGGAAAAAAGGACGTTGATTTACAGGGAGTGCAGTTCAACTTCTCTTATGTCTAGTATTTGTATCCTTCCTTTTTATTGTTCTGGTGCAAGTCCAGCTAGTAATGGCAGCAGGCAAATGCATAGAAAAAGGCAGGTACCAGTAGGGCTAACTAGAAGAGGCAAAAACCAAGAGCAGCTGAACCTCATATGAACTGGAATACTGAAAAGTACTTAATCTCCCTGTCTTGAATTTGCAAGATTTCTAATGTTTAGAGTTGCAGGATGGAAGCCCTCTAGCCTAATTTCAAGGTGTCAGTTTGTTTTTCTTCTCCTCCACTGGTAGCCAAGCTAGAACAATAGCTCATTTCATGTCCCATCAGAAAAAATGAAAGTAGAGAAACATCCCTCTTACAGAAATGTTTCAGAACTTCCAGACAGACTGTTTGAATTTGGATCTAAAGAGATGGAAATTTGCTTCTAAAGAGGGCCAAAAGAAATCTTTTGTTTACTTGAAAATGTCTCCTTATATTATTTAAATTGGACTCTAAGAAAATATTATTCTAACAATAACACAAAAATAATTATAGAATCAGCATACCAGAACATATATTAAATCTGCAGATGCAGTAAATTCTAGTAATGATACTGAGGACATTCTGGTATAGGTCTGGTGATGTTTAAATCAAGGTAACAAAATGTCCAATGTCTTGTTAACTTCCTTGACTGGGCAGAGGCAAGTGGAATGCTGCCTTTTTTTTTTTTTTTTTTTTTAATGTCCAATATATTCTTTTCATCCAAAGCAATGTGCTATGCAAAAAATTGTTCCAACATTCCTATGGAAGAAAACTGATTCTTCCTATGTCCTCCAGTGCACAAGGGAAATAGTGGTGCCTGAAGGAGCCCTGATACAATGATAAGATGGCTTAGTGACCACTATATGCCAAGCATCTGAGTATTTGAGGTCCCCAGTCCAAGGTCTCAACTCCTCCGTTCTCTACATGTACGTTGTTCCTCATACTGTGCAGAAATCTGTTCGTACCCCAGCCCTTGCACGTTACCGTGCCCTCTGTATTACCTGTCATTTTCAGCTGGGGACATCAGGGCTCCAGAACCAGCCAGATGAGCTGAGGACTTCTAGGGATTTAAATCCTACACTAGGAAGGAAACTTCTGGAACAACGGGATTCTCCAGTTCCGAGTACGAGGCTGAGAGAACCACACTACCATTTCAAAAGGAGCAGTTTCAGGATCTTCTTGGGAGGTAAGGTAGGAACATCAGTAAGCAACGCAGGGGAGATCCAGCTGTTAGTACGTAATGGTGAGAGATGGGGGACTGAGAGGGAAGTGGTGCTGAGTTTCAAGGACCAAGAAAAGTTTCCCTACAGTTGCAAAAGAACTCCTGAAGTTCCATTTGAATTATTTGACACAATCATGATTTCCTCTGCTCTGGCTGCAGTGTGTATGCCCCTTCATTCGTTAGGGTTGCTGCGGAAAAAGTTTTGAGATGCGAATTGTTGGAGCTGTTACTGGGTAACGCAGAAACCGTGAGAAGTTACTTATTTTCACGGCCTTCGCCAGGAGAAGGCGGCGGGGGAGGAAGAACGAGATTGCACCACGAACGGATGGATTTCCCGTGCAAGGGGATGACGACGTTACCCGTCGGCACCGCATTCGGGCTCCCGGCGGGTGCACGCCCGCTGTCGCTGCCCGGAGGACGAGGCCGCCCTTCCCGCGCCCCGGCGCTGGCAGCCGGCCGGACGCCGCCGCGGCGGAGGAGGGGCGCGCAGTGCGCAGGCGCCCGCCGGGTGGGCGGGGCCGGGGGCCCGCTCGCCGTACGGCCTGTCGCAAAGAGCATGGCGGCGCCCGTCTACCCGGCCTGGGTCACCCGCTGGGTCTCCGGGCAGTGGCGGCAGAAGAAGCGGCCCCCGGTTATCCGCCCGACCCGGCCGCTGGTGTTGGCCAACAAGGTAGCGAACCGGCGGGAGCAGGCGGGAGGTGAGTTGCCGGTGCCAGGCCGTTAAACGCCCCCCTCCCGGGGGAGGGGCCCCTGTGGGGTAGACCTGCTGCCGGTGTGTCCGCCGGCCTTGTCCCACCGCTCTCCTCCGGCTTCACCCTGGGAGGGGTGATGGTGGTGTCAGGGCTGGGTCGAGTTGACGGTCGGAAGCGCCTTTGCAGGGCCACAGAGGGGAAGGGATCTGGTTTGTGCCGTAGAATTAGCACACAGGTTCTTCTGAAGAGTCTACTTTCTCATACAACAACCCTAAATTTGCGTCTTGTGATATTCCGTATGCAAATCGCACATGTAAAATACTTTGTTACATGTCAATGTAGCATTTATTGTAAGAATTCAATCTGATGTTAGATGGCTGCGATGGTGCTAATCTTTGTGCTAGCAACATCTTCTCCACACAAAAGAAAGATGAGATCTTTACTTCAGTGTTGTTTTTTCTCACCTGCCTCCACCCCATCTTAAGCTTCTCTCTGGAGATTTATGCACTGTGGAGGCTGTTAACATGAAAAGCCAAACACCTGAGATTTTTGGTTGTGTCTTTCCCATCTAGAGGCAACATGCATTACAGAGATGTCAGTAATGATGGCCTGCTGGAAACAGAACGACTTCAACGATACAGCTTGTGCCGAGGAGATCCGGATGTTCTATGACTGCGTGGCAAAGGCAGAAGTAATTACAGACTCTTTTGTGTTCTTAAAGGCTAGTAGTAGGGAAGGAGGAAGCCCCCAATCATTTTTTGTGTGCCAACAGTAAAAATGTTCTCTAAACAGTTGATTGGTGTTGTAACCCATTTGAGCTGTAGGAGAGATGCAGGGTGATGTAGATCAAACACGCAGTCCTTCCTTTTGGAATGGAGAAGTTAAATTCAAATTAAATTAGAATTAAAATAAAGGAGTGTAGGAAGGGACTGGATGTTTGTCATGTTATAAGTAAGGATGAAACAATAGTCGCATCCAGTCCTTTTTGTGTTGCCAGATTCTTGAAGTAGAGCTCAGTTGCTGTCAATTGACTCTAACGTGGGCCATTTCTCCCAGTTCTTAATCTCTAAAGTTTCAGCACTAATGAAGCAATAACAGTCACTGCTCTTCTCCATATTACATGATATTTCTGAATGAGGGAGAGTACAATTTGGAGCTGTTAAGTAGAACAGTGATTTGTATGGTGCGAGATGTGGATTGTATTGTAACTGGGGAGGTGTACGGTGTAGGTAAGTTTCCGCAACTGGTCTGATTTATAAAACTAAGAAATAGCGGACATGGGTACCAATACCTGCATTATTTAGACTGTGGGGGAGAGTGGTAAGTTAGGATTCCCAAATTCCAATCTGTCATAAATCTGTAAATAGTTCTGTGCTTGCAGGGGTGAGGGTGAAGACAATGTGGTAGAGAAATAACAAGTGCTTTCAGTAATCCTCAGGAGACAGAATTTTCAGGATACATGATGTAGTTACAGCTATTCTTGATTCTCTGAAAACTGGGAGTTCTGCTAGGCTGTTTCTGACTTTGAAGGCTAGACATTTCCTTGAAAAATAAATTTCGTATTGTTTGAAAATCAGAGGTTTCCAGCTGTATGATAAACTTGAAATCAAGTCATTTTCAAAAGCAGACTAAAGGTAAGTACAGGTACTAAACTTGTCCTTTAACTGATTTCAGGTTGGTTTTTTTTGTTGGTTTTTTTTTCCCCCCAGTAACAGTACCATCGTTTAATAAGTAGTTATTTACTGTTGCTGTTTGACAGCACAGATGAAAAATTGTCTACAATTGATTTGGCAGATTACAAAGAATCAAATTGAATAATAGAAAGTAAAAAGAAAAAATCTGAGTTGTTATTATAAGTTTATAATATTGTTAACTAAGAACATGGAAGAATATCATCTTCGCAGTCGGTCATTAATTACATTATTTAAAGGTCGTCAGCTTTTGAAAGCCGTGTGATTATTGAGCCAAGTGCTATTGTAATTGTTCCTTAAAGAAATAGCATTTGTCTGAAAGAAACATCCCAGTACAATTAGCAGCCATCTTTGGGGGTGAGTGTCAACTCTGCAAATAAACAGAGATAATATTTTGAGGTTTCTTTTTCTCTTTCAGAAGGAGCGCAAGAATCAGAATGAGGACACCCTGCCAGCGAGGGGAAACTTAACTTCAAGCAAAGTGAACAAGCTTCTGAGGAGGTTTCCTCAGATCACACGTTATGTATAATGTGCTTTACTAAAGAGACTGTGGACAAGCAATTAAAGTTGGAGTCTTTGGCAAAAAAGTGAAAAGTAGACTTGAGCGAGCGTTTGATGTCAAGTAGTATCTGTTAGTACTGCTGTATGGATCTTGATTGCACCTTTGTTTCCAGAGTGAAAAACGCCCATCTTGACCATGAGGTGCCTTTGTTCATGAGGTTCTTGGGTCTTACGGTCTTAGGATTTCTGCAGTGTGTTGTTCAACTAGCCACAGTGTGGAGTCACGTCCTCACTGTGAAATAAAATCTTCTAGAAATGCATGTAAATGCATTTCCTAACAGTTAGGAGGTGACTTTTCGTCATGTATAAGCTTCCTGCCTAACTTCTGAGCTGCTATCAAAAAGTGCTCAGGCCCAGACATTGAGCCAACTTAAAAATTATAATAATCTCATGACTCCTACATATATGTATTCACAGTTTGATTCCTCTTGAAATTTCTTTAATTCCTGCTGCTGTACAAGAAGGCTGTAGAATGAGGAAGAAACCTCCAGCAAAATACCTTGTTGATACATAATAACACTAGTAAAGATCAAATATAACTTTAATGTAGAAGCTTGTGGTTTAGGTTCTCTGGTTTGCAGGGACAGGTATGGTGCCATGTCAGATCGATTGAGTTGTCTGTACTATAATAAAATAATGCAAGACTTGTTTGGCTAGGCAGCTTATAATCTACAACGAAATGTTCCATTGTTTTGGTAAAAACACTAAGAGGGGGAGAGAAAGTTCAAGCATGGACTGATACTGAAATCATGTAATTAATTATTAGTTTTGATTTGGTTTCTTTTACTAGACTACCACAAAACTGCAGACAGGTCCCTGTTGTTTTAGGACCAGTACCTAATTGGTAAGAAAAATGCAATGCCTCAGAGGACTAATTATATAACCATTTCTATCACTAATTCTTTGGAGTGTAAAAAAAAAAAAAAAAAAAAAAAAAAAAAAAAAAAGAAGGAAAAAATCTGATCTTGAACAGCTTCAAATTGACCAATTCCCTTCTTAGATTTAATAATATTTAAAACCTTTGTTGTAGCTTCTAACCCTAATTTATATAAAAGAGCAGTAAGCTGAAAACACTGAAAAACCCCATAGGATTGTTCATAGCAATAGAATAATGATCAACCCTCTGGAAAGCATCCTAGCCAATGGGGTGAAAATAATTTTACAGCCCAAGGTCAAGGAGACACCTGATGGAAAAGATGTCTGGAGGCAATACCGATGATGGCAAGATGCAGGGCTGAAAATCGGGAGTGCACCCTGGAGAGGGCTGTGCCACCTGTGGGTTTTCCATGGGGAGATCTGAAGCCGCTTAATGTAAAGTTTTCTGGGTCCCATTTACCTGGGTTCAAATCTCAGGAGAGTTCGACCTCGGGAAGCTGCAAGCAGCTAATCGAGCAGGCGGCGGCGCGGGGATAAAGTCCAGATTCCGTCCAACAAGTCTAATCTCTGGCAAGCGTCCGCGCCGTTTCCTTTTCCAGCTCTGTCGCTGGAGGTTTTGCAGTAGGATCCAGCCCCAGCTCCCCGCCGTGGCTGTGCCCTTTGTGCCCCGGGGAGCGAAGGAAGAGGCAGCGGTGGGAAGGAGGCACAGCCGGAGCGGAGCGAGCGGCCGGCCCGCCGCCGGGCAGGCAGGGGCGGAGAGGCGGAGGCTGGCGCTGGGGAGAAGCGCCTACCCGGAGCGCGGGGAGAGGGAGGGACGGCGGGGTGCGGGAGCTGCGCCCCACCCGCCTGCCCCTGCCTCCTCCTCTCTTTAAGGGTGCTAGAGAAATTCTGGGGCATGTTCTCCTCCCTTATTTCTCTGCCCCCTCCCCTTTCCGTAAAGAAGAATCAAGGAGAAGAGATGAGGAGAGGAAGGAGAAAGTGAAATTCTAGGATGCTGCTGGGAACTTTGATTTCTTCCCTTACATCCCTTTCGCTGCATGGAAATGGAAGAGGCGTCCCGCTCCCTCCGGAGCGGCGCGGCTAGTGCCCTGCTCCTGGGGAAACCCAGCTGCGGAGCCCGGGGAGGCGGCAGCCGCTGAGCCCGGCAGCTGAACGAGAATGTGATGCTTGAAGAAGCTTCTGCCCACTTTGTACAGGAGGGATGGAGATCCCCAAAGTACTCAGGCTCCTGGTAGAGCTCTCAAGTCTGTTATCCTGTCTCAGATGCGTGGAGGTAAGAAATGGTTATTCTTCTATCTGCTTGTAAGAAGTCACATGGTTTTTTTAATATCCTCACTGTAAGTGGATCTTGCTATTACTTGACTATGTTTTCCAAAGCATTTAGGCAGCTGTGGTCTCTGGGAAGGGCTGGAGGCTTGAGGAGGGATTTATTTCATTGTGCATATGGAATTCAGAAAAGGAAACAAAGTCGGAAAGCAGGATGCACAAGGGCTTGCAGATGCTTTGGCTCAGGTTTCCTATGTTTCTCAAGCGCTGCAGTGACCCTGGCAGGAGAGATCCTTTGTTTCTGTTCTTCGCTGATTGACTGATTACTCCTATTGCTGTTGTGGACAGATGATTTATAGCCACATGGACCTGGGGCAGTGACTGCAGCACAGGCTGTTTGCACTAAAATTTGGTGGTGGTGATGGTCAGCATTGGGGGATTTTGGAAGCTGCTACGGGAACTGGGAGCAACTCATCTTTCATTAGAAGCAAAGCATATTACTTGGACTGCAGTTCTTGCATTTATGGTCTGTCTCCAGGAAGAGCCGGTTCAAGCTTTTATATATAGCCTGTTACTAGTCCAACCCATCCCTCTATTGCCTGCAGGCTTACGTGTGTGCAGGTGCACACTAAAAGCTAGGAGTCGGGGGACCTGGATTATGGTTTAGTCACCTGTTTGGCGGAGTCACAAAAGTGTAGCTTAGCTCACTTTCCTCTCTTTGCAAAGAGCTTTGAGATCCTCAGGTAAGTCCTTCAGCATTGTTAGTTCACAGACCATTATGTGGGCTTGCAATTGCCTGATACATGCAGATAGACAGATTCTTGGCTGAAAAGATTTTTCACTTAAACCCTGTTTTATCTCTGCATCCCCGTGTGCATGCATACCTGATATTTGATCTGCTGTTTCTGAGCCATGTCAGGAATTCATCTTCAATATGCAGTGTCACGTTCTGACTTCTGGAGGGTGGTGTTGGAGCTTGGCCGTGGTTGTCAACACCTGCTGGACTATATTCATAAGCTTCATTTGAAAATTACATTTGTCATGAGTAGGTGTCATTCTTGTTGTATAAAAGTATTAGAAATGTTTATACAGAAGTATTTAGAAAGGAATTAAACTACAAGGAGGTAGCAGAAGCATGGGCAATTTCTTTTTTTCACTCTGGGTCTGTGAAGATCTTGCACCTGCCTGCACACCATGTAATGGTGTTGAAGTGGAGATCCCTATCTCTCAGCCAACAGTCAAGTCGTAACCACCAAAAACACTGCCTACAAGAGGAAATGCAGTTTTGGGCTGGACGGGATGCTGGAATTCTGAGGGCTTTGTTTCATGTTTTTTGTTCTTAGCTATTTAACTCCATGTGGATACTAACACTATATAGGCCATATCATACTCTCATGTATTAAAACCAAAATCCTCAAAAAGCCTTCTTGGATTTTCTTCTTTAGGTGTTTCCTACTTTGTATACAGATACTTATTTAAACAGGGATCCCTGGGGGCATCATCCCATCACATAGATACGACTCTGCTGCTGTGGCCATGGATGGCTTGCCCTATGCATGGAGAGAGACTAAGTGGTTATTTGTTATTTTTGTTAATGGTAACAATGATTTTCTTCTACCTTTTCTTTCCATAGGCATCTCACTCAGGCTTCCAATTCTACTGGAAAAGAACAAGCAGAACCTTGTAACGTAGTGCTTTGATCAGGGATAAATCTCTGCAGGCCCATTTTGTTGTTAGTGGGCAGAGCTGTGATTGGATTTGAAGAGGAGCAATGGGGAGAGAGGGGAAGAGGCTGGTTACTAGGGTGTGTTTGCCTAAAGCAGCAAAAGGCCGAGCTGCTTTTAGGACATGCCCATGTTTATTTCATCGGATAATCATCTCTCTGCTTTTGCTCTGTTTCTTTTCCCAGACTTTCCTGGGATCTCAGCCCAACCAAAACCATTTGCAGAGTGCAGGTAAGAACAAGAAGTTATTAATTCAGTCATCGGGCAGATTCTTTCCTGCAGTGGTGATCTGAGACTGTAGGTGCGATGCTCCCTGGCATTCTTTCTTTCTTTCCATCACTTCTTCAATCTTTTCTCCTGTGTGCCTCAATGTCTGTTTATCTCGTTCCCCAAAATGGCCAGACTGCTTTCTTTTCTTTGTGTCTAATACTCTAGCAGTTCCCTACTCCTCCCACATGTTCTTTTCCTTTCATCTCTTTCTCTGCCTCAGTCTTTTTTTGCACAGTCACCTTTCCTCTGCTCTAAAAACTACTGAATTCTTGTACGCCCCTCCCCTCAGAGGGTCCCAGTTGATGCAAAGCGCACAGTGTGTTTTCTGGACACCTACCTGTAACTGCTTCTCATTTTTGTAACTTGCAGTTAACCTTCAGCTGTCGCTTACACCCTCTGGGCTTGGCAGCAGCTAGAAGGCAAATGGCATGAGGCAACATTTCTTTGTACCCTGTTTCTCCTACGTGCTTTTACAGCAGAAGGGTTTTCTGAAAGTGTTGACTTCTTTTTGTTTATTCAATGAAAACAGCTATAACAGTTATCCATTTCTGAGCCTTTTTTCCCATGTTATGGACTCTAAAAAGCCCACCCTCACACGGAGTCTGGTTCTGGTTTCCCTCTTTTGTATTTCAGGGTCATGAATGAAGAGTTTTCTTCTTTTGTTAAAGACCATATTAAATTAATTGTTGGGGTCTCTTTGGATGAGATATTTCACATGGGCACTGGCCTGGAACATTGGCATCTGCACTTGTTCCCAGAATAGGTTCCTTTTCCCTTCCTATATATTGACTGAGTTCAGATAAGCCAGGTGATATTGTAATGTGTATAGAGAACATACATACAATGAAACACAATGTCATTTCCCACCTTCCTGCTATGTAGAATGAAATTATAGCTAATTTTAAACACTTCTCAGTTCCAATCAATTTAGACAGGCAATTAATCTTCTAAAGAGCCTAGGATCAAATTTAAGAGAGTATCTTATTCAGGTGCCAAAGCAGGTGGGGAGGGAAGTGGAGGAGTGTGTGCCAGGCTCAAGTACTGCTCCAGAGTAAGTGAATACATCTGTTGAAATAAACGGTAATGGGAACCAGTTCAAATTGTCCATGTTTGGGCCCAGAGTTAATACATTTCCAAGGACTGGGCAGTTCATGACTTCAGATCAGTTTGTGTTTTAGAAGCACAGGTCGTGACAGTTCATGACTTCAGACCAATTTGTGTGCGTATTATAAACATTCTTTGAGCAGCTGCCTTGAAGGGGGATAGAATTAAAATCAAGCAAGTAGTAATCAAGACTGCAGGCACAGGGTGTGTTTCAGGAGATCGGCTGCTATTGCCCACACTGCCTGAGCCTTGGTCTGTGATGCCTTAAGTGATGCTAACAGCTCCCTTCCTGTGCCCAGTGTCCAGCGTGTGTGGTGTCGGACCTCTTGGGTATTACAATGGCTCGCTGGCAGTCACTGAGGCTGGAGCAGTGTGCCTCAACTGGGCAGAGTTCCCCGATTATGTGCAGCAGTACCCAGACCGTGGCTTGGGGGACCACAACCACTGCAGGAACCCAGATGGGGGAACTACACCCTGGTGCTTCTACCGGCTTGCGTCAGGGGCCATCGGCTGGGCTAACTGCGACTGCAACCAAGGTAAGGGCTTCTGCGTGTCCCTGCCAGTGCCTGGGCTGCACAGCCTGTGGGGGCTCAGGCCAGAAACATGTGCTGCACAGACTTGCAAGCAGCAGGTGGGACACCCTGTGAAAAAAGCACAGTAAAATAACTGTCCTGAATTGTCGAAATAATTAGGACTAGAGGCTAGCCTGTGTGGGAGAAGAACGTCTGTATATAGTAGGGGGTGGATTTAAGCTGCTGTAGCCATAATGCCTTGTATAGATGTTTTTATTCTCATACAAGGAGATGACTTTTTTTTTTTTTACTGTTAACTTATGCCACTTTGAAAACAGTTTGAGTTATGTGGAAAACAACCCACTCCTGCTCCTTAAGTGTCCGTATCAGAGCTCTCCTCATGTAATTATAGCAGTTCAAATATAACAAGGTAAATTCTTCTGTGGTTAGATTTGTAAATCTTCTGTGGCAAGGTAGGTCATAGGCTTACTTTAAAATTCCTCGCAGTGCCGACACAAGGACTGCTGCTTATTTTGAGGCATGCAAGGGAGCTAAGCTCTCTCAATACCCTGACTCCAATGCAGCACTCTTGAAAGTGTTCTGTTTGTCTTCTTGTTTTCTGACCTTCTTCCCTTTTCCTGCATTTTGCAAAGCAGGTAAAGCATTAGTTTAAGCAATGAAATGACAAAGTCTTTTCCTTTGTCAGTGGCAGTGCTGTCAAAGACGGCTTCATTAAAGGTAAGGATACAAGTGTAGTTGTGCTGTGTGCCTGCATTGAGGGACTACAGAGAGAGGTGTACCCTTCTCCCAGTACATAACTGAGCGAGGAGATGTGCTTTCTAAGCAGTGGTAGGTATTTGTAGTGCAGTGGGAATTGAAAGGGCATTTACATTGGCACTTCCTTTTCTTAGAGAAATTAAAGAGGATTCACCTGCCGTTACTGAACATCTAGCTGTAGCAACAGTGACTCTAAAAGGTGAGGTGATCAATGGAAAATAAATCAGTGGAGTGTCATAGGAATTAGAGAGCCTGCCATTTCCGTACATCTTTTCAACGTGGCATGTAAAATCACCCCAATTTCACAAAAGGAAAATCCTGGAGCTGTGGCAGAACCCAAGTTTCCTGCCAGTATTACCATGGGTTTGAAATGGACATAGCAGCAGTCATCCTCCTGAGCAGCCATTGCTGGAACTGGCAAAGTGCAACGACCTGTACTCCTTCATACAAGTCACTTCAGTGACAGCACTAGCAAAACAGGGATGAGAAAAGTCAAGTGCAGTTCGTGTCCAAGACTTGCTGGTCTGAAACCTCCATCAGAAGATAGCAGCTGCTTTTTTTTCTCTTCTCTTTTGGAAGGTGCTGTGCGGTTGGCTGAAGATAGTAGTGTGGAGCTGTACTTCAGTGGACTCTGGGGCACCATCTGTGCTGACCACTGGACTGACTGGGATGCCAGTGTTGTCTGCAGGCAACTGGGTCTCAGGTGGGAATCTCAGTCTGGTTGTGAGAGCTACATGCTCATGTGGCCTTGGAAAGAACAGCCTCTCTGGTTACAGTCCCTCTGGCATAGCGTGTTGGCTGGGGGAGAGGAGTTTGGTTTTGTGGGCTTGTTTCCTGCTTACCAGGGTCCTTTCCTACTGTTTTCTTTCCATGGCTATACCAAACCCCAACCAGCATTTGCAAGAACTTTTTAAAGCAGTAGTTTCTGCTTGGTGCTCCAGGCTGTGCTGAGAGAGCTGTGAGATCGTATCCCCTTTTTAGTATCACCAGCTGGAGTTTGTGTAGTGATCTATTAGAAATTTTGAGGGTTTGAAGCCTCTTTGGGAATCTGGGATTTGGACCTTCAAACTTCCAAATAGCAAGGAGGTAAGGTCCACAGAGAAGGAAGAAGGTGATTTGGATATTTGGATATCTATCTGTTGATGGGTTTGTTCATCACTCTCAAATGAGGGTGCCATTTCTGACCAGATCAACTCCTCTGCAGTAAGTAGGAAGACAAAATGGGTTAGATGGTGGGAAGTGCTTTGCGCTTGCTTGTGCTTTCTCATTAGACTGTAAACAGCCAAACCTTTATTTACTCCCAATCAACTGGGCTCACTGGGATGTGAAATGTCACAACTGGGCTGGAGAGTCACAAGAACTGAGGGGAACTTGTAAATCAAGCAGTACTATGACATTTCATTGCTCTGTTGCTTTCTCTGCACCAGTGAGATCGGCACAGCTGGGAAGAAGAGTCATCCTGGACTGTGGCCTGTTCCCCTGCACCTCCAGTCAGCAAACTGCCATGGGGATGAGAAAGCCCTGCTGCAGTGTGGCTATCGGGAAGCTGTGTCAGGAGCTTGTAACCAGGGGAGTGCCATGGTAACATGTGTCCCTCCAGAAGGTAAATCTCCAGGGGAGATTCAGTCCCTGTTTCTTACATCAGCGTTGCTGACACGATGTAAAATCTAAGGTCACGAAGCTGTAGAGAGACAATCAATCATTGGAGCATGTTCTTCTGTCACCTGCTATACAGGTGGTTATCCTCCTTCCAGTGGAAAATTATCCATCCTTTCCCAATCCCAAATACTCAGAGTGGGCATACTTCTACAGTCACTGAAAAATGGCTGTTGCTTATGAACACATCCCCTTTTTATCAAACCAGGTTTTTGTCTCCAGGAAGCAAAGTCCTGGTCACAGTATCAGCCAGTTAAAGATGCAGCCCTGGACCAGCGGCACCCGTACTGTGGGCTGCAATCACGGATGCTTCTGGGGGAGACTTAGAGGGGAAAGATGTGGTAGCGTGGGACAAGAGCATCCCAAGACCTCCTCTGGCTGGTGAATGGTTCTACACCCTAAATTGCTGGATGTGTTTTGTCTCTGTCTTGTTCAGTTGTGCTCTCTTTCCCTTTCTTGAAGCGCAGGTGTAGGTGCTCCATTGCGTTTAGTCGGGGGAAAGGAGAGCTTTGAAGGACGAGTGGAGGTTTACCATGATGGCAGGTGGGGTACCATCTGTGATGACCAGTGGGACGACCGGGATGCTGAAGTAGTTTGTAGGCAGCTGGGTCTCAGGTAATTTCCCTGCTGTATGTCATGGAGTGGTAATAGAGGTAGGCAGAATGAAGAATGTGAGAGCATGTCCTTTCACTGTAGTACCAGCTCTTTCTACGGGAAGTGTACAGAAACCCTGGGAAAGATAATTCTGGACTCATCACCCTTTAAAGGGATTTTGTACTTAATTCCTGTCAGTTTTAATGGTTTATGCTGTGAGGAAAAAAAAAAAAATTGGTGCATCCCTATCCAAGATCTGTTTGTGTTTATCCCTGTTCATTATTTTTGCACATGTCCTAATGCAAATTTTCATGGCCTCAATGATAACTTGTCATGGTGATTTCCATATGTGAACTGCAGTTGTTTACTTGGTTAAGTTTAAACACATCCAGTTTCAATGACTACCCTTAACCTCTTCAGACAGAAAAGCAAGAGGGGCCACTTCATTCTCCTCTATGCCATTCAGCACTTAACATGGGAGCTGTTGTATACTGAGCATTCTTGAAATCCAAATCAGTACAGAATTGTTTAAAATAGACAATTCCATTTTGAGATCCCTCAAACTTTGGGAGTTTTCCCTGTTGCTGAGATTGAAACATCGTTGTTCTCAGAACTCCCTGGGTGACTGAACTGTTCATGATGTGGGCACATTTTTGTTTGTGTTGGAAGGTCTCATTACAAAACTTTCCAATAAGGTATTTCGGTTAACAGTTGGTAACACCTCTGTGTCAGAAATACAGATTATCTATGGGAGGACACTGGCCTAGCATAGGAGAGTCCCTGTGCAAGGCAGACTCCGAGCACACAAGACTGTGACCTTCCTTACTGTACCGTTTGCAGTGGCAACCCAAAAGCCTTGTCATGGGCTCACTATGGGCAGGGATCTGGTCCAATCCTGCTGGATGAAGTGGAGTGCTCAGGCAATGAACTCTCACTTGACCAGTGCAAGAAGAGTGACTGGGGACAGCAGAACTGTGACCACATTGAAGATGCTGGTGTCTCCTGTGACCCTTTCACAGGTACAGATCTACAGCTCTATGCCAGTCAGATGTGGTCTGTCTTACTCCCGTATTACCCAGCTTCCTCAGCAGATAGTGGCTAGCTCCCCTGCTTCAGGATCCTTCAGGGCTCCCACAAGGGCTGCCAGATGTGGATGCAGAGAGCAAGCAGCAGGTGGGAATGGATCAGAGCCAGGCTTGGTGGTGTTCCCATTGCTTTCCACAGGTGGCATGGAAAGGTTGAGGTGAATCCTCCCCTGACAGATGTTTGGGAGCAATGAATGTTTGGGTTTTGAGTACCCACAGATATATGTGTCTTTGGTTTCTCTCACTCATGGGCTGTACAGAGACTTCAGCAGTGGGGCACAGGCTGTTTCTTTTCACCCCTCCTGAGTGCTGACCTTTCCTTCTCCCACCCCTTGCAGAGGGCACTGTCAGGCTGGCTGGTGGCCGCAGCCCCAGCGAAGGCAGGGTAGAAGTTTATTACAACGGAGACTGGGGCACAGTATGCGATGATGGCTGGACAGACCTTGGTGCCCAGGTGGTCTGCAGGCAGCTGGGCTTCAGGTAGGACTGAGAGCATGTGCAGTGTCTGTGCTTCCTAACTTTAGGGATTAGATTCCATCCCCCTTCGCTAGGATAGGCTGGACCTTATTTCCTTCAATGCTGTCTTTGTCAGAGGGGCTATTACCATTATACAATTTTATTCAGGAAAGATTAATAGGTATACACACCCTTTTCCGGGGGGGGGGGAAAAAAGAAATCTTTATTATCTCTTGCCTTGGCTTGTTTTGAAAGCAGGTAACAGGCTTGATACTGTCTTTATGAACCCCTCACCAAAGTCAGAAAGTTCTCTCAATACACCTTAAATTTGCAGGTGTATCAGCTCAGCACTGCCACCCCTTCTGCTCTGTCAGCTAAACAATATCACCAGCTGCTCTGTCAGCTAAACACATCACCTGTTTCAGCAGCTGAACGAAGACCATCAGGGCAAAAAAGGGTAGTATTAGGGATTTTCATAATGCTTTTCTTTCAACACACTGCTGAACTGTTATCCCTCAAGGTATGGTTTTGGGGAAGACTTAAAATCGTGATACTCTAGTATTTTTGTGGATTTTTTTAGTACGATTAGGGTATCCTTGTAAAATTTCAGCTTTATAGACTGAAAAAAAGACTAAAATAAATTGTTCTCTTTGAGTTCAGCTGCATACTGTGTTTGTCACCTCTTGTAGTGCCTAAAAGTTTGCATTTCAATTCCAGGTAGCTGATGCCTATAAAAGGAAGTAGAATTAAGTAAATGTTGGCATTTTTGATGCTTCCTCTGCTAGCCCCTCCCCAAATTGATGTGTCACGTCTGCAAAGCAGCCTCTGTGGTATAGCTGGCTCTCTGTGCTACTCTGACTGTGCCTTTGACCAGACACTAGAAAATGGACTGATCTGAGAAGGCCTCCCTGCAAACTGAAGCTGGTGAGATGTGCATGCTGCTTGGCTGCCATCCTTTGTGTCACTGAGTGGTTTAGGTCAGGAGGCCACCGATATCACAGCTGAGCTCTGCAGGGGAGTTTCCCTTTAGGTCTGAGCTTGGGTCCTTCTGTGGGATTAATGAGTTTTAATGAATCTGATGTTATGTTCTGTTTCCTTCCTCTAGCGGTCCTGCTACCCTGGCCTCTGAAGGGGACTATGCTGCTGGCCAAGGCTTTATCTTACTGGATGATGTGGCTTGTGTGGGGACAGAGCTGTCCCTCCTGGACTGTCCCCACAGCAACTGGGGGCAGCACGACTGCTCACATGCTGAGGATGTGGGAGTCCACTGTTCCCCCGAGAGCAACACAGTCATGGATAGCAGCCTGGGTAACTCGCCTTGCCTCTCGCCCTGGACAGTGGGGAAGCGTCACCTGCTGGTCTGTTCCTTTGGAAGCTCTGGCAGATGTGGGAGTTTTCTCTGTGCTGTCTCAGTGAGGGGGCTGCTTTTTGAGGACGACTGTTGGGAACAAACCCTGGCTGACTTGGGGCACAGCTGCAGAACTGTGGCTCCACCAGACGTATGGCCAGACCTGCAGAGAAATTGCAACTGGAGAGATTTGTGTTGGCAGTCTCTAAAACAAACCTGAGAGGCTGAGGAATGGTGGCTGCCGTAGTGTGCCCTTGCTCACTTATGAGATGCCTCAGCCCCATGTCTGTGGGAACACAGGACCCCTTTAACTAGACCCTTTAGGAAACTGGTGTAGTTATTTTAGTGTCACACCTTGCCTAGACAAGAGGACTTCAGATGTGAGGGGCTGTTGTGTGGAAATCGGCACTCTCGTGTGGATGGCACAATTTTAATTAAAATCGTGAATGTATTTCAAGTTAGCATAATTTTCTTTTTCATATTAGGCCTGATAATCTTCCCTTTTCCTATTACATGAGACTTTCCAACTTGTCAGATTTTTTTTAATTGAAATAGACGGCATCCAACTTTTTTGTTTTTCCTGGATGTAGAACTCTTGTCTTGCCTAGAATAATATAATAGTTTTATAATTTAATGGATTTATTTCCAAGGCATGTTTAAGCTTGTCCACTCTTGGCTCAGGAGTTAATAACTTTCCTTC
The DNA here is from genome assembly GCA_008921705.1 of Burhinus oedicnemus. Taxonomy (NCBI): domain Eukaryota; kingdom Metazoa; phylum Chordata; class Aves; order Charadriiformes; family Burhinidae; genus Burhinus; species Burhinus oedicnemus. The sequence continues at coordinate 1,209,255 of VFFE01007626.1, read as the reverse complement.
TGTTCTTGTTCTCCTCTTTACTCAGCTTTCAGAATATGATCCACTAATTATCTCCAGTATGTATTAAATAAATTAATATGTATGTAGTCTTCTGATTCAGCACAGAGGTGAAATGAGGGACACAGTCTTCATATAGGCTTTTTTCTTTTTTCTTTTTTTTTAAGCTTGCTGATGTCTGTGATTCATCTTTTCCTACAGAACCCAAGTTCTGGGCACCTCACACTCTCTGGTGTTTTTGCTTGCAGTAACCCATGTGTTTTCTGCTGCAGGGCCTCCTGTGCGGCTGGTGGATGGAGAAAGCACCAAGGAGGGACGGGTTGAGGTATTCCTGAACGGGCAGTGGGGCAGCATCTGTGATGATGACTGGACAGATAGAGATGCTGCAGTAGTTTGCAGGCAACTGGGATTCAGGTGAGAACTCTGGTACCTGCATCTTATAGACAGAAACAGCTCTCAGGAGTATCGCTTCTTTTTGTACCTGTTTCTTGGGGCTTAATTTCTTAGTTTTGGCATACCTGCATATACTTGAGGGAGCAGGGTCCTATTTTCACAGTGCCTTCAGCAAGTACTGTGCTGCTGTCTGCATGCGGAGTGACACATAAATATTATTTCTCTTAAAATGTGCTGGTGTACCAGGTTCACCTGCTTCCTGCTTAATGCAGATTAGCCGCCTTCTCTCTAATTACAGTGGTACAGCAAAAGCCAGGGCAATGGCTTATTTTGGTGAAGGCCACGGGCCCATCCATATGGACAACGTAGAATGCAGTGGTACGGAGCACACCCTGGGGCAGTGTGTCAGGCCTGACACTGGGATTCACAGCTGCTGGCACAGTGAGGATGCTGGTGTGATTTGTGACTATGTGGAAGAGAAGGTCCAAGACATCAGAACAGGTGATGTTCCCATTTCTTCTAAGCATGTTGTATTTCTGCATGCTTTTATGCTTTTCCCCTGTAGTTCTTCTCTTCTTTGGCTGAAACTTCAACTACAAAATAAGCATGTCCTGTCCTGCACCTCCTACTTTTTCCTTGTTTTCATTCTCTTCTTAGGAGCACCAGGTGCTCCAGAATGAGGAGCTCCACCCATGTCAGGGCTTTGAGCCTGCAGAACCTGCCCACAGCCAAGTCACCATACCCTTCCTTAGAGCCATAACCATGAGCAAACTTTGGGTTTTAGAGCACTGAGGAAATAGCTGTAGAGGTCCCATTCCTGGCATAAGACTACATATACCTCCGCCAAAACTGAGGAAAACTATGGGATCAAATCTTCTATGAATTCCATATGCACAACACAATACTTCAGCTACCATGAGGTTTAATGCCCTCAGGGAAGGCAAATGGTATTTGGCTCTGTGACAGCAATTCTTGATGCTTAAGCTGAAGGTGTCTACCCAACTGCTCCAACTTTGCTGTGCAGGTCCAGAATCTGGTGTGTGTGGGATGCGCCTGCTTCACCGTCGCAAGAAAAGAATCATAGGTGGAAACAAGTCTCTCAGGTACTACCCTGTATTTGCTGGGAAAACCAGAACTGGTTCCAGCTTTCCTACAGGCTCTGGAAATAGCCTGGCAAATGCTGAATACATTCACACATTTTCACTGCTGATTTTTGAACTTGATTTGAACCAGTGGGCCCATCTAGGGGAGAATGCACGCCAGCTGAGCCCAGATGAGGCAGAGTGGATGGGAAAAGCGGAAGACAGCTCCTATGTGTGTGATGCCTATTATTCCTTTGTTTCTTTTTCAGAGGCGGTTGGCCATGGCAGGCCTCACTACGGTTGAGGGGTTTTCGTCGAGATACTCGTCTGCTGTGTGGAGCAACACTGATCAGCAGCTGCTGGGTAGTGACTGCAGCCCACTGCTTCAAAAGGTGTGTTTGTGAGTGGGGAGCCCTGAGGGATACTCAAAGATGAGCAAGATAACCTCATACAAGGCTATCCTCCCAGCCCAGTGGAACCACATGAGCAAAGTTTCTAAAACAAGACCTTCAGGTTATGATGTGTGTGATCTTGGAGCACTTATGGGGATGACTCAATATAAGTTTGCTTTATCCTTCACGGCTTACACCTGCCCACTTAATTTTGAGGCTTTACAACTTAAAGGGAATCAGCATTTTGCCATTCTTCAATGCTTTAAGGAACTGTGAACACAAGGTCATATGCCTTGCAACTGTTGAAACCGTTGTAGCCCTTTTTATAGAGAAAAAAAAAGTCTTGTGCATGTGACACTCACTCACCCCAACAGCTGGCATTATCACATCTGCTAAAGAAGTCCTACAGTCCTGTAGCTGGGACTCTTCTATCAGTTTGTGAGAACTTGGTTCAGTCTCACAGCAACTGAAACCTGGGTGAGTCTGTTTCTCTCTTAGTAGGAGTATCAAGACCTTGAGTGTCTTTTTCTCCAGGTTTGGTGTTGATGTGCGGCGCTACCTGCTGCGGGTGGGCGATTACCACACAGGCGTGAAGGATGAGTTTGAGAGGGAGCTGCCCGTGGAGCGGATCATCCTCCACAGGAACTACTGGGCCGGCAGCAATGATAATGACATTGCCCTGGTCCGGATGCGGGGCAGAGAGGGGCACTGTCTCTCCTTCAATCACCACATTCTGCCTGTGTGCCTGCCCGACAGGAAAGAGAAGTCTGACATCAACAGGCAAGCTTGCGTCATCTCTGGCTGGGGAGACACAGGTGAGTGATGGGGCTTTGAGGAGCAAGAAGGGTGGGGGAGTCTGGGCTCAGGAGCCTACATGGGCCATTAATTTATGTCTGCACAACTCAAGGCCATGTTCTTACTGTTCCTATTGACTCTGCTAGCACATGGTGTCAAGGAGCAGAGAGGTGAGGTGATTTTTTGCCATTGTGTTTTCTTCTGATTTTGAGGCTTCTTGAGCCTGCCCACGGTGGAAGTTTTGGTTGCCACAGCATCATTCTGAAGCTGTGGGAGAGAGCGATGCTGCCATCTGGCCACAGTCTTCTCTTTCTTCCCCCTTCTACACATGTGTTTGCCCACAACAGACGCTTTAGGCAGCAGTCTGTGCAGAGCTGGTGTACAAAGCCTATGGGAGGCCCCCATGTTTCCATGACCTCCTGTCGTCTTCATGATACTGTAGTAGTGAAGTGGGGGCTTAGAGGTGGAAGGAATCTCAGACTACCTTGCTCGATCTCCCTGGATATTGCTGCAGGGACAGTTGGGCTCTGAGGCTGGTTTCTGCACTAGGTTTGAGACAGCCTGTACCTGCCCTCTTGCAGCACATTGCTATGGAGCTTCCTAGATAAAAGGGAGCAGAGAATATTCAAGAAACTATTAATTATTAAATACTTCACACTCTCAAGGTGATGTTTTAAAATGCTGGGCTTGGTGGAGTCCTGACATGCATGCATTAGCAAGGTCTGGAGACAGCTTTGAACTCTAAACAAAGCTTTATAACCAGCTGTCCAGTCTTCCCCCATTTGGGGCTCAGAGACGCAATGCAGGGCTTGGGGCAAAGATGCCTTTCTGGGACTGCTGTGACTGGAGCAAAGCCATATGTTCAGAAAGACTTGCTGCCAAAAGGCAAATAGCCCCAGGAGCTTGTCTGGTGATTTTGGACTTACACATCCTTCCCAGCTGTTACCCCAAGTGTTTAACTGCAAATATACATTTGTCTTGGGAGTGAGTTGCACCAGGTGCACGTGTCACTTCAAGGAGTCTGGAGAAGATCAAGAAGCAACTTGGCCATGCAACTCCCTTAAGCTGTACTGGGACTTAATGGCTAAAATCCCTCCCACACATGAAACCTGGCTTTCCCAACAGTAGGTGCAGTTACCTGCTACCTTGTGAACTTGCCATAAACCTTGGGCACAGAAAGGTCATACTCTAAAATAGCACGGGAACCTTACGTTCTGAGCAAGGCTGGGGTAATAAAGAGATTTGAGCAAACAGAGACACATCTGGCTAAAGATGAAGTGAGCTCCCTTTGAATAATATTTGGATGCCTCTGAAACATCTTCCAAAACTTCTCTGAGAACTGAGCACTTGACAAATGCTGCTGCATTTATTCTCTTGAGAAAACACTGTCCTTGTTTTACAGAGGAGGAAATGGAGGCTCAGAGAGGTGAAATAAATTGAACAAGGTTCAACTTACTTGTTGGCAGAACCAGGAGTAAGACTCATCCTTTGATCTAACCTCTTTCCCCAACCTCTTCCCCATTTCTTTGATCTAACAGCTCTTTTTTGTGGTCTGGCTTGGCAGTGCTGTTTTCTGGAGGTTCAGAGATGCTGAGCTTGGCCTATTTCTGTGCTGCAGTCTTGACATTAAATGTACAAATGTCTGTTTTTGTGTGGAGCGCCGTTGCTCTAGGTCGCTGCTGTTGCCTGTAGATGAATTGGTCTGGCTGGTCTCTTCTGTTCCAGGGAAGTCCTATTCAAGAACCCTGCTGCAGGGGGTGGTGCCTCTTCTCCCACGGGAAGACTGTGAGGTCCGTTACGGGCAGAAGTTCACTAACCGCATGATTTGTGCTGGGAATCTCTCTGAAGATAAACGGGTGGACAGCTGCCAAGGTGACAGTGGAGGGCCACTCATGTGTCAGAGATCAAATGGACGCTGGATCATTTTGGGGATCACTTCCTGGGGTTACGGCTGCGGTCGGAAGGATTCCCCTGGTGTGTACACAAAGGTCAGCAAATACGTACCCTGGATCAAGAAAGTGACCAAGCTAAAATGAAAATGTCTGAGCTCTAGGAACTTTAATGTATGGTCCTTTTGCCCTGCAGCAGCAGAAGGCTGTGGCTTCTGGCCTGTGACTGACTGATGGAAATTTATTTTGTCATTGGACACTGGGAAAAGACTTCAATGTAGAACTGGGAGAAAAACAGTAAACGGCTGATTCTTTAAAGTCTTTGGGTTCGCTTTAGTCTGTAATGTCTGAGCAGAGAAAGCAGGTGCATGCTGGTAAGAATGATAAGTCTATGTTGCTCTGACTATCTGAGTCCTGTAATGCAATCACACTTGTTCCTTCACCCTGGCACACAGAAATAGTAGAAATGGGGAGACACTTGCCTCTGTAAATCTATTCCTGTTTTTGTATGTTTGCTTACTTGAAAAATGCTACAAGGAGAGGTGAGATGCTTGGTAGATGGCACCAGGCTCTGGCATAGTGGAAATCTTCAGATATTTTTTCGTAACAGCTCTCTTCAATTCCAGCACTCAAAAGATTTGACCTGAGCTGAGGAACAGGCCAACAGTTGGGGTTCTTTTCTTTCCCTGTTATGTCTTTAGGGAAAACCTTCTCTCTTTTGAATAGTAGGTCTGCTCCCATATCATCCCTTTAAAGTGTCTGTCCCTGCTAAGAGATGCTTGTTCCTCCTGCTGTAATCCTGTATCACACATTTCCAGCTGCCAGAAGCTATGGTTTTATTGCTGCTTTTTCAATATAGTAGTTCTTTTGTGTTTGTTTGTTTTTTAATTCCTTAAAGCAGCATCTCCTAGAATCAGTTGTTGGTGTGAGAGTAAATCTTCATTTTTAAGAGGCAATAGTTCTCTTGCCCTCATGATTACTATGAAGAACTTAAAAATGTGACCTCAAAAGGATGAATAGACATGTTATTTTTCTTTAAATCCAAATGTAATGTTAATCTCAAACATTCAGGTGTTGAGTCATGATTTAACAGCACTGTGGGGACTTTCTCTTGGTACCTCATTAACGACAGTTATTAGCTGCCCTTTATTTGTGATGTTAGTCTTTAACATCTCTGTGTTCACAGTTCTCCCATGAAACATGGAAATACTCCTGGGGTATAGATACACAACAAACACAGGGAGTGAGTAATTTGCTTGAGGTGTAAAACAGTAAGTGTGCTGCAAAGCAGCTTCCCACTTTCCCGAAGCGTGTCCTATTCTTGCAACCTCTGGGCTATGCTTCCTCTCTTCCCTTTTTTGGACTATTTTTTTTTTTCATTCCTCTCAGTGGGAGTAAACTGGCTTAACTCGAGGGTATGCAAGCAGTGCCATCAAGCAGTGCCTGAACAGAAATAATGCTGAGGGAAAGCAGGGGTTATTGAATACTTCAATTTCTTCCTTCCCTCTCATCCAAACAAATGAACAGAGTTTCCTCTTAGGCCTTAATCACTTTTCTAAGTTAATTTATTATCCTTGAGTAGGTAGAAGGATATAAAAATAGACAGAAGGGCTAAGTGCATTAACAGTTGTGCAGTGCACAGTGTCTTCTCGCTGCGTATAGACAAGCCAGAGGGAAGACAGGTCTGTTCAGGAGCAGGGGCACTAAGCTTTGATGTATAGCCAAAGACCTCAACATGGAGTAATAATAGAGTGGGACACACGAAACTTGTGCCAGATGTGCATGTTTGGGGTTTGCTCATGCACTGTAGGGTAGGCAATGACTGGGTCAGGCACTGGCCTGCTGTCTGGAAGGTCTGCACGGAAGGCACTGTGGTGTTCAGTACCTAGGTATTGCCAAGGCAAGAACAGAAGGCAGAGCACAGCCTGTGGATTAACAATGTCATATTACAAGGCATGTGGTGACAAAGTCCTAGAAATTGCCTTGGATTCAATAACTAGTGATTGCTTAAAGCTTTATTTGTCTTCTATAAAACAGCTTATAGAAGGTGCTGACCTGGCTAGGTGGCTGATTTCTGTGTGGGAATGCTAAACTAAACAGTTCCATTTACCCTCTCCAGGGATTATAGGACAGTTGGGTTACCAATACTGCAATGGAAACTTTGTTTTAAAAAAGAATTGTAGGAATCCTGAAAACATGTAATGTCAGAACCCCTGCAAAGTGGCCTTCAAGACAGATCTGGTCTGTTCGTGCCTCTTCTCGAGGGGCTGAATGTCTGCAGTGCAGCTTGTGCTGATAACCCGGTTTGAAGTGCCAGGCTCGATCCTTGGGCAGTGCTGTGCCTGGCTCCGTGCTGGCTGTGTTGTCCTACAGCTGCTGGCAGAGAGTATCTAAGATGCAGGCCGAAGGCTGCTCCTTATCTCCCAGGAATTAAAATGACAGGAGGACTGCAGGGAATTATGTTACAGACCTCTGGTCTTGCAGGGAATTAAATGCCAAGTTCCACACTGGCAGCAACAGTACCTGTCTGGGAAATGTGGAGGGATTTGGCTTTTAGCTTCAGCCTCCCCCAAGCCAGCATGATACAGCAGCTCAAATGGAGTTTCTGTGCCTTGGGTGCTGTCACGTCTCTAATTTAACCTGGTTTGATCTTTCAGCTTATACCCATAACCCCAACAGGCAAAGAAACACCCAAAGGATTGAAACTATGAGGTTATTTCCCTAAGCCTACTTAACTGATTGCCATTCAGGAGTTAGAATAAATTACCATGTAACACAAGTGAGACACAGGCCTGGCATTGTATTCTGAAATTCCCATGTTCTAGGTCAAAATATTTCTTTCTCCTAGATCTTGTCACCAGGAAAGCTTTGAGAATCCTTGTAAGTAACATCCCGTAAGTCCTGCATGAGCCAGGAGGAGGGAAGGAAGTATCCAATCTCCTTCGCCTGATTTTTACACCTTACTGTAGGCAAGCCTGGCAATACTCTCCTCAATTGTCCTAACCTGTTTCAGAGCACTACTATTTCTCTTTACTGTTTAAACAGGGACTGTGGCCCAAAACAAACTCGAGTGCTTTGCCACTGAAGCTTACTGGAACTGCCCGGTTGGATGAGCGGCACTCAGCTGCCCTAGGACTGTATTTTGTACCTAAAGTTGGCCAGCAGCAGATGTTTCAAAGGATAGTACGTGCCAGTTTGTACTGAACAAGTTTTAACAGCCTTTCGTTTTGGGGAATTTTGTTCTTGGTCCATTTAAATCAATTACTTGCATTACATTATTATAATTAAAAATAGATGTACAAGTACTCAGTCCTCTAGGTGTTGTACAAACACTATGCACTATCCTTTTGTGATTCTTTTTTTTTCTAAAGTGTGAGAGTTTATATCCCTAACTTTTAAAAAGCTATTTAATGTAACCAGGCTTCATCTTCCATATAAATGTTTAATCCCTTATTTAATCCAGCTAAGGTCTCAGCCTCAATATTTTCTGGCAATGAGAACCAATATAATTTTATTCTCTACAGCACATCATTTCTTTCTATGGTTCCTGAATTAATTGCCTTTTGTTTTCATTGAATCCCATCTGTCCATGTGTTCTCCATTATGAGAGGAAATAAGGGTCTTGGCTTTATATTGTCTGTCGTCCCTTACTCTAGAGACAGCCCCTTTTCTAAACCTGCAGCTTCTCTGTCTCTCTTCAACCCAAACTCTCTAGGTATCTGATAATATGCTGACTGTCTCTCCATGTCTTCTCTTTCTGCTGGATCTTTAAGCTTTGGTAACCAGCTGCATTGAATGCATTTGAATTCATTTTGCCAGGGAAGGCTGTGCCACCTGCTGATTATTTTCAGTATTATTTTCTATAGTAGGCAATGCTGTAAGTGACTTCAGCACTGTATGTGTATTATGTATGTAAGCTGAAGCTAGCTTTAAACTTGGTAGTGTGGTCTTGGTGGCAGCCTAGCTACAATGGGATGAAAACCCACCAGGGTTAATTCTCCCCGTGTCTCAGGCAGGCGCAGCAGCCCCTCTGAGCACAGAGCGATTGCTGCAGGTATGTCCGGGGAGCATAATGCAGCTCTGAGCAGGGAGCACCTGAATAGCTGTGTAGAGCTGTGCCTTGGCTGACACACCTGTAGGGCTGCTACAGTCTGTCTTCGCAGCGTTAGTCCGTTGGATAAGGCTAATGCACACACACTATTTCCAGAAGGTGAGAGCTCAGTCACTGCTGCTGGTGGCTGCACTGTGCCACGTGGATGCTGTAAGACCAGTTCCCCTAACAGTGTGGCACACGCTGGTTATGTGGGAAAGGGAATGTCACTATAACTGGCTGGGAGCATTGGCAGGAGTAGAACCATGGCTACATTAAGGGTCTAAGGAGCAGCTATTAGTGCTCCAGGTATCCCTCTTTGAGGGAATACTCCAGTGCTCTACAAAGGCTGACCCAGGGCCAGTGTCGTCTTGACCTGCAGTTCCTGCACTGGTACCCTTATCAGCCCTGTCTTGACACCAATCCAGGATTTGGCCGGCTGAAGCTGGATTAAAAATTTCTCCCTTTCCTGTAGCTGAACACTGTTCTGATGATTTCTATGAATTATGTTCTATGCTGTAATTAATCAGGCAGCTGTTTATTAACCTGGACAGGATGTCGATTACCCTTGTAATCCTTGTACCCTTGCAGCAGAGAATAACAGATCACTTCCTCAGAGGTATTAGTGGAGGTATTGGTGAGGAACCAGGAACATGGATATTTGCTGTCTCAGGGGTAAAAGAGGTGGGGCTGCCTTTTTCCTGTCTTCCTTCCTTTCTGAACCCAATATACTGAAGTCTCTTCACGCAAAAAAAAGCTGCGGTGATCCATCTACCACTTCAAGAAAGATTTTTATGTGTATATTCAGCAATCAGATGAAAGCTTTTGAGAGATGAACTGCACTGTTGTATTTAACATCATCTTGATAGACTTGCTGGGAGTTTCTTGCAGCTAGAGGGAACAGAACAGCCCTTGTAGGTAACCAGCTTGGGACTGCTCCCTGTGGAATGAGGCACTGTGACCTGAAGCAATGCACCTCTCGTGGGCTATATTTTTATATGTTAAGAAAAATATTTCATTCCCTGTATCAAGGAGAAACATTCACTTGTGTAGTAGCCCACTCAGTCCTATTAAAATTCCTTTTTGCAAACCAGAGGCCACGTACCTCTGAAATCAGTCAAGTGCCAAAACTGTCATGTCCCCTGGATCAACACCAATGGCTCACAAGGTATGCTAATAAATGGATTATACTGTGACTGTGTGGGGCTCTGTCTTATTTTTAATAAAGGAACCTGTTCCAAAGGCACGGCTTAGGATTTTTTGCAGCACTGAATTAAACTAATTATATTTCTGTATTGATGTTATTTTTAGAGCAGCTTTAACATGCTAAAGCATGTCACAAAATCAGTGTCTTGTTTACTACCTTTACAATGAAATGCAACAGTTCTTCAAATGCCATGTTTTGTGGCCATTTGGAACAGGTGGGGGTTATCTGCAGATCAACACATTACACTTAACAGGATTTGATATATCAGCTTCATAATTTGTTGTTATAGTTGATCTTTCTATGCCAACTTTGAACAAACTTGTTGAGCAGGATTTAATCTCAGTCTAGGATTCATGTGTCACCACTCTACGAATCAAAGCCAAGCTCTGGAAAAGGGGAAGTGGGAGAGGAAAATGCAGTTTGAATGAGACACTAACGCAAAAATACTCTTCTCCCCACTGCTCCCCCTGAAATCTGCATTGCTGTATAAAAAGTCTGTTTTGAAAAAATAGTTCAGCTCCTTGCAAGGTCACTGCTACTGCACTGACTTTCTCAAGTCATTAGGGTTAGACTGGGGTTTAGTGTAGCTGATGCCTGCAGACTCCAAGTATTATAGTGTGTCAGTTTGTGTGTGTACTGACGCCAGACTGCTCTTGGGGACTGACATGCACCCACTGAAGAAAGAGCTGCTTGTGGTTAACACTTCCCTCGCTTCATGTCTGCCTTTGGGGTTTTCTACACCTACCTACATTTCCTCTCTTGCTGGTGCAAAACTGAGCGCTCCTGGCTGAGGTTTTGTGAGAATGGACGGTACGTGTATTGATGGGGGGAAGCAAAGTGCAGGCATTTTAGATGGCCTTTCATGTGTCACCTGGCAGTGTTTCACACAGTCGTTCTGCGACGCTCTTCGTAGTCACTGCCTGGGAAAGAAACAAAGTCAAAACTGTAATTAAGGTTACAAGTCTGTCAAGTCTCGTGTTTCGTTATTAAAAAGTGCTTGACTGCTGCCTTCATGTGGGGAAATGCTTGGGAGGAGTGTATGGCATGAGCTTATTCGTTTCACATTGCCAGCTGTAGGATAGCTGGCTTTGGAGTTTGAAGCTGAAATATGAATCAGGAGGAAACTGGGCTTCACTTCATGCAGTTTTATAACTAGGATAGCTACCACATTCATCGGGAGAGAGGAAGGTGGGCATTCAGGTATCACCACTGACATTAAAAAAATTCTTACTTGGGCACAGTTTGCGCTTTCTAATGGAGGAAGACAGTATACTGCTCAGATAACCTTGGGTTGCTGGGCTGAGTGCTGTGCCACTCTTAAACTGGAATGTCTAGAGGGGGCACCTAGCATTGGTAGGAGGTCTCCATGGGATTGTGTTTACGCACAAAAGTGAAAAGAGGAAGTAGAGCCAGCAAAATGGATGTTTAAGTATGTGGATGATCCAGCTAGAGTAATTTATGTTTAGAAAAACCCTTGGATTTAAGAGGTGCTGATGGAGGACAGGAGCAGGACAGACAAATTCAAACAAATTGGTGGAACCCTGGTGCACCGCTTCATCTTCCCCTCTCTGCTTTTCAAATCCCACACATTCTGCCAGAAATAAAAGGCACCTTTCTCTTCACAGATTTTCAAAACAAGTCTGTCTCTTGAAAGGAAGAAACAACTGCTTTGGATCAGCTTTACCAAAAAGAAGCTGTGAAGCTGTGTTGCTCTGATGTCAGCCAAGGAAAAGGCCTTGTTTCTTCTATCTGTTTGTATCTGTGCTGGCCTTCCTACAGACATCAGGGCAGCTGTGGCTCAAAGGGCTGAGCTGGAAACAGGTGTAGCTCAACGCTGGGCTTATGTCCTGTTGCTGCCCAACAGAAGAAACACAGGGGTGGGAATTAAAATTGCAGCAAACGAATCCTGCTGGGAAGTGTATGCAGAGCATGTTGAGATTCCCAGCCCACGCCAGCCCTGGGGCTCAGGAGCCAGCAGCAGGTACCTGCCAAAGGTTGCCATGAGAAGAGGTCATGCAGAGGCTTGCCGGCATGACTGCCTGACATGCTAGCCTGGACAGTGGGCCCTCCTCACTGTGAAGGTAGGGAGTGTGGGAGAGATTTGCTGTGGCAATGTAACTGGACAACTCAGCTGAAACCAGTTTAAAAGCTTGTACTTCTTTTTTACTGTCTTCTCAAAAGCTGAACAAACCCCCTTCACACAGCACCACCACCACCACCTTCTTTGCTGCAGTTTAACTGATCTGCTCTGCTTAAAACTGAGCTGTATGCAAAGAAGAAAATGTGCTTCTAAATGTTAGTTTCTTCTTTACTATTTTCCCCCTCCTTGCTTGCATGTACAGGCTTGCTGGAGATAAAGTAGGATTACAGCCTCCGATGGTGGTATGGAGACCTGTTTAAGAGAGGACAAGTGTACTATTCAGACTACTGAACACTCTGTGGTCTTTTAGAACCAGTAACCAAACACACTGGAGGAAAGCTCCTTTGCTTCAGGTTTACCATTTCGTTATCTCTAGCAAGACTAAGGAGATTCTGTGATTCAGCACAACTATACTGAGGTCTCAACAGAAACCCTTTTAACTCCCCAAATTTTTAAACCACAGCTAGGTTGATTAAGACTTGAGAAATCCTTATTGTCCTACAAGGCTTGTCTTTGCAGTTACACAGGTTTAACAGTTTGCTTAAACTGATACAACTTTGTTGACACTTGTGGGGAGGGATGCACTGTTCGATTCAGATGCCTGAAGAAATAAGCAAAGAGCATGCCACTACTCACTAATATCTATTACCATTATATTTAACCATCCTGAATAAAAATAGGTTGCTAGATTCAACGCTAAATTTGAAGACAGAATTACACAAATCCACTTTTCTTTCCCCAAGAAGACGTGGGAAAGTACCTTGGGAAATGCATTAAAGTTTTGGATGGTAAGTTTTACAGGACTTCGTCACAGCATTTTCCAGGCACGTGGCTGAAAATTAAGATCTGCCTAAAAAAGCTAGTAGCCTTTGAGTCAGCTCACAAAACAACCAGCCGTCAGTACCTGCTAAGGGCTGGTCACCTTCCTAGAGAGGAGAGATGAAAATAGAAGCAGCTGACTTAATCTGGGAATCCCTAAGTCTCCTAAAGGAGAAGGATCCTGTTCAAAGAGCTTGCCTCCTGCATACATCAGGGATATGAGATCTGCAGGTAAAATAGAATGAGATGAACACTCTTTAGTTATAAGCATCCAGATAATTTTAAGGATCGACTAATTTGTTTTACAGAGCACCCTGCAATAGGTCCTACTTGCTCAAGTAAGTAGGTCTAGAAAAAAAAAAAGATAAAAATCTTTTCTCCCTTGCTTCTTACAGAAACGGAGAAGTGACTGAGAGGTGTTATCTCTGTATCTAGCAACCCAGGTAATTTTCAGTCATCATGACACGTGTAATACTTTTGTTAGTGTCTCCTCTTTCTTACACGAAAGATGCCAGTTAAACATATATAATTCGGAAAGTGCTGACCCTTACCCACGGTCACGAGCACAAAACTTGTCAAGGTGCATTTTCTTAAACAGAACGCTGCCATGTGGTCATAGCAACCATGCTTTTTGTAAGAGAGAACCTTATGTTGAATTGACAATTCAATTGACAAATTAACCTCCCATTGAATTCTGATGGGACATAGCATTAATTAAATTTTTAAAACAAAAAAGCCTCACATCCCTGACTCCAAGGTTAGATTATTTTTCTGAGGAAAGGCTGTGCAGAATACATAGACTATTTTACTGTCCATATAATATTGTACAGTGTTGTTCTTGCACTTTAGAATCACCTTTTCTTAGCTTAGCAATGTTATTCCTATATTTAAGTGCTAAAGTGCCTAATCTTTATATTTTGAAAGACTTAAGTGCTGAGAGGCAGCTATAGTGCAAATTTTGCTCTGGCCAGTTTCATCTGAAGGAGCAGGTTTCATAGCATGTAGAAAGCTTCCGCTCCTGAAGATATGAGAAGCATGTAAGTACAGCAGGGCAAGGTACCTCTGAGTTTGCTGGGTTACTTCAGTTAGCCAAGATCTGCCTACATATATTGCAGAGTAGTGTATGTTGGTCTTGACATGAATGGGTGGACTGCCTATGTCTCCCTAACAGTGATCTTTTACTTACTGGCTGACTGTATCCTCAACAGCAAATACAGAAACCTGACTTCTACAGCAAAGGCGTGTTGAGAGTCAGCTACCGCAGCACTTGCATCTTTTTTTCTGTGATTACCATTTTGGATTTCTAAAACTGTAGATTGATAGAGAAGCAATGTCACATTTAGAAATTCTCCTTGATTATTTTTTGGCAGACTGAAAATAAGCCAAGAAACCTATGGTTTTCTTAATGTCTGCATCAAAAGAGGCTTCTCAGAGTATTCAGGAAGCTTTAAAGTATATAGCGTTGCTAGTAAGGGTAATACGCTCTCTAGACAAACTAAGTTACCAGTTGCTGAGTCTCTATAAATGGGTTATCCGACCTGCTCTCCAGACAAAGGAGAGATTACTGCTTTCACAGTCTTTTCACCTTAGCTGAGGAAATGTCCAAATGTGCTATCAACTGAAAAAGAGGACTTGCAGTGTAACAGTTGTTTTCTTTCCCCTCTGAGAAACGGAGAACATCTCTTTCCAGTTCCTTTTACCTTGATGCTACTCCTTTAATTTATCAGTGCACATTAGAGCCTGCCAGAATGTCAGCTTTGGTAATGGCAGAAGAAAGAACAGTGTGAAAATGAAAACAAATGCTCCTGCAGGTTACTGTGAAAGGAAGAGGAAAATGTACTTGTAACCGGTGAAATACAACAGACCAGACAAAATATGCTCAATAATCCTTGCAGGCATTAGTATCTATGAATGGCATCTTAAGCTTTTGGAAGAATATTAGTTGTGTTCATACATTAGGCCTTAGCCGTAATTGTCGTCTCCTGCTTTATAACAATAATTTAAACAGCTGTTGCAAAGTGTTCCCTTACTGACTCCATTTTCCATGTATACCAGTCACTTTCCATGTATACCAGTCACTTACCTCACAGTGAATTCACTTTTGAATAACGCTTTATTATCAGGCATATGTTCATATTCTATAAGATTCCAAAGAGAGAACCTCGGACACCATCAGTTCAAAGTCTCCTGTGAAAAGGATTATTCAAAGATTAGAAAATGCTCAATCCAAATGGAGGAAATTTGTTTTCCAGAGGTTGTGATTCCTTAGGGCAGCTTTGCTTTCAGCTTCCCAGTATGCAGTGTCTGGGAAAGCTCCGTGAGTCTTGCACGGCCACTTATCTAGTCAGAAGCAGAGCAAGGGGAAACAAGCTGTGTGCTGTCCCTTCTTTTGTGCTAAAGCAACATTTGCTCCATCTGTTCTACAGGCCCAGTGTTGCTGAAATAAATAACAATGGTATTTTGTTGTAATGTCTCTGGAGATGTTTAATATCTGTTATTAACAGTGATCAGTATATTGTGAAACAGTGATCTTCTAGGAGGAACAGGAACTTAAGATACAAGAATTATCTGCAGTTTGTCCCAGTGCCAGAGCACAAGCAACTATTCTCCTGCACATTCAATGTATTACTTAGACACAAAGCCATATGTGTGCTTTAAAAAAATTGCCTTTGCTTGTCATTTCTGAGTTCATTATCGCATGTGAAAAGACAATGAAATCTTTGCCGAGTCAAAATGTAGCTGAACAGCTGGGTCCCGCTGCATCAGCAGTGATAAAATCTCTAGAGTGCTTTATTTTGTTATTGAGTCTGTGTTAGATTCAAGCCATAGCAAGGATGTGTTTTACTTTCCATGCGATCAGAAATAAAACCACAATGGATATGACTTGTAGAGTACCACATGACTCCCCAGTGAAAAGCAGGCACTTCTGGGGTGCAATGGAGACTCTCTTTGATTTTCAGTCCCTAGTGAGAGCTTAAGACAGGAAAACAAATGTAAATGTTGCAATTCTGCTTCAGGGTATGTGCAAGCGCTCATATGTGTCTCTCTCATATGAAATGTTGCATTCTGAAAATTGTGTATAACAGAGGCAGAGGAATTTTGAACGGCAATTTCCTTCCTTTGAAATAAGGGAGAAAGGAAAAGGGGGAAAAAAAAAAAAGTACATCCCTGTGAGGGAGAAACCATCTTAGTGGCAAGCTTGTCATCTCTGCAGGATTTCTTATTGAATTTCTTTCTTCCTAGCAGAGGACTGCTGAAATTGTCAGATACTATTTTTCATGGTCTCCTCAGCAGTGACTACAGCTTGTGTCTGTTGGGAGATCCATAAAGGAAAATACATGCCTGTCTCATGCAATAAGTTGGCTGGAAAAAAAATGGATGAGCGTTTATGAACTCCTGTGCCTTTCCAAGCCGTAGCCCTGAGGACAAGGAGAAGTGAGTAATCACACCTGTGCTCTCTCATGTTGGCCAGGGGAACAACACACCCAAGACTGGTCTGCACAAGCCAGAAGACACATTTTTTTTCAGTCTCCTGAAATGCATTTTAAGACAGAAGTGCAAATGTTCACCCTGCATTGCTTGCCTCATTACCTTCTCCATGCTTTCAGCCTGTGGTGTTTGAGAAAGTGAAAGCAAGATTTCTTTGCAAATTTCTGCAACTTCTAGTATCCCAAAGCTGGAAGAAGGAAGAGGAATGAGGATTGCTCCAATTCAATGCAGTTAACCATAATGTACTGAAGCCCTCTTATAATTTGAAGCATGTCACATTAGTAAATCTATCTACTATTCCTCCTCTCCTCTGTCCTTTCTTGACGTAACGTGCATTCTCTGCTGAATTCTGGTAAAAGCTAACAGTGCTGCATTGCACACAATGTTGACAAAAGATAGTGGTGACTAGGCTTATACCATCACCGTATCTCCCTGCCCATTTATGCCATTTCAAGTACTACAACATCTAGGTCAGGGTGCTGAATCTCACCTGTAGTTACCTCTTCATTCCTTGGATGCAATGTGTTTAGTTTCCTATTTTGCTCTTCTTTCATCTCCTTTTCCCCCATCAAAATACACTTCAAAATTTCAGCTGTATTTTTTTTATTCTTTTAGACTCCTACAATCTTCTAAGTAATTTTTTCCTTACCAGAGAGACACCTTTCCTACAGGTGAAACCTTCTTTCATGCAATACTCCACAAAGTATTGTGATACCTTCATGTAGCTCTGCTTTCTCATGTGGCAGAGATTCTCTGCAATGCCCTTGACCCAGACTGCTACTGATGTAGCCTGCCAGAATTCCCATTATCAGGCAGGTGTGGCTCTCTCTTGAATTACTGCTGGCGCTGTGCACTAACAGGTCATTTGGCAGTACAAATTTGATCCAGGACAACTTTTCTGTCAGATTAGGCAGAACACGTGAGACAGAAATTGCCACGATGTGCTATGGCACGTTGCCTTGTACCTGACTCACATGATGTCCTGCCTCCGCTGGCCTCCCTAGTGCACCTATGGGATGTTCCCCTTGGTGCACTGTGGGGATGTGTGTGTTAGATTGCTTGGAAGAACCACCTGTTACCAACCTTAGCTGCCACCTGGGAAAAAGTCTTGGGAGAAGCACCAATCCAGCATCAGGATGTCATTTGCAGCCAGGAATTAACCAACCATTAACATGGTGAAAAACATGAAAAGCCATTTTCACCTTTTTGTTTTCTCTCAGCATTCAGCACTGAGGAACAGGCAGCAACCCCATGGCAAACAGGCCTCACTTTGTTATATGAAATTTTGTGCACACTGTAGAAATTTGTCTTTGTTGTCTTTTCTGTGCATGAGTCTGTGCATTTGCTTCAAAGTTGTTGCCAGCTGCATCAGACACAAGGAGTTTAGGCGAAGGTGTAGGAAGGGACAAAATACCTGGAACAGGGTAGTGCTGCGCCTCCCCAGACCACGCCTGGGGAGACAGTGTGGCGGGCGTACCCGGCCAAGGTGGACAGGCTGGCGAGTTGTGGCTGTGATACCAGCCTGGGAGCGTGGCACGCATTAGAAGTACGAACTCAGACAGAATAGTGGGAGCAGAGATCCTGAGAGCTGCTTCTTGGCAAAGAGCCTGGCACTTCGCAGAGCACCCAGAAACAAATCAAGACAAAACAGAACCATGCCAAATTAACGAAGGGATGCACTAAGCAAGGCTTTCTTACCTGGAGTAGTGTTCCCTCATCCCATCCTCCCCAGCTTCTAGAGACTGGCCATCTTCTTGGACCATTTGATTCAGATGCTTGACATTGGGACCATCATCCTGCTCCACCATAGTCTCTTCTCTCATGGTGTTCTTGTTGTTATCTTCTTTCTTTCCACTCGAGGATGCGAACTGTCCTTGAACTTAGGGAGTCCAAAATGCTGCCCTGGAGGATCCCTACTGAATTTGGGAATTATTTCTGCATCTTAGTTTAAGAGGTGATAATCCTCCTCAAATCACGGAACAGAAGCCCTGCTGACAAGCAGTACTCATTACTGACAGTCATCTTGTGAGCCCAGGTCAGAACCTGTACTCTGCATTGGCTCAGGTCACTGAGGTGTCCACAGGAGCACCTAAGCAGGTGCTCAGGTAACTGCATCATTCCTCAAATTCTCATACAGTCCATGCATGGAAATTTTCTCCTCCCAAAACCAAACAGCTCCCGTACATCTGCCTGGTAAGATTGCAGTGGGCTATGCCTGAGGAAAGCTATCCTTTATCAAAAGGATGAAGATAGCCATCAAGTTTGCATGCTGCACTGTGACCGACTATTGTTTTGACCTTGGCTATGACTTTGGGCCACTTTGTGTCGATCAGGAGGTCAAAATTTTTGTTTGTTAGGTATTACATTGCATTTTGAGATAGTCTTAATCCAAGTAATTTGGTAGAAGGTTAACAAAACTCCAATTCTGGTAAATTCATAGGTGAGAGGATACTAGGACTAAATCTACCTGAAAAAACAGAAGTGATATTCCCAAACCTCAGATTACTGACATTGGAAAAAAGGAAAAAAAGAACCCACGGGCTAGACAGTGAAGTGCCAAGTGTGGAGAATGGTGTGATACCAGCTAGAGTTACACTGATGAAGATCCTCCTTCAGACACCTGTGGAGAACTTTCTATCAGTAGCGTCACTTTGCACCAGCTCAGCATTGACATACTGCTGTGGTGGTTTTGAGGATATCAAGTATCCCATCACTGTTACCTTTGTGGAATCAAGGTCTAAACATTTTTGACTTTGTTGAACTAAGGGCAAAGCATTTTACTCTGCTTGACTTTCCAAATCCTCAGGCTTCGCTTGCCTGCCCCTGCACACTGTAGAAAGGGACTGAGCACAGTAATTACCTAATTGCCCAACTGTGTGGTAATTACAACAACTATTGTTAATTAATAGCATTCCTCACTAGCTGAAAACCAGGTTCCAGGATATTCTTTTATTTTCACCAAGGAAGAGTCTCTGAATTCCAGAGATCCTGAATTGATTTAATAGGCTTTGATACACATATTTTTGTGTAACAGACTATTAAAGCTAGTATCACCCGTCAGATGTCAAGCCTTGCCATATGTATGTGTGCATAAGTATAAGCAAGCTCTTCCTACGAGATGAAAATGTATAGAGATAGCCTGATGGCAAAAATTCCTGAGAAAAAAAGCACAGCAAGCCTATTAATGTTGTGTTTATTCAGCTAAAAATGATTTATTTATTTAAAAAGACATGAAGTGAATACTTTTCTTGTATATCTGATTATTATCTCAAATATCTCCTCAAGAGGATCCCTGAAAGGAATTGTCTAAGTATTTTTAGAACAGCAGCTTTGGCCAAGCAATGTAGTTAGTTAAGATGAAATCTAGGAGAAACATTTGAGGACTAGGAGGCTGCAGATTCTCCCTTTTTCTTTGCTGGTAGGAAAGCCACCGCCTTCCTTCGCTCAGGGTTCTGGCCCTTCCCAGAAGTTGCATTACACCAGGAGGCACTGAAGGATCTGACATTTACACACACAAACATACCTCTTACAGCTGACAGACATTTTAGTAACCCATCTTTGTGTTGCGGATCTGAAGCTGGTAAGCATTACACATGGAAGAACCAGCCACGCAAGAGGCTTCCCTTGAGGTCCAAGGGACATCTCTTATGACCCACTATGAGGACCCATCATTTAACGTAGTTTTTTTAGCTCAAGACAATAGTGAATTAAGACGAGGGAGAGAGCAAGCATTCCCAGACGCAATTCAGTTTCTCTCAGCTCTAGAATTACCGTTTCATCGTACGTCATTCTTTTTCCCCCAGCTCTTCTTTTCATTTCCCCCCTCCCTCCCCTGTCACTCCCTGTTTTCCCTTTGGCGGGCCGTGCATGCACAACAGGCAAGCTTTTCTTTTGTTACAGCCCCTTCGCAGCACAACTGCCCCTGCAGACCCCTGCTCCGGCCTCTCCCCGGGTTCACCCGCTTCTGCTGACCCGGAAGGGTCGGGCCGGGGCTCGGCTCGGCTCGGCCCTTCCGGGAAATATGGCCCTGTCCGTGCCTGTACGCCAGGCCCCCCTCCCCCTCTGGCGGCGGAAGCCGGAAGGGCCTCGACGGAAATAGGGCTCAGCTGGCGGGGGGGGTGGGGTGGGGTGTCGCAGGTGAAGCTGGGAAGCGCGGAGCCATCTTGGTGCCCGCGCCGGGCAGGGACCCGCCGCCGCCGCTGCCGCCGCCGCCGTCGCGCCAGGACAGCGAACCGCCATCGGGCCGGGCACGGGGGGGCGTCCGCGCGCGGGGCCCCGCTGGCCATGGGCACCTAGAGCCGCGGGGTCCAACCGTGACGGGAGCGGCGGCGGCGACAGGCTGCCCCCCCCTTCTTCCCCCGCCCCCCCCCAGCCCCTACCCGCCGGCCACCAGAGCCGGGCTCTCCCCGCCTGCCGCCGCCCGCGCCCCCATGAGGCCGGAGCCGCTGCCCGCCGCCCGCTGGCGCCGGTGACGAGCCGCCGGGAGGTCGCGCCGCCCCCGCCGCGGGCGCCCCGGTTTTAAGCCTCTGCGAGCGGGAGGGAAGTTGTCCGCCGTCCGTCCGTCCCCACCTCCTCCCCCTCCGCTGCCCCTTCCTGCCCTCGTCCTCCGGTTCCTGCACCGAGAGTGAGAAAAGCACAACCTCAGGGAGACCCGTCCCTGCGCACAGATACCTGCTTTCCCCCAGCGGGAGCCCTGGAGAAGGACACCGGCCCCTTCCCTCCTCCGCCAGCGCCGAGGCCGTTGGCGTCGGAAGCCTTCAGACCCTCCGTGTGGCCGGCAGGCACCTGTCCCGCCTGGAGGCAGCTCTCACTGACTAACCAAACCCCCTCCGCCTCGAGTACGTTTTGTGGACATAAGCATTTTTTTAACTTTTTAAAGAACTTGTGGGTTTTTTTTCTGGGATTTTTACGTGCTTCCCATTAGTTGATTTCCTGCTTCTCCCACCTCAGATAGCACTGGCTCTGGTTTTCCTGGTACTGTAGTATGGGGATCAGACTGGAATTGAGATTTTAAGTATTGCAGGAGCCCTCAAGTCCATCCACCTGTTAAAAGTGAGCAGTGCTGTTTCTGCCTTTCTTCTTTTCCCCCCACGTCGCCTGTCGGATGTGATGGAACTCATGTTCGCGGAGTGGGAGGACGGGGAGAGGTTTTCATTTGAAGACTCTGATCGCTTTGAAGAAGACTCTCTTTGTTCCTTCATCTCTGAGGCAGAGAGCCTTTGCCAGAACTGGAGAGGATGGAGGAAGCAATCAGCTGGACCCAATTCTCCCACTGTCAAAATGAAAGGTGAGGTCACCCGGTTTCACTGGGATGCTCTTTGCACTTGTGGAAGTTGGGGGGTGAGGAGATCTGCAGAAGGAACGTCAAAGGTGCAAAGCAAAGTCATGCGTAGGATCGCGGTCAGGATAATTTTTGACCAAAAATTGAAACTGAAAATTTACTGGAAATCTTAAGACAAAGCTGTCTTTTGGGCAAGTTTTCACCTGCATGCGCCCTGTAGTATTGCAGTGCTGCTTTTCTGAGTAGATTCTGTGAGCTTGCTCTTGGAAATCTGAAAACAGTTTTCTATAAACACAGTACAGACTTGGCTGGGAATACGTATACATAGGTTCCCACTTGCATTAATTGAATTACACTAAGGTCTCAAGGAGAGATTTGTAACTGCTATAAAACTACTCATGGTGAGGCATGTAAGCCATCATTGTATAGAGCAGTCTATTTTCCTTGTCTGTTTCTTTACATTTCTCTTTTTTTCTAGTAAATTAGCAGACTTTCTTTTGCAGTAGTAGAGCAAGAGGGCCTTAAGACTGTCACAAAGAAGTCAGCAAACTACAGTGTGTCTGCTTCAAGAGTTGTTATATTTCCTTTCTTTTGATAGTGATTTCTAGACAGGGAAATAGATAATATTAGCAATTAAAAATGATTTAAAATTATCATATAGCTACTAACTCTTTGCTTGATTTTTTTTTTTTAAAATGAAACATAATTTCTCTTGCATCCTGATGCATCTTGACCCTAGAATTCAGGTGGTGTTTATACCAAGCAGAGCCAGGCATACAGTTAACAGAAATTACACAAGCCCTTTCTACTCTTCCTTTTATCTCCTTTCTTCTCTTTCAGTCCAGTGTCAGTACTTTTTCTGTTATTGCTGACCTTCATGACCATCAGCTGCCTCATTAATATCTCCCTATTTGGAATTGCAGAACTTCATTGTCTTCTGACTGTTGGCCTTACGTGAACAGAGAATGCAATTTATATTGAACTGTGCTGAAATCTGGCTGTATTATGCTATGGACAAATGCTCACTTGTCACTGGATTAGGACCAGAAAGTAGACCTTCCATTAACTGTAGGCTTTCCAAAGCAGCTTAGGTTTTGAATTTTTAATAAATTTGAGAACTGTCTCTAGTCCCAGATATGTAACCTCCTGTGCCTCTTGAATAGTCAGGATTAGAGTTGAGGGGTAGGATGGAAACTTTAAAAAAAACCCAAAACAATCCAAAACAAGAGAGAGAGAGAGAAATGCTAAATACATATCCAGGTTGGATAGCTCTCCTGGATTCTGCAGCTGGGACGCATTGGTTTTAGTATGGAACATTCTACTGGTGTAAAGAAGGGGAACAGTGCTGGCGTTGTGTTTTTTAAAGCTGTGAATACTGAGATGTAGAAATAAGTGTTAGGCACAGGGCAAAGAGTATAAACTTCATCTTTTGCTTTAAGTCTTGCTGAATATGTTAACTTGCTGGAAAGGAGCTGAAGTTTTGAGAACGTACTGCTGTGGGAGGTAAGACATCTCTAGTTTGGCCAGAGGTGTATGAAACTAGTTCGTACAGATCTACAGGTCAGACTGATGTTTGAAAAGGTGATTGTTTTTGTTCAACTTTGAGATGCTTTTAGCTGACTGTTCTCCACTGGTTCAGTGTATCATTGTGTGTTTTTTCTGGGTCTTGGCCTAGTTCCTTTAGCTCTCTTGACCGAATTAAAAGCAAGCAGTGATTGGTCTCTCTACTGTCATCCACTTGTTGCATTAAAATGAAAAATCACTTCAGTAGATTGTGCATATTTGTAATCCTCAGTCTCCTTCCTGATACAAGAAACACAACAGCTGACATTGTTGTTGTGATAATTGTAATTATTTACACCATATTGAGATGTTGGTGTTCTGGGTTCTGCAGACCTGCATTGGCAAGGGTTGTATTGTTTGTACTTGCTTCATATTTTTTAGGTTTTATCTGTACAAAGACTTAATTCCTTTGTACAAAAGTTTTACTTTAACAAGAGAGACATTCTGAAAGGATACTGTTGCCTGTGTTAAGAGCATTTGCTGGCCATTCCCAGGCTCTGGTTGGAGTTCTTTTGAGAAGTATGTGAACGTGGATTTGCAGCCTAAATAATTATTTATCCGCTCTATGAAGTCATGTATGATATTACCAACATGGAACACTTGCAGGTACTTTACTGTGCAGTGTGTTGCCAGCAAGTCTGGTCTGATGAGGGATCTGTTGTCATCTGGGATCTCCTTGGATTTCAGAACTCCTGTACCAATTTAATTATTTTTAACACCTCTTTTTGACAGTGTTTTTGTAGTCAGAAAAAACAGTTTATATTGAGAACTTGCCGGATCCCGAGGTTGTCAGTTGTAGTGAGTCTTCTAAAATGTGCTCATTCTGAATAGAGCTGTGTGGTTTTATTTCCACAGTTTACCATTTTGCAGTGGCCTGTGATGTAGTTACCTGTGCAAATAAAAAATGAGGTTAGGCACTGAGTTCTTCAGTGTTAAATGCTAAAGGAAAACCAGAGGAACTATATTCTGTTAGCCTTTTCCTCCAGTTTGGATCTCAGCCTGTGTTTTGGTTTGGAACCAGCCAGACGAGTTATGTAATAGAAAGGATTTCTAGCTTTTTCAATTGTTTTGAGTTTGTCCTTGTGAGCATCCGATTCTTCATTAATTAGTTCAAAGAGAATCCCCCTGAGACTGATGGCAGTGCTGTTGGCTGGGGAGTACTCTTCTTAAACAAACAAACAAATTACCCGCATGCACCCCAGTTATGGCTGTCTGACTTTTTGCAACTTTTTATTTTGTTCTTGGATATTTTTAATATTATGACTATGCTTACTGCAAATTTAACAATAAGGCTTGGGGTAGCTCATTGCAAATACACACAGTATTCACTGCACAGGGTCACCAAAAAGTTGAGTTATTCACTTGTTTGTCAGTCACCCCATCAGCTTGCTAGAAAGATGATGAAAGGTGGAGAAAAATGTCTGAATTTCTCTAATATGGTCCTTGGAAAGGAATTCTTTATAAAATTGAGTATCTTCAGTAGTTACATCAGAAAAATAGGACTGTAACTGGTTGGTTTTCCCTCATTTAATTTTCACTGTGGTAAAGTCCTGTTATAGTCCTCTTATATTACTTTCTAGAAAGGAGTTTTTTCTTTAAATGTACAATTGCTAATGTGAAGGAGGAATGCATTGCATCCACTTTATGGATGCCCTTAGATTCTGAGCTGCTCTCAAGCTCCACTGATTCACCTGTACTGAAATTCGGGGGGAAACTTCAGCAAAGCATGTCAATTTTGGGAATACCAAGATTCCTTTCATAATTTTGAACATTTATTTTAGAAATGACTTGCTCTCATGTTAGACTGCCTTGATTGCTTGCTTTTACCCCTCGTTTTTTCATTTTGCGTGAGGTAGTGCTTGTAACTGATACTTGGGCATTGCCTGTGTACAGCCTTGATTGGAAGCTTTCAGCGGTACTGGGCAGGCAGGGGATTCAGCACTGGAGTTAGGGTGAATGGATGTTTTGAAGAACGACGTCCCAACTCACTTTCTTCCATACCAAATTACCTTCCACCAATTTGTTACCTTTGTACCAACGAATGCACGCACTTGCCTTTTCTCCACTTTCTGGACAGTCTTTTCTTTGCCAGAAACTGTTATGAGAGCCACTATGATTCTCTTGTTTCCCGTCTCACTTTTTAAAACAGTTGTATTTTTCATTGGTAATTGAAATAAGTCTAGTGTTTCTGCAAATGTTTTGTTATCAATTATCTTGCTTTCACTTTCTCAAACACCACAGGCTGAAAGCATGGAGAAGGTAATTATCTTTACATAAGGATTTTTGTGACAGAGGTGTTAAGAGTAAATGTTCAAGTACACTCATTATCTCTCCAAACCCACTATGGCTTTGTTGCTACTTGAAAGCTTCCAAGCTCTTTCCCACCCTTAGTCCTTTCTGTTTCACAGTTTCTGAAACACAACTGTTTACCAAACACTTAAGAAGTTGCCGTAAATACTGTAGGATTGCTAAATAGCGTGTTCACAGTATTTTTGCTCAGTTTGTATTTATTCATTCACACTGGCTTCTGCTGGAAGCGTGCTGATGAGTTGTTGAAACTATTTTCAATAGGCAGCTAGTGAGAAAGCTTGATTATATTGTTTTTCTTTCCTTTACTGTAAGCTTGAACCATTACATACTGTATTGCAAAAACCCCTCAGACTTAACTAAGAATTGATGCAGGCAGCAATCTCCTAGAAAACATTGTCATTATCCAGCCCCAGACAGTTTGTGTTCTTCCAAACTGTTAGGAGTGCCCACAACGTTAAGTTCTGGGCACAGTGCCTCAAAAATACAAGCCGCAGAGAAGGAATCATTGGCAGAGAGTAGACAGAGCCTGAGGTGAGGGTATGACCAGCTTAGAGAGACAACCTGATCAAAGTCTGAGCAGTGTCTACACTGGTAAAATGACAGTGACTGATTTTCATTAATTTACATGGACAAAGAATAAATGGCTTGGAGAGCAACACTTCTTCCTCAGAATTGCCAGTAACTATTTTTATTACATTAAAGTTAACCCTTGCTCAAGCAGTAATTGTGGAAAACAGCAGGAGAAACACCTCGTCTCTTTCAAATTCATAACTGTGCTCTTCAGACTCTTGTTCTTTTCAGAGAAGTATGTTGATGTCATCCAAAGTGTGTCCGCTCCTTGAGCCTGGTCAAGCTGGAAATGAAGACCCTGTGGTTCACTGCTGTTTTGTCACTGACTGTTACTGTGTGTTATAGTTAAAACTGATTTATTTTTTTTCTACTTTATTTGTATCTCTGGTATTCAAAGGGAGATTACGTGATCACCTCATACTTCTGGGAGGTACAGGTGTAATACCTCATTTGTTGTGTTTTTTTAATTTAGTACAACACATGGCACATCTGTTTTAACCGAAATATACCTGTTACAATATATCCAAGTTCACTAATAACATTAAAAACCCAGACCAGTAACTGTTAAGCACAAGTATTGTATAGCTCCCTAATGAGTTTCTTTATAGAAGTGACAGAATTTTAAAAATATAAATGTTGATGAGAAGATATCAGAAATGCTTATGAAACAAGCAGAGATCAGCTGTCTAAAGAGTAAAGGTAACGTGAAAGTGAAGGCTTAGCTGCTGGTAGAAAATAGGTTTCTCTATATTTTCTCACCCTAGTAAATAAATTTCATCTACTTTTGTGCTCTATTCCACAGTGGCTGGTGGTGTTGACTAGCTCTATAGCAGAAGCAAAAGTTCAAGCTGAGGAAGGGACTTACTGGGTTGTAATACAAGGTGCAAAGGGGACGTTGATTCATTAGAGCTGAAGACACCACAGAGAAGCTCTAGAGACAGTCATTTATCAAGACTGAATGGCATAATTAAATGCACTGCTTCAGAGCTGGGATGTAGATTTCGGAAGCTGTCTAGAAGTTTCTGCTAAACAGAAAGGTGGTTTCACAATGCAGTGATACCTCTGTCTTTTGGAAGGATGACAAGTTGAATGATTCTTGCACGTTTGTCTCTTCATTTTCATTTTCCTGTGCCTTTCTGAGATAACTGAATGTGTGTATCCTCTCTTCAGAAATGGGTAACGGAGAAACCACATGAAGAAGCTACCGGGAAAAGATACTTTTTTACTACTGAGATTTTCAATGACCAATCTAGTTTTAACTCTGTTGTGATCTTCAGGCCTCTTCCTTTATATAAGCTTCTCTTCCCCTCACAAGAAGTCTTTGCCTGTTTTATGTCTCATCTTTCTACTGGGAAATGTCTTGTCTACTGGGAAATGTTTCATTTTCCCCTGTCTCATCTTTCTACTCATCTTTCTTCCTGGCTTCCATGGATTTTTCTTTTTGTGTTTGTTTTCTCTTTCCTTTCACCTTGAGGAGATCCCTGTGTTGCTGCATGACCAGAGATCACAGATGCTCTATTTGCATTTCGGGCTGACTGACTACAGGGGTTATTATTCTCTGCGGCATGTTTACCTCTGGGGAAGCAGGGATAAGGATTCAGGTTTGATCCTAGACTCTGGCTTGTACTCTCCCTTTTTTTTTTTTTTTTTTTTTTTTTTTTTTTTTTTTTTTTTTTTTGTTTTTTTTTTTCAGT
>VFFE01007626.1:1082114-1181524 GCA_008921705.1 Burhinus oedicnemus | reverse complement strand
AAAAATAAGGAAATAAAAAAAAAAAAAAGGAAATGGCAAGGATCATAGGGTAGTCTTTTAAACAAACAAGCAAAAAACCCCTGCTGCTGCCACTGTGTACCTTTGAGGGAACAGAAATGGACATCGGTGATTTGAACAGCATCTCTTTTGCTGGTTATAAAACCAGGAGCAGAGACCATCTCCCTTTAATTGTCCGGTGTCCTAGTTATTATACAGTACTTTGTTTCAGAGGAAGAAAGGAATGTACAGCTTCAAAAGATGTTTTACATACTTTAATGAACTTCTGGAGTAACGTTTGGCTATTTGGAATATCTATAATTAATTTGGTTTGTTTTTATATTTTTAAGTAACATTTCCAAAGAGTCTTTATTTCTTAAAGTGCAAGAATGTCTTTAAGATTTCATTGCTTTTTTTAGACTGACTTTTTTCTGTCACCTACCTAATTGTAAGACCGTAAAGCAGTTATAAGAGTAATTTAAAATAGTGTCATGGCTCAGTTGTTTTTTCAACTTTATTTTAACGCACTTCATCTGTAGTAATCTCTTTCCTCCCTCCTCCTGTTTTGTGACACCCTTCCAAACCCTCCAAACGTAAAATTCAAAGCACATATGTATCAACTAGCTAAAATATTAGGCCTAGAATTCTTTTTTTTTAAATATTAGAGAGCAGTGATATACAATATATTTAACATACTAGCTCTCATTTCAAAATACCGTATCACACATTTTTAAGTTATGTCCTCAGAAGCTACGTAGTCTCGAGCAATAAATACAAGGTTACCAACCAGAAGATTCTCATACTTCTTATAATTTGTGTGGTTTTTGATGCATCCTTTCTTCTTTGTTTCTTCGCCTGTAGAATGGCAGTAACTTTCTGGCAAGGCTGTGGATATTGTGCCACTTACTAGTTGTGTAGCATTTTTAACAGAAAATATTGAAAGTGATGTCTTAAACGTTATAGGCAAGTCTTATGGAAACTCTGCTGTTTTGATTATGCTTAATTCATTTATATTTGCTTCCATACAGCTGGAAACATACCATCTTTGAAAAGAATGAAACAAAGGAGCTCTCTCAGTCAGTGATATACCTATTACTTAAAATCTTCTGGAAATGCATATTCTGAGAAAAGTGATGCTGTGAGAAGTGTCTGGTTTTAATAAAATATTGTTGCTATTATGAGTCATTATTAGTGTTTCTAGATTGCCACAACGAAAACCTAAGAAAGGAGAAAATGACGGTATTTACCAGTATCAATTAGGAGAAGGTTGAACATGTTTAAGATGTATACAACTGGAAAATCTGTGTGCTGATTTTTATGTATTTACCTAAATCTCTATTGGGGTGTGGTTAGCACTGAAAAAATTTGGAAGTTAAGACTTTATCTTTCCATAGAAGAGGGAAACTTGAAAAGGTTGCAGGAGTAGCATCTTTAAACAAATTCTTAACATCCTCATTCAGCTGCTGCAAATAGGGGAACCTGAGTGTTATTTTTTGATGTCTCAGTGACTTTCTATGCCTTTCCTTTGTCAGCTAGGTTTAGTTTGTGGCTGTGAGACATACAGTAGAGCTTTCAAGCTTCTTTTTCATATGGGATAAGGATTGGCATATAAAGAAAGGGAAAGGATAAATGGATAAGATGGACGGAGGAAGAAAAAAATCTGTCCTCAGAAGAAATCCTGTTCCTTCGTGGGAGAAGAGCTGGGTGCTGCAGGGGAGAATAGACTTGAGAGAATGAAAAAGAGGTACCAAAAACAATACAGAAAAAGAATTCCACATTTTTTATCACACTACCTATTTATGTTTTTGTAAAAAGAAATGTTACCCAGAATTTGTCTTCAAGCAATGAGAGTCTTTACAGGAAGGCATCCAGCTGTACTTTTTCCTTCCAGCTTAAGACACTTATGAAGCAACTTGTTGAAACAGTGGGCAGGTGAACACCTGGGCCACCAATTCTGGCTTCCTTTTCTGTTCAGAGAGATGAAAAATTTAAGCAGTTGACAATCATTCTTTGCCATCCAGAAATACTGGTAAACATGAGTAATTCATTGGTGGAGATCTGAAAATGAAAACATTGGATTTTAAAATCCAATTTGTATGGGGGTTTTGTGTTTTGGTTTGGTTTTTTTAGGGTTTTTTTTTCCAGATGAACTAGTGGAAAGAGTTAATTAGGCTTGAGATCTCTGAAGATGCTGCTTTAAGCATGTCTCCCCAGCCAGAACTAAAGAATGGAAAAAGTGAGACAGCCTTGAAGTGAACGTAGCTAAGTTACCATCTGGACTCTTTTGTAGATACATTCATTAAAACAATGCCTACATGTGGCCAAGCCATTCTTACTGGCATCTTGTCAATGTATGTGACAGAACAAGATTCTTCCTTGAAGTACAAAAAAGTTTGTGAACCTGTGAATATTGAGTATTGTATGACCTTATGGAATCTGTCTGTGTCTTTTTTACGGTCTTTGTAGGACATCAGGTTTACTGTTCTCAGTATATGCTCACATTTGCCTGACTTTGTATATCACAAAACATGATTCTCAAGACTTACTCTTCAATCTTTTTCCTTTCTTTTTAATATCCCCCTACTGGAATTCTTACCTGATAAATTTGCATCTGTCTCATCCTGTGGAGAATCTACCAACATGAATCCTTGTTAATCCATGTTAGGGGCTAATTGAGTATCTTGATGATGGCTTGAATGCCCAAGTTCCATGCTTTTAGGAAACACTGATTGCCGACGTAAAAATTATTGGTAAGTATTTGACATTTAAGCTTCATGGTAGTCCTGCTGGTGGGTTAGTATGTAATTAATAAGTGTACAAATGAAACAACAACTTTCTGAGAATGTAATGTCTTTGTGAAGTCTACAGGGCATCATTTAGTAATTCTCTTGATCTCTTTACAGTTCCTGCTGCATATTGCGTGTAATTCCATTTGCTACCTCATATTTAGGTCAGTAAATGCTGAGATGGGAGAAAAAGGGAAATGCAGCTGAAAATTTCATTACCAGAGCTGGCTAGATGGGCCAGGTGAAAATATTTTTAACTTACACCTGCATGTAACTTTCAGGTGTGGCTTGAAGAGCAGGTGCTCTGACACAGAGAAGTTAGTTCTATTTGGCCCAGAATGCCTTTGGAAGTTTTCATTGACTAATTCATCGCATTTAAAGCAGTTGTGCCTGGGGTCAGCTAAGCTGCTTATCCTTCTCAAGGACAGGGAGTTAGTTTTCCCTGGCTAGTTATGAGTAGCAAGTGTTTCAAGGCTTCTGCGGGCATTTTCAGAAGATTGTTGACTTTGCTTCAGCCTTGTGATGTTGGAGAGATCTTGGGAGATATTATGCATTTGCCTAAGCAAATTCATGCAATGGACTGTAGTTAAGCAGTGTCTCACAGTTGTCCAGTGCTGCTTTTGTTATTATTTTTGTGCACTGAAAATGATAGACGTGCTTGTTGTTAGTTCCACTCTAAACGTTCTGTAGCTGCCTGCTTGTTTCATATAGTTCGTGGTACCAGTTTTCTTTCCCTCCTTTTGTTCTCTCTATAGATGATGAGAGGGAAATGGAAGAGAATTTATTCCTTGTTAGGGAGGAAATTCCTCCAACTGTAGGATACTAAGAAATGATCAGATGGATGCCTTACTTTGAGCGAGAGGAAATGTGATTGCTGCGGGGTGGAGAGCTTGAGGAAGGCTGCGGACTGCTGGCTTTGGAAGCCTGTGTCTGCAGTGGCGGTTCAGGCTGATCAGGGACTGCTTTGCTGCACCTTTGGACTGCTGTGGGAGCACCTAGAATTGAGGGACATCACTGAGTGAGCTCTGTAACCTCCCATAAAGCCATAGACCTGGGGTTAGATTTGGGGAGATTTTTACAAAACCAAAGGAGATAAAAATAGTAATCAGGTAAGATTTTTTTTTCAAAAACATTTAGGTATCTAACTTCTCTTAACTCCTGTCTCTGAAACAGATTTTTAAGCCTGCAGTGGTTTCCCGTTGGTGATACTAAGAGGCGGTATCTTCTTTTAGTTCCTGACAGATGTTTAATTTTTTTTTTTTTTTTACCCTAGTGGTGAGAATGCCTCATCCTTGATCTGTTCTTTTCAGACAATAACTTTCCCATCAGCCCCAACAAAATTGGCCCGATCTCATTCTGATATGTTCAGTAATGCAGCTCTTCAGTGTTTGTGAGTGCATTTGTTTGGAGGCCAAGTGATACTGCTCTGGGATTTAGACACAGGAAAAAAGCTGGTTAGAGATTAATTTTGCATGTAATACTTAAGGATGCATGCTAATGGTAGAGAGTAGCACATTAAATAGTAGAGGTTGCATGGTGTTTCGTATGTCTTCCTTTCAGCATCTGAAAACATATCAATACTTCTTTATAGAGGTTGATGCTCAGCTGTGATGCAGTCTGACTTTTTGATTCATGTTTATGTTCCATCATCTACGTTCAGAAAAATATCTGGTTCCTGTTGGTCTTTGTAGCTTGCTCTTTTGTCATAGGCCACTGGAGATAATTTTGAATTCTGAGCTTTTAAAATACCTTGCGTAGGGCAGAAGTGGGAATAACTGGTAGCACTGAGCCTTGCTTTCAGGAAACAGGCGCTGTTTGATGTCTGTGCTCTGAATGCACAATCCTGGTTATGCAGTATGCTTTCTGCATGGGGTGAGGGAGCGAGGAGTAACAGCACAGGGGAAATGACTTGCCTGAAGCTGATCTGCTTCATCAGCTGTAGAGTTATTCTGAATGCAAGCTGCCCAATTTGTCACGAAACCTTGGCCAGCACTGGCATGAATACAGTGTTTTGTAGCACTGCCTGTCTTGCTTTACAAAAATCTGCTGTTCATTTTAGGGTTTCTAACAGCTGTCAGTTGCTTGCCCAGGCTGCTCTTTTTTTTGAAATGAATACTTTTTTTAGGGAGGGAAATGGAAGGGTGTTTGGATTAAGAATTTTCTTGTCTGAATTTCCAGAGGAGGTTGTCAAGTTGTGAATACTGCATTGCCTGCCTAATGCTGGTATTACAGTTTTGGGATCTCAATCATGTTAGAGTGGGTGAGGGTTGAGAAAAGAGCTTACTGACATTTTGCTCTTGAGATGCAGAGTTTATGAAGAGACAAATAGATCTCATCTGGCATAAGGCATCAATGTAACAGTTTCATCAGCACAGCCCCCTGCAGAAGATTTTCACAGTTACTGCATAGGAGAAGCAATATAGTTAAATGGAAAATACACCTTTTTTTATCTGGATTTGACTTGTGTTTGGAGAGGTTCTGACATTTGCTTGGAGCAGATGTTTTCAGTAGGTATGTTGTACGTGTTTGCAACAAAATCTTATGTGACCCGTGAGGCAGAACTTAGATGATTAGCATCTTAGGTATTTGAGTTTAGTGATGGAGGAATGTGATGGTGTTTCTGTCCTGGAGTCATGAAACCAAATAATAGATTTTGGTTTCATCTTTATTTCCTTCCCCTCCCACATCAAACATCTTTTTGGTTATCAAATATAACCTGTAGCTTTCCGCCTTTACCTTGTCCTGAAGTTCTCAAGACTTGATTCAAGTGTTTGTTTCTTTTCTAGAGGTCTGGCTTCTAATATAGTAAGAGTGTTGTAGCTATAATGCTTTAAGGACATAAGGAACACACGTTTGTAAGGAAAGAAGGGAAATCTGTTCTTCAGGCAGCTGACCTTTGGAGTGCAGAAAAAGTTTTCAAATGTGCAGCTCTTCTGTCTACGGATCGCAAGAGGACCTTTGAGGGATGATTACACAGCGGGTTATCTGCTTGGCAATTAAAATTTATTTGGGCATATTGAAACTCTTTAGTTATGTTTATCAGTGGTGAAAGGAACAACATGACAGAGTGGTTATTTTTCTTATTAACGTCTCATGCTGCTCTGAACAGAGGATTCCTTCAGATGTTTTGCCTCCCAAAGTGTTCTTGCTGACACAGGAAAATACAGGTGAAGTTGGGAGGGGTAGAAGCAAGCAGCTGCTCCAAGAAGGTGTGCTGAGAATTTTGCCTCCATCTTCACGTCCATTGTGGCCTCTTGCCATGAGGACACGTTTCTTGCATCATTTTCCAAAAAGTCCTGTAGCAGAAAGCATCGGCCCTTTTCTTCTGGCATAGGTCTGCTCAGCAGTACTAAGCACCCCAGATTTCCCCTGGTAATGCCTGTACTACATTACTTGGTTAAATTGTAATTTCTCCCTGTTGATTAAGTTGTGACAAGAGTGGCAGTATCCCCACTGGCTGTTGTTGAAGTAGGATTATGTCAGACACTGGTATTTTGTGGGATGAAAGAATGTTTCTGAATAATTTTGTGGAAGTTTCCAAACGAAGTTGTATTTGGATTGTCTTACAAGGTGATCTGAGTAGCTATCTGGCAGTCAGGATGTTAAACTTGCTCCCCACATGTCTCAGGTTTTCATCTGGTGTGGCACAGTGCTGGGACGTCTGATTCTCAGGAGAGGAGTCTCATTTGGAGACAGTGTGGGAAGAAAAAGGAATAATTTCCCCATAAATTTCTAGAAATTCAGGGACAGTAAACGCTGCATGTATTAGTGTGTGCTTTGCAGGCTAACATAAGAACCCCTACTATTCATCCGTATCTGCTTGCTTGTTTCAACATTGTTTTATATTTAAAAGGAGGGGCATTGGGAACTAAAGCATCTCAAAGAAAGCCTTTCTGAGGTTAGATCATGACCACTTTATATAGCAGTAGAAGGTTTTGCTACTGGTAGAAGATTTTTGCTAACAGGAAGAAATGATAAATTACTGTAAACTGAAAGTTGGGACATGGCTGTGGGATTTTTGGCATACTCTTACTGATTTAACCTCTGGTGGGTTAGAACTTTTGGACCTTACACACACATCATGCGTCTTCTAAGTTTTAGTTCTCTTATCAGTTATTGCTCAGCATTATAAAGCCTTACCAGCTTAATTGTGAAGGTCTTTTTTATGCCTCACAAAATCTTGTGGAAGTGTCACTAGGACTTGGCATAATACTCAAGCACTTTATGATTTAAAAGATGTAACTTTAAAAATAATAACACAGAGATAAAATACTTAACTCAGGCTAATACTGAAACAGCAGGAGTTGAGCTGAGTAAGCAGGGTCCCTCCTCTGTTAGGTACTCAGATTCTTTAACAAAAAAATGTTTTGGGATGCAGTCTCTATGCTTGATTTTAGCATGATGGTGATGACATTTCTCCACAGGTGAGCAAAGTTAAGTCAGCTGGTTTTTGGTCGGGATTTTTAGCTCTGTAAGCATGCAGAGAGTGAGTGTAGAAAACCATTGTCAAATGGGCTTGTCAGAATTTTTTTTTTTTTAATAATTCAGATGATCAGAAGGGGAACTGCAAGCCTTAACAGGTTTAAAATTACTGACACTTGAAAAATAAAAAAACCCAACCCACCACTCAGCCACTCCAAATCCATAATGGGATTTAGTATTGTATTCTGCAAATCTACAAGGCTTGTGTACAAAATAAAAAATTTTAATATTCTGATGTATTTTAAGGTCTGCCTTATAAAATAAACTAATTCTTGCTTCCTAAAATGTCTTAATCTTGGAGACAGAAGTCATGGTGTCAGGATACGTTTATGCAGTCAGCCAAATAATATCTTTCTCCGGTTTTGAATGGAAGTGTAAATACAGCAACAAAAAGATAGTTTGAGCCATTAAATATTTTGCCTTACATGTACTAGCTGTTTGTGATTTAGTGTTAAGCAATTTTCAGAAATCAAATTGAGCTGAGGTTTGACTCTGTGCTACGGCTTTGGGGTCTTTGGGGGTGAATTGCACACCCTCCTGTGATAAAATGAACCTTTTTGCATTGGATTAAAAAAACCCCAAACCATTCTTAAAATGTTCTTGCGGTGGTTGTAAAGGAATTTGGATAGTAATAGTTGCTGCAGTTTGTCAGTTAAGCATGAGGTTTCCAATTCTGGACCATAATCTGCCCATCTGGGATTTGTATTTCTAACGGGTTTTGGCTATGAATCTCATCAGTCTTATCCAGTAAACGCTAATGAAAAAGTTCTGTTGCTTATTCGTCTTCTCAAATGTTTTGTACATAAAAATGTCATTCTGTGGCTTAGAGCTGATGTAGGCATCCCCCCAGTTCTTCTTTTTGCTTTCAACATGGTATTAATATCTCTGCATTTGCTACCCTGTGACATTATTCTCAGTGTAGTTTCACTGCTGCAAAATGGTGATGGGATCCAGATAGAGTTGTATAACTCTAGAAGGGGAAATAAGAGGTATAAGAAAATCTTGTCAACACAGATCCCATTAGGGTTTTAATACTGTTAGTAAGCTTGAGGGGGTAGTAGCAGTGGAGGAGGAAAAACAAAACAGCAAGGAAGAGAAGCAGACCTGTTCCTAAATATAAAAAACCATATTTAGTTGATAACTCTCCTTCCTGAGAGTTCTGCACTATTTACAGGCAGTAAGAAGGGTAATGTGCAAATTTAACACGTGAATTACACAGATGAAAAAATATAACCAAGTAACCCTGATAGTTCTTTTCTGTGTGCTCTATCCTGTGAGTAAATCAGTGTACCTAGTGATTCAGACTGAATCTTGATTTGTCCTCTGGAGCATTTTGCTAGTTTGTTGATCACTTAGTTCTCTCTAGGGCTATGTTTTCAGTTATTTAAAAAAAAAAAAAAAAAAAAAAAAGAGTGTGTATGTGTATATATATATATTTTTTTTTTTCATTCTTGCATAGTGAGAATATCATCCTAATATGCAGTCCTAGTGGAGAAATGATATTTGTAGAGTTTTTTCCTGTGGCTAACTTTGCCTGAAATACCTGATGATTGGGCAGTGCCCTGCCCTTGGTCTTTTTCTGGATTGGTGTAGCTGCACTTGCTAGCCTGTTATGAGTATGTGGATGTTTTAAAAATACAAAAACATTGAGAGAAAACAAAACCAAAGGAGCCTGCAGATCAGGATGCTTTCTCCAGTCATCTTTTCTGAGCAAGCTTGATTAACAATCAGTCATCAGTAGCATTTGTAACATACTTTCTCCATCACTTGATCCCTGTTTTTGTCTTCTGTAACTTTCTTGGTCTGTCACAGCATGTGAAAAACTCGCTCAGATGTATTCCACCAAAGGCTTTTTTCTGAAGTCTACGGTTCACCATTTGTTGTTGCAGCTGGCTTTGTGAATGCTGAGGTGTTTTGCAGGGAGTTGGTCTGGAGTGGGTAGTATCTGAGAAGCAAATAGCTGAAACTCTATTCTGACTTGGTACAGCAGGTGTTCCAGTGTAAAGGAGTTGCTTATTTTCTTAAGATTGACACTGCTTGAACAGTTGAGGAACCAGCAACATGTATCTTCACATTGGTTTCCTCAATCTGAAAAGGAAAACAAACTCCTACTTTTTAGCAATACTGTGGTTTGCTTCTTTTTTACAAGGAATGTTGTGGGGTTTTTTTCCCCTCAGTATAAGATGGCATGGAATTACTAATCTGAAACAGAGGAATGCTAATTGAAGACAACTGGGAGTCGGTATTTGAACGTTACACTGTGTCTTCAGCTTTCTGGATGCTTCATTCTGCACGTAGTCAAGCTAGACCAGCGCTGGGTGTGGGGAGCAGGTCCTTCTGTCCGTTCAGCTGTCAGGGTCTGACATTGAATCACAGAATCACAGGGGTTGGAAGGGACCTCTGGAGATCATCTAGTCCAACCCCCCTGCCAGAGCAGGGACACCTAGAGCAGGTTGCACAGGATGGCGTCCAGGCGGGTTTGGAATGTCTCCAGAGAAGGAGATTCCACCACCTCTCTGGGCAGCCTGTTCCAGTGCTCTGCCACCCTCAAAGTAAGGAAGTTCCTCCTCATGTTTAGATGGAATGTCCTATGTTCAAGTTTGTGTCCATTACCTCTTGTCTTATCACTGGGCACCACTGAAAAAAGACTGGTGCCATCCTCCCGGTACCCTCCCTTTAAGTATTTGTAAGCATTGATAAGATCCCCCCTCAGTCTTCTCCAGACTAAAAGACCCAAGTCCCTCAGCCTTTCCTCATAAGAAAGATGTTCCAGTCCCCTAATCATCTTCACAGCCCTGGATCTTGGAGGGGTTGCAGGATCTTGGTTCAGTCTTGGGCTCCTCACCCCTCGGCTTGCCAGTTTGGTGTCTCCTCTTGTATTTGGGGCAAGAAAGTTCATTCTTGGTGCCTGTTCAGTACTTGGTATGTCTGCTGGACTGCTGTAAGAGCACCCATTAGCTCCAGTTGCACCGGAGCAATCTTTGATGTGTGTGTGTATATGTATGTGTCCACTGTGAACACCACTGAGACCAGCTGCGTGATTCAGAAAGATCATTTACAACACAGTACAACCATTTGGCATGGGTGTTTAGAGGTGAATTCTTTCATTGTTTTAAGTGCTTGTATGTTACCTCTCTCTCTTCTCTACCTTTAAAATTGTTAGCTATTTCAGTTGCTTTTTTATGTTAAATATTTAGTTTCCTTCTGGAGCTTGGTGGTTTTGGTTCAGTACTTTGTATGTTCAAAGTCTTACCGGCACAGACTAGAGTGGCTGCAATATCTACTCAGATGGAGAACTTTAGCTCTTTGAAAATATAACTATCCTGTTTGTGACTGCATCATGAAGCTTATATTTAATTGTACTTAGTCTGATTTACTCCCAAGATTGTAATCCCAATACTATTCAAGGATGCTCTTAATATTCCACCATTTCTATGTATTCTGTACTAGTGCATTATAGATGTGCTGTATTTTTTTAATAATGTTGTCTGAAGTTTGAGAAATTGTATGGGATTGGTATTAGATACCCATCTCACAAGCCTGTGCTTGGAAGCCACAAACCAGCAAGCGGACAGAAATGTACCCTTACTGCTTACATAGGCTGCAAGTATATTAGTTCAGCACTTCTGAAGATATTCCCTTTCTGATGACTTCACAGGGCTGGGACCTACCTGGGCAAAATGTTAACGTGACAAAAAACTACTGGTGGTGGTGTCTCTGTGACCCATTAAATCAGTTCTGCTCTTAATTGAATGCCTCTTTGAAAAGAGAACTAAAGTTAATGAACTTTGCGGATGGAGCTTTGGATGAGAAATGCTTTTGAAAGAAGAGAAAAGATCTTATTTTCAGACTTTTGCAACATGCTTCTGTTACATACCATGTGTGTTATCCTCAGTTCAGAGATGATTTTTTTTTTTTTTTAAAAACTTATGTTGCTTTTTATAGGATGTTGATTATGCAGTAAAATGGAAGAGGAATAAGTAAAGAAGTAAAAGTAATGGCCTAAATACCTTGGATCTAATTTATTTGAAATGAAGAGTAAATTTTTAGTTAGCTTATGTTTCATTTTGCAATGTTCACCCTGGGAAACTGTATTTTTAAGTTGGTTCAGAGCAGTCATCTTCAAGTATTACAGAGTTCAGGGGTGAAATTTTCTGATGTTTGTTGCAGAGTTTGAGACCTGAAGAAGTATGTTGCTCTGGCACGTATTTCTTAAAGACATCAACTCTGAGAATAAATTTATAGAAAGGAAAAAAGAACAAGACAATAAAGTAAACCAACAGTGGAATTTTAGAAGGAAATGTACAAAAAATAGAAAACAGTAAGAAACCAAATATTTTTGAAGACTGGTGATTTAGGTGTGTTATGGTTAATTGTAATGCTTGCTCTGCTTGCCCATATTTGAGAGTTCTCAGCCCTTTTTGCTTTTAAAGGGATATCAGAGAGAGAATATATCACTGACTGAAGCTGTGGATGTCCCATCCCTGGAAGTGTTCAGGGCCAGGTTGGATGAGGCTTTGAGCAACCTGATCTAGTGGGAGGTGTCCCTGCCCATGGCAGGGGGGTTGGAGCTAGATGATCTTTAAGGTCCCTTCCAACCTAAACTGTTCTATGACTTAAGTCAAGGGGCATTTTACTCATAGGCACTTAACTAAAATAAAATGAGCAGAAATGCTTAAAGTGCATTCTACAGTAACATATTTGTCTTTCTACATGGCAAATCCTGTAAAAAGCAATGTAATATTTACCATTTTTTAAATGAGGTTTGTAAAACAGGTTTTATAATACCCCCCACGTACCTCCTTCACTGGTTATTTCCTTATTTCCTGTTAGTTTTACTGTTCTTCTCACTTTAGCTTTTGGTATGAGAAGCGCTTCACTTAATTTTCTTCATCTCCTTGTTCTGTGTGTAGTTGTATTACTTTGTTCCATGCTGTTACGTTTTTTGACTGAAGCCAGCGGGAAAGGTGAGGGGAAATATGAGATGGGGACCAGGGATAGCTATCAAATCAAAGTTATAGACTCCCCTCTGAAAAGCTAATGCAGCCTAACGTGGCATTTTTCATAAGGTATATATAGCGAAAGCAATGCGTCCTGTCTTTACACTGCCTTATCTCTTGCTGTGAGATTTGTTCATGTGCATTTGTATTTATTCACTTGTACGTATAGTTTATTTTTAGAGACCTGTGTCAAATGAAAGTAACCCAATGGAAATAATGTAATTAGAGAACAAATACATTCAGCGCTTGGCCCAGTTCTTTTTTCTTTCAGTTCCATTTAATAACTCTTTGGTATTCTCATGGCCCCTATTTTGCTGATTATTCAGGCAGTTTCTTTTCTATTTGTGTATCACGGAAACTCAATAATTGTACTGAAGGAATAATAGCTCAGTTTGAACATGATTTGGTTTTATGAATAATTGTTGGCTGCAACTTGTTATAGCTTACCCTATAATAGCAAAGGTTAAGCGATGTAGCTACACGTGCATTCCTATGTCAGTAAGCCCTGCCAGCACAGAAGTTGTTTCCACTGATAAAAATGCATATTTGTGTGCATAGCTTGTGTTGGCTGGTTTGGGGTTGGGGGTTTTTTTGTTGTTGTTTTTCCGGCAGGAACAGGTCTATGCTAAACCTTTAGGTGTTATAAAATAACTATAAAAATCAAACATGTAATTCACATAAAACATAGCAAAAAGGGTAGGATAGTCCTCATCAAAGCTGTGTGTTCCACGTGTCAGGAAACAGATAAGATGTAATTTATTTAGAATGGTTTAGATTTACTTGATCCTGCTTCTTAGGTGGGAGGTATAGATTAGACGGCCTCTCAAAATCCCTTCCTGACCTTGGTTTTGCTAGTCATTTAACCTGTAAGTGAGAATTGTTTGAAGTTGCTTATGCTTTGCCTGTGACTTTATTTTTCCAAGACTTGAAATGTTTCCTTTGTTCTGCTTGGGTCATCATGTCTGATTCCCAAGAGGAAGCAGTGATGCTTGTTAGTTTTGCTCCACAATTTAAAATTATCTCCTCCCTTGGATAGATTTATCTTGCAGATTTGTCAATTTTGTATTACATCTTTGATTTCACTACTGTATCCTTTTTTATATTAAATTTGCAATCTTCCTTGCTGTCCTTATCTTTGCTTTCTGAGCAAAAGCTGGGATGCATTCTGCTTTTCTTTGTTAGCAGACTTTTCCTTTTTTTTTTCTTGCTCAAAATACATTTATTATAGAACCTGAGAGTACCTTTTGTCTGTTGTATTGATAATACCTTTTGATACAAATAGGTATGAATCCACCAACTTTGGATTTGTGTATCTAGAGATAAAACTTTTTGAATGGATCTCTCTTTGTTTAGGACTCAAAGGAGAGCATTCAGAGTCTAATTTAAGCACCTAACTCAAACTGTCCAGCTGACTTTACAGGAGGCCTCATGGGGAAAAAAACCCTCTGATGCTCTGAGTCACATTCTAGATGAGTGTCTCATGTTGGCTACATAGGGGACTACCCCCTTGAAACTTCTTAATTTTGGTATTTACACTGTGTGCCAAGTTAGCTACTGTGAATGCCCTTAAAGTAACACTGAAAAAATATTTTCTAATTTTTAGTTATTTTCTACTATTTCTTTTCCATGTCTCTTTTTCCTTATAGAAAATTCAGCATTTTAGAAAGATGCATGGTCTTACAGATAAGATTATTGCTTTTTAGATTATTTTTCCCCACCAGGTTTTACTGCTTTCACCTTACTCTGAAAATGTCTAAGCTGTGTGCTGTGAATGTCTGACTGTGGGTTATGATATGGCAGATAATTGGCCA
Organism: Burhinus oedicnemus; assembly: GCA_008921705.1. Taxonomy (NCBI): domain Eukaryota; kingdom Metazoa; phylum Chordata; class Aves; order Charadriiformes; family Burhinidae; genus Burhinus; species Burhinus oedicnemus. Next base: position 1,167,448 of record VFFE01007626.1, on the reverse strand, counting down.
CCTGTCTTCTGCTGATTACTATTAACACAGTACAGCTGATGAATTGGTTAATGAGTTCAATGCAGAGTCAGCCTGTTACCTTAGTTCACTGTGTAAAACTGTTAAAATCAAGCTGGCTGACTTGTACTGGACTTGCACTGGAGCAGATGAGGAGGGTTCGTGTTATCTTCCCACTTGGAAGAAATGTTTTCTCAGGAGAGGTAATTTCAGTAACATTTGTCAAAGTATTTTTCTTGAGCTGGTTTAGTTTGGCTTGAAAGGAACAGCCATACTATGTAATGGAGAGCATGGAGGATAACTGCAGTGGTTGTACTACTGCTCCTAGTACCAGTACTACTCTACTAGTACCCTTGAGATCTAGTAACTGATTGTATGTGTGTCCTAGTCTAGTGGAAGAGTAAAGTATTTTTAAGGGTAAGGTGTAGTGACAGAATAATAAGCAGAATGCATTTGCCTTTGCTGCTTTCTTGTCAACTCTGTCTTCAGCATTTCTAATCTAACCTTCACACCCAGCACCAAATCCTTGTAAAAAGGAATACAATCCAGGCCGCAGGCTTGCAGCTCTTTGAAGAACATGCAGGTGTTTCATGTGGTCCTGAAGTCTTTTTTGAGTCTTGTACCTTGTAGAGGTTGTTTAGGTGTTATCTCTTTTCTAGTATTGTGTAATGAAAGACTTGGATAAAGTGCCTCTATACGAAAAGCACAGTTAACACCACAAGAAATATCTCTCCTTTCATTGCTCAGAGCAATTTCAAGTATTGAAGTGCCTCAATTTGGACCTTCTGTGGTATCTAGTACTACTGTAGTAGCAGCAATGATATTTAAGTTGACTGTGTTGCACTAATTAAAAGCTAATGAATTAAAGATAGTATTTTTTTTTTTTTTAGTGCCTTGATGAAAGCTTTATGCCTGTTCTGGTTGTCAAAAGTGGAAATGAGGTGGCTTTTCTGACAAAATCTTGTTTATCTGCTAGCTGTAGAGAAAGGGACACTCCACTTTTCCATCATTGTTCATTTTACAATCTGCTGCTCTCACATATGTGGATGGGATTATAGCACTATAAAACAGAGGCTCCATCTATAACATAGAGTAAAAGTCACTGGTGGTGGAGAAATAATCCTGACAGTAAAAGACTGACTCTATCTGGGAGAAGTAAATGCTGCCTAATGAATCTAATTTCACTGCAATCAAAAAATCATAAATGTGGAAGTTTGAAAACTGTTTTTTCTTTCCATATTTATGTAATCCTTCCATTTGACAGGTCTGCTCAGTACTGGGGGAGATGTTGGCTGCTTTGCTGTGTGCATGCACTTTCAAAGCCCTCTCCCTTCCTAGCTGGTTCCCAGCTGTTGGGACTGGAGGACGTCTCTAGGCAGAGGGTGAGAAAGTGTTTACTGACATCAGGGCTTAAGTTTTCCTTTGATATGCTGCCTGGAGGCGGTGGGGAGGGAAAGCTGAGGGCCAGATTGGTTTACATTCTGGCTTTCCAGTGGTGTTTTAGAAGCTGGTTAGGGAGGTGAAGAGACATAACATCAAATATCTGAAATGGAATTAATTAGGCTCTTGGCAACAGGGTTTGGAAGACGGGGGATCCAAGGCTGCTGGAGTGATGGATCAGGAAGTGATCGCAGTGAAGCAGTGAGGTGCTTGCAGATAAGGCAAGCCTGGCATTTTGTATAGAATGTAATCCGGCTCAGAGCAAAGCAGGAACATGAGGTTCCCATAGCGTGATGATAAGAAATCTTCATCTGCATTTAAAAACATAGAAAGTGGAGTTAGTTGGTAGAAAGGTGGTGGTTAAATGTATTTGTATAAAGCTCTTGGTGCCTTTAGTTAAGCTCCTCATGGGCTCAGTGCAGTCAGCACTGTACAAACATATGAATTCCCAGTTGCTTCTGTAAAGAAATTGAAATATAAAGACAGATATCATATGAAAGGTGGTGGTGAAGGGACTAAAACAACAAATACTAACTGAAATGACAATCTTATAAATAGCCAAATACTGAATGTTACCGAAAAAGTCAATGCTAAGGTTCCTGGATAACCTTTCCATTACTATTTTGTGCATATACGCTGTAGTAGTTCTTTTCTCTGTAATCACCTGCCATTAACAGGATGTTGTTGCCAGAACAGAGTGTGTGAAATGTGTGAAAAATATTGGGTTACCTTAAGTCTTGCTAAATGGCTTCAGTTTTGTCAGGAGGTCCAGTCACTGATGTCTGCTATGCTAATGTAGCTCTCCTGACGAAGGACTTCTTTTAGGAATGTGTACCCATGCCCTAGGGGGGCTGAAAACAAACATAAAGTTGGCAGGCAATTCTTCAGAAAGTCTTCAGTCTATCAAAATTGGTCCTTGAACTTGGGGAGATAGGAGAGGAAGTGGGAGGGACTCCCTGCTCTGATCTCTTTAGCCTCTCATGAGTTTTGTTCTCTGAATGGCTAATTGCATTTCATTTCTTGTCTTGCTAGATGGGCTGGTGATCCCATTGGTGGAATTGTCTGCAAAACAGGTTGCATTTCACATTCCATTTGAGGTAGTGGAGAAAGTTTATCCTCCAGTGCCAGAGCAACTGCAGCTTCGGATCGCCTTCTGGAGTTTCCCAGAAAATGAGGAAGATATCAGGTAATGAATACTATTTCTGTTTCATTGATGCTTAAAGAAAAGTTCTGTTCACTAGAGGAGAATCATTGTCCATTTGATATCCCGTTTATTTGCTGCTTCTGCTCTTCTCATGTGCATTTTGTAATATGTGAGTGGGTCACTGTGGGATATCCTATGATCTGGCGTTTTATTTTGGGATGAGCTGCCCTGCATATGTCCCAGGAAAAGCGTGTGCACGTGCAGATTCTGTGTGTAAATGATAGCAGAATAAATGCACACTTTAATTTGCCTGACAGTAACTTGTTTGTAGAGTTTTGTCCTTAGGTTAGTTTTACGCAGTGTTCTTTCCAGTTTGAATTTGTTGCTTGAGTCAGAGCTTTTAACTGGGCTCAGAAATTGCCGGGGAGGGCTAGCTCAGTATGCTGTGCAAGCCTTTTGATGGTTTAAGTAGGAGAATCAGAATTTGCTGAGTACATCAGTGACCAGAGTGGATACAGTCAGAGAGATGACTATATTTCTTATGTTTCCACATAAATTGTGTGAGTACATAGTCAAAAAACTCTGTGCTTTTAGATCTTTTAACAAAGTATTTTTGCTAAAGGTTTTATACTATAGGAGGCCTCCCCATGTAACTGCATTCAGAATTTTGTTGCAAAGTAGTGATATTACACTCTTTTAGAAAGAATCATCCTGCAAGTTCTTAGATGCATTCATCTAATGTTCTGATATCAGATGGGGGAGGTAATGTCAGAAGTGCTGATGTAATTAGTAAGATCACCTGTGGGGGAATAGAGCAAGCCAGCTGATTGTATGTGATCATTATTCTGATGGGCACAGATATAAAAAAAACCTCATGTGAGCATGCAGGTAACTCATCTAGAAGTACAAAGAGTTTTTACTGTGGCATGCTAACATTGGACCTTGAATTGATATTGTACTCTGTATAAAAGCTTAATTTTAGACTATGAATGAATTTGTATTTCAGAGCCTTAGGTTGAAATTCCTAGAAATGCCAGTGGCTATACACAAACCCAGTTAGGAAGAGACTAATGATTTTTATGGTTGAAGTGTAATGGAGGAATGGCAGAAGAGAGCTGGACTTCATCTTAAAGATGAAGATAGTAAGGATTTTTCAAAAGCTGTGCCAACAAAGAATGCAAGAGGGTAATAATGTGAAGTTTCTCAAAACCAGACTGATCTCAACATGTTATGTGTATCTCTTACAGATTATACTCGTGTTTGGCGAATGGCAGTGCAGACGAGTTCCAGCGAGGGGAGCAGCTGTTCCGGGTGAGGGCTGTCAAAGACCCTCTCCAGATAGGTAAGAACATTGCAGCTCCACGTCTCTGGGTATTTTGGATTCCCAAAACCATATCTGCAATGGGACAGCGGTGGTATGACTGTGTCTCAAAACGAGCTTTTCTGGCATCCTAGACTAAACTCTCTGCCATTTGTATTCTTTGTAATGTCTTGAGCTAAATACTACATTCACTTCAGCCTCACTCAGCTCAGCTGTGAAACTGAGTGAAAAGCCAGAAATGTTCTGAAAATTAGATCTTTAATCTGTCTCAGCATTGTGGAAAAAACTGTGTAGAATGCCTTTGTCTCCATAATGCTTAAATTCCTCATTGATAGAGACATCTTGGTTTTCTAGAACATTCTGATCAAATGAATGCCTTGCCTAAAGTGTGTGTACGGCAGAGGGGAAGTTTGCAAGGTATAATTATTCTTGTAGCAATGGAATTGTGTTCATAATACAGTTATTCATGTAGTATTTTGGCAGAAGGAAATCCCTGTTGCTGGACAGTGGTTTTTATCGCTTCTCCTCACTTCTCTTGTTCTTTTTATGTTTTATGGTTATAGAAACTTATCTTATCTTAAGCAAAGAATTGGACTCTGAATTTTTCATTAAATCCTTTGAAGTAGAGAAGAGTATTGAGTTGGCTTTTCCAGTGACAGCTGTTAGACAGGAAAGCATGTGAAATAAAGACACTAATATATCAAGGTGGGCCATGTCAGTCCAATGCAGATGTATTGTTTTTTCTGCAAGTGTAAGCTTCAGAAACAGAATATTAATTGGTTTGTGGGAACTGAGCCTGGCTGTAATAAGAAAAATGATAACATAAAAAGCTGTATTATGTTAAGGAGGAAAGTTCCTGTGTTTTCCTGTGGTGAGGGAGAGAGACTTCTGTGGGCCTGTTTAGTTGCTAGTACTATTAATAATTAACTCTCAGTGATCAGTGGATGAATAAATTTAGGTAAAGGATTCTAAAAAAAATGAATAAAAGGGACCCATACTGTAAAAGTTTGGGGAGAATGAAAAGAGGAGGAGATCGTCATGGAGATCTGCAAATTGCAAGAGGCTGATGAACTGTTATCTGAATATAGGGTAAAGCATCTGAAAGGTTTTTACCTAGCCCGTTGTCTACTGTAGTAACAGTAGCAGGTATTCTTGGGAATGAATGGAAGTGAAGTACCTCTTCGTACATAAGGTCTATTGACTTGTCAGTGAGAATAGATAGTAATTTTGGAACATCAGCGAAATTGAGCTAAATGGGATTAAACTGTCTTCTGAGTGCATTCGCAAGCTCCTAATGTCAGGACTGAAATGCTGAGAGAGGCCTCTAAGATATCTGCTGAACTTAAGGAACACAAATGTTTGAGAGACAAAATGAGTTAAAATGCAACTGGCTGAAATTCAGTAATTTCTGGGACTTTCACAATGGAAAATAGTAGAGTATTTAATATACAGCGCTGTGGCTGTGGTCAAAACTTCTTTCAGTAATGAATTAAAAAGGTGAGGATATGTAAAGCAATGTAAATGAGCAAAGGCTAGGAATATTAGTGCAAAACCTGTGCTTGGGGGAGGAAGAGTAGGGAAAAAGAGGAGTCGGTGAATGATGCAGGGGAGGAACTTAAGTACACGTGCAGCAACTGGGTTTCTTGACAAAGGATTATGTGTGTGGAAGGCAAGGAAGTAACTTTGTTTAAACAGTAACATTGTTTCCTCCTTAGTAGAGGAACTGTATCTAATGGAGGGACTACTGTGGAGGTTTTTTTCCCATGAAAAAAGCTGCTGGTGGTGGGTTGGATATAATTTCGGTTGGCTACTCCAAATGATTTTAAGGTGTGTGGATGCAGTTTTGAGTTTCATATACTGTCAAATGGGAAAAGAAATGCAGGAAATCAAGCAGCCCTTGAGACGGGATTTGATTTGGAGGGGGGTTGGGCAGTACGTTGTGATATTGTGATCAATAGGACAAAGCTTGAAAGCTGCTTTTGTGCTCTTTTCCCTTTGCAGTATAAGGTTGTGGGTTTTTTTAAACATAATGAGGAGTCTTAGTCATCTTGTTCACATGCAAATCCATATCCGTAATTTCTGAACAACAGCACCTCTGCACCACATTCAAAAAACCCCACTTTTTTACAGTGTTCTAATGTATATACAAAGAATTGACTTTTGTAGACCTTCCCCTCACACTCCCTTTGTAGCAGTCATGTACCCACCTTCTTGCATTGAAGATGTTATTGCAGTTCTCAAATAGATGTGTTGTAGTTGCTGATCTCAGAGACTTTTTTTTCTATCATAGTCTTATTTTCTTTTTAACAAATGAGGAAGGCAGCAGCCAGTTCGGTCTGGATTCTAACTTTCCGTCTTCTTGAACAGCATCTCTAAGTCTCCACTTCTTAGAGATTCCAGTACCTCAGTTTAAAACAAACAAATGTTCAAAATTGCCCTGCTTTACTTCCTGTCTAAAAGCTTTTGTTCATCTCTTGTTTTCCCATTTCTGTTAGTCCTGGGAAAGCCAGAGAAAAAGTTCTTACATTCTATGCAGAGGTGTTTTTGCTGTCATTGTTAAGGGACATCAGAACTACCAAATATCAATGAAGAAAGCTTGGACGCTGTATTGCAAGAAGTATTCTTAGTAGGGTGGTGTTAACTCATAGGTCACTTAACTCTTCTCATTCCAATTGCTTACTGAGTAGCTTGGGGTATTTCAAATTTGTGAGTTTCCACCTGGAATCATGAGGACCAATAGGGCCTCAGAAAAATGAATAAACATACCTGAAATTTCACAATGAATGAGTTTCATGGTAAAATAAATATTCAGTGCAAAAGACGTTGATGTAGCTATCCTAAAATTCTGAAAACTGGATTTTAACCAGTGGGAAGCATACATTTCTTTTGGATGCTTTTCCTGAAAGATTAAGTTTCAGGGGTAGAGCAGGATAGAGAAGGATAGGTTATGGACTGAAAAAGAAGCCATCTCTATTTCGTAGGACCTAGTTCAGGCAGCAGTTGATTATTTCCCACTTCTACATTTGATCAAACAATGTGCCTTAATTGACTATTGGAGAGGGCAGTGTGCTACTACTCCTTCTTCACTACATGATAAAACCTGCTTCATGGGTGCAGTAGATCACTCCTGGGGCTCTCTGTGCATAGCGAGTGTGTTGTACAGTGTGTGTACCTGACACGTCCTCTGAAGTATTGGTGCTGGCTGCTTAACATATTTGTTCTGAGTAGCAAATCCGGTGCTCGTAAGAAGTGTAAGATGCACTTTCTGTGGAAAAAGCCTAAGTGCTTTCAAGGAAGCACTAAGCTTGCTCTGCGCCCACAGTGCATTAAAGAAAAATGGTAGCCAAGGGGATGAGACTCCTGGCAGAGCAATTCCTCTGGCCTGCAGCTCATTCTTGAGGTCTCCTGGGAGTGGAGCTTACCAAGAAGAAGGTGTAGATCTTAGTTTTTTCTGGTGGGATACATGCAGTTGCAGAATGAATGCTGCTGGTACATGCAGACATGTTTTTGTGATGTATTGTTACGCGTGGAGGTAGATAAGCCATTATCAGGTAGTGGGAGCAGGACGTGGGTGGGAGGGAAGAACGTTCTTGTGGTCTCCACGAGGTGGCCGAATCACTCAGGTATGTGGTAGATGTGATTCTTGTCTTCACATTTAAGCAGGAAGGTAAGAGCTGTGGTTTGCAGGAGAAGACGATAGCTGCACTTTGACTGTAAACAAGTACAATTTGTTGACTATTTCTTTAAACAGTAGTGTTGAGCTAAGCACTTCAGAATGGTCCCCCTCATAGTCACCTTTTCAGTCCCTGCAGGCTCAGACTTTTGTAAGCTGCACAGTGAACTGAATAGTGGTATTTTTCTTGGTAAAGGTAACCATTAATTTAATCCAGAATTTCTTCCTGGTATGGTTTTCTGTGCCATCCCACAAACAGTTCTTCAGTACAGCAATACTGGTGGTGCAAAAGAATTGGGCAGAGCTGCTTGAATTAGCAGTGTCAGTGGCAGACGTTCATCAAGCTACAGTTTGAGCTGAAGCTTGTGATACATCATGCTGAAGCCCTTAAGTTTTCTTTGTCTCTTTTTATAACTGTTCTTCCCTCTTTGCATTTATTTAGTTAACTGTCTTCATACACAAATAAAAATTTAATGGTAGGAGCGTCATAAGAATGTATAGCTGTGACCCATTCTTCTCTAACACCTTTCAAATACTTCTTTTTCTCAGTGAAACAGAATTGCTGCAATTCCGATTTATGAAATGCTTAATTTGCTTTTGTGAAAATTAGGGCATTTTGGCATTAGTCTGAGATGCTTCTGGTGTAACAGAAGGACTAGCTGAACTGTTTGGGTTGTATTATCCAAGTGTGGAACATAAATTAGAACTGTAGCTAGTAATAAGCAGTGCAGTAATTTTGTGGTGAATGCCTTCTTTTGTTTTGATTCTGTTCCAATTGCTAAAATGGCTGAAGAATTTGGGTGGCATTATGTGTACTAAGCAAAATAATCACCCACATCAGGAAGAGGATTTGAATTCTGGGGAACAGGAGAAATAGAAAGGTTAAGCAAGGTAAGAGCAAGTTTGAATTGGCACGGGGATTATATTTTGAGGGAGAAATAGTGCACATTGTTTTAAATGGGGTTTAGTAGGTCACGTGGACTGCTGAACACCATCATTATTGTAATCTCACAGTATCATAATAAAAATTTAGTAGTCTGGATTTATAATGTGCTTCCGTGTGCTGATGATGGAGAAACTATTTCAGTCATCGGTCCCAAGCCATATTTTTTCACTTAAGGCAGATTATTGGACTGAAATTTGGTTACGGCTTTGATACCCATGGTGCTTTCTATGCTTCATTAAAAATGAATTTGAGACTATAGCGAAAACGCTCTGAGGCTGATACTCATTGCTGTAGAGGGTGATTCTCATTGCTGTAGAGTGTGATTAACTGGTGATAGGGACCTTCAAGACAAGTAGAAGATTCATGCTCCTGATGGCCTTTTTCTGCTTGTAACATGTGTGGCTGTGGATAACCATTATCTGTAGAGGAAGCTGCATTATGATGACAACTGGTGTGCATTGTACATGAGTTTACACGAAGCCAAGCCTCATTAAAGTCCTTTGTCATCCTGCCTGAGATGAGATTCATAATTTATTCGTTTGATCACAGATTAATGGGGCTGGATTCATTGAAATGTTATTGCTGAAATTTCCCTTTTCTGTTGATTTTAGTCTAAGCAAGAGGTGTGTTTTGTTTTCTGAGTACATGGTTTATAAAAATGGAATATCCACAAAATTGCAGAGAGGTACATAATTTATGAGAAATGGGTAGCTTCTGAAACCACAAAGTGAAAGTAAGTGTTCAGGTGTAAGTGCTGCCTTCTTTAGTTCACTGTAAAACTGTGAAAGTTGACTTACTTGGAAATAATTCTGAAGAAGTTGTCTAACCTGTACTGCACTGTGACCAGAGCTAATTAACACAGAAATCATGCCTAGAATATGTATAGTCTAGCTTTGCGCCTGTGATCAAAAAAACATGCTTTTGAGTGATTGCTTTATCCATTTCTGCTTTTCTTTGTTAAATTTAATATAAATAAATATATAAATAAATTAATGTATTAAAAGCTGATATTTTTGAACCTCTTATAACATGTTACACCTCTCTGCTAATATTCTGCTATAGTTGATTGCGAAGAAGTAAGTGCTGGAGACTCTAGATCTATGTCCATCTCTATATGGATGTTGTTGCTAGACTTGTTGTTTCATTGTTTAAATGGCGCATATCTAAATTACCATGCTAGCTGAATCTGTCTCCCAAGCACCAGAAGAGTAACTTTGGACTTTTGGATTTTAACAGGTTTCCATCTGAGTGCCACTGTGGTACCCCCACAGATGGTGCCACCCAAAGGTGCATACAATGTGGCGGTGATGTTTGATCGATGCAGGATCACATCATGCAGCTGTACCTGTGGAGCTGGGGCCAAGTGGTGTGCTCACGTCGTGGCGCTCTGCCTCTTCCGGATACACAATGTAGGCCTTTAAATACAGTTCTGCTTTCCCCTAGGTATTTTCTCTGAGTCTCTCCTCATTAGAGTTTTATGCAACATGCACTCTCTTTAGGGAAATTGTTCTTGGCACTCCTTTTGGTTACAGATTGTGCAAATCTGCGCTCACAGTTGCAGTCTGCAGAGTGAATTGTCTGAGGCTCTAAACTGCAGAATGTCCTTTGATAATGTGCAAATTGCTAAGGTAGATACAGAGTCATTTCTGGCCCCTTCCCGTTTCTCATTTAAATGCTAGAATTACTCATTCTTTCTTCAGTTCTGCAAGGGGCGAAAGGTCACCAATAGTTAGTCTTTTAATAAAAGTCTTTGTAAATACGGGATTTGAATGCTCGCTCTTCTGGTTGTTTGATCATTCAGAGTGCAGAAGGAAAGTAATTTTGATGCCTGTTGGCCTTTATGTTCACCAGTTCATTTTAACACATACAAGTGTCATTTTGACTTGTAGATTTCAAACAGTCAGTTAAGTTTGTTTTTATTTAACTGCTTGTATTCTGTGTGGCCTAGAGTGAAAAGTAGGTGTTTCTTATCCCAAGGAACTCCAGGTGAAAATTCGTAGAATCAACACGAAATACACAAGTTGAGGGTTCAGTCTTGCATACAGATTAATTTCCTCAATCTTTGTGAAGCTGAGAAATACTTCTTAAGGAAGGATTAAGCTTGGATGATTGAAAGGAACAGAAGATTTTCTGCTGTCACAGAACATTTTATAGCTAACATGCTTATAATCAACTCCAAATTCTTAAATAAGTGCTAATAACCTGCTGAAGCTTGTTAATATTTCACAATGGACAGTTGTAATAGGCTTAAATTGATACTCTTGTGAAATCATTGGAATATCAGTATACTTTCTGTACTTAGGACTGGAGAGCTGGCAAAAAAATGGGTTCTGCTTTGAATTATTAGTTCCTGTTTTAAAAGGTGGGTATAGAGAGTGAGGATAGGAAACGAATTTTCATTTATATTATTTACACTCAGAAAGTTTGGACCCTGTGTAAGATAAAAATCATTTTTTTCCCTCCAGTCCTTTCTTCTGCCTGAAAAATGGCAATGAAAGGATTTTTATGTTTGTATATACTGACTGCTGACTCTAGCGAGTTACAAGCCAAGGTATATTGCTCTATGTAGGCAAATCAGTATCAGAAGCATCTTTATTATCAAACTGCTCTTGCCTGTTTCCAGGTTAAATTTTAGGTAGGTGTCATTTGGGCATTTTTTATTCTGTAGAGTGAAAAAGGTTAAGAAGCTAGTGGTGGGTTTTTTTATCATCTAAATTGTTCTAAGATATGGATATGGAAAGAGACTGATTTTAAGACTGAAGAAAAAACCTCTAATGAGATACATGAGGTGGTTGTGATTCTGTGAAACAGTCCCCCACAGAGCTGGTTGGTTTGCCAGAAGCTTAAAGAATAATGTCCTATTTTAGAGGTTTGTTTGTGAAATCCCTGCCAGTATTTGTGCAATTGCTAGCAACAACAGATCTTAAGCACAGCTGTTAAAGCAGTTTCCTTGAAAAGAAACTCTTAAAAACAGTTTTTTATAAAGCCTAGACAGCTTATTTGCATCTTATCTGCAACACAACACATAATTACAGACAAAAAAAAATTGTCCATCAAGACCAAGCATGGTATGCATCAGCATAGCTACTGTTTGTGACACTTCATCCGTTCAGTGGACATAGCTTCCTTAAGTCAGACCTGTTACTGGCACTTTATATCTCCTTTTCTTTCTTCAGGCATCTGCGGTATGCTTACGAGCACCTGTTTCTGAGTCCTTGTCTCGGCTACAAAGAGATCAATTGCAAAAATTTGCTCAGTACCTAATCAGTGAACTTCCACAACAGGTAAATGGAGGGACAATTGATAAGATTGTCTTTTTCTTAAATTCAGTTATCTTTACTCTGGGTCAGTTTATATAATGTCTTTTGTTGCAAGATAACCAGTTATGCTGTTTGATTGTGATTTGCTTGGAAGGCTTTCAGTTCTTGCCCTTTTCACATTTGCCATTCTATTATTTGACAATTGTCTATTGCCAAGTAAAAAATTAGAAGTGTCTTAAAAGGAGAAAGAAGAGTGATGGCTATTCATATTAGCATGAATATGCTCTTAGCACACAATAAAATAAATGCACGGTGATGAAAAACTAAGGGTGGAACAAATCAGGTTGCTTCTTTTTTTGTGTGTTTGGTTAGTTAAGTGGAGAAGACTACCCAGAGGATGCGTTGTATGTACCTTAGGTGAGCACTTTCTAATGCACCCAACTAGTGACCTTTTAACTTTCCCCAGTGTAGTTTCTTGGTGATTCTTAAGAATCATTTGGGTTATGGAAGGTAACAGATGTGAAATTTTGTTAGTCAAAGGCAAAATCTGTTCTCTTATTCCTTAAATACCTCAGGTCAGGTCATTTATATAATCTGCCTAAAATGGTAGCACAAAATGCACAAGAATACCTAAGTAATTGTGAAATTTTTACTTTAAAAATATAAGGGCTTGGCAACTTTCTTATGCTGGTTCAACCAAAGGAGGTTGAGAAAAGCTGACCTGCATGGGTATCTGTCACGTTTCAGTAGTGCGTGCATAATGTCTTAAGTAGGAGTTAGATCACTGTCAGCGTGTGCCTAAAATTCGTATCATGGTGCTGCGCTTGGGACACTAAGATTGCAAAAACATCCTCTAAACTTCCTATAGAAATACATAATCCTCTTATGAGAGGAAATAGAGGAATCATGTAATATGAAAGTGATATAAAAATACTGCTTTTTTGTTGCTGAAAGTTCAGCACCAATACAGACAAAGCTTTTCTTCTCTCCTTGAGGACCTGGAGCTTTTTGTCACATAGTCTGGTGCTTAATAAAGGAGGGTTTTGAAAGGCTTGCAGTGATGGTAGTTGTCTCCTGAATGGCACGTGACTTGTTTGCTTTCAAATATTCTATGTCTGCTCCTTTTTGCAGGCTTTATTTCTCCTTCAGTCTTGTGTACCTGCTGTGCACCCAGGAACATCTGGATTATTTAATTTAATTATTACTATCTTGCCAGATAATCTGATGGATGCTGTCCAACTGAAAAGTTTGGGCTTAACTGGCAGATGCATCTTAACCTGTGTTGTGTAATTCCCTTGAAAAAGGCAAGGCACACCCCAAACTCTTTTGACAGTCTCATTCCTGGTCTTCGAGATTTCTGGGTGAAGATAGATACTCTGATACCTTGGGGCTGTGTTTTGACTACATGATGTAGAGTTAGAGTAGGCTGTACACGTGATTCTATTTTATCCTTATTTCCAGCTTGAGTTGCATTATGGTACTACAGTCATGTAACGGTGAATTACTTTCAAGTGTAAAGGGAAGGTGGTCTGTAGGAATGCAGCTAGATAAGATGTTGTTCAAAATCTCTGTAGAAAGTGTTTTCTGTATCTATGACAATGTCAGCTGGAATTTATTACCCAGTTCTTCTCCCAAGAGCTATTTCCCGTCATGAAGCCAGTACTCCTGTTCCAATTAAATATGAATATCTTGGCAAAAATGCCTGAAGGAGAGTCACTGCAGGGCCCTGATACTTTAACCTTAAGGTGTGCTATTGCCTAGACCTGTGACTTCTCTGCTTCGTGGTAGCTTAAAATATGTAGTAGTGGAAAAAGGTATAAAATAGCTTAATGCTGAGTTTGTTTCTTCATATGACTCAAATGCAAAATATCCTTCTGAAGCATTGTTTTTTCTTCCATCTGTTTGAGATGGATCTGTATTATTTGCAAATATAGGTGTACTGAATGTGCCTTGCTTTACGGTAAGCATGATCTTTAACTTCAGCTGTTGTGTGGAGAGAGATGGGGGGATATCAGATCTTCTCTTGCAAGTCATTTAAATCCTAACTATATGCCTAACCTGTTGTAAGCATGCATGCTAAAGGCTAAACGGATTTATGGTTTTAGCCCAGACTTAGTTTGGGGAAAAAACACTTTCTACTATGCATTTTTCTTTCAAAAAGAGCGCATTAAGGGTATATCTACTTTGGATTTTGCAGTCAGGTGTGAGCCTTCTCTGCTTATCTCTAAACTGTCCAGAAGCTATGATTGCATTAGTTTAGTGCTGAAATAGCATTAGTTTACTGTTGAGTCTGAGTTAATATATATATACGGTGGCTTTGCTAACAGGATGGTAAATAAAATAAAGTTTGCCCAAAAGGTTGTGTATAGATGTAATTTATAGTTTACTCCTGTTCTCATTAGCTTGAGTTTCAGAGATGATTTAGGAACATGAAATAAAGAACATTCAAAGTGCAGGAAAATGGTGACCTTGACTGCAGTCACTTCCATCTCTCTCAAAATTAGCTGCAGTGTTCACTCTCTTTGGGTTCCTACTCCTCAAGAGGTGAGAAGGGAACTAGTAACCTATGATGCTTTTGTTCACTTCTTAGGGTGTGAATGTAGGAAGTAAGCCTTGGATATAAGTTTGCTTTGAGAAAGGAGAGGAGAAAGTGTAACTGCTGGTTTGCTATTTTATAATCTTTAGCACCCTCTATCGTCCTTTCTGAAAATATGATTGTGTGTCTGTGTGTATTTGATACTTCTGAAATTACGAGTGCTTCAATCATGAAAATCCAGGCAGATCTTTGCCTGGGTATATCAGGATGAGAAATACTATGTATGTTGAAAGTTTGCTTCATGTTTTCAGATTCTTCCAACTGCTCAGCGCTTGCTGGATGAGCTGTTATCTTCTCAGTCTACTGCCATCAACACAGTGTGTGGAGCCCCAGGTAACCTTGATATATCTTATTTCGGTAATCTGTGTCACAGATATGAAGTGGATATATTTCCATTGCTTTGAGTTTCTAAACTGGTCAGTTACCATGTAGCTGGGACTGCAGGTGGAGGTCAAGGAAGAGGGATAAGTACAAGCACTTGCATATATACATGGCACAGCAACAGGCACTTGCTGGTGTAATGGGTACCTCAGAGTATATGCAGGGGAAGGAAGCATCAGGCAATGCACCTTTCTAACAAAAGATTTTAGTTTTTAAGTCGGTATTAATGATAGACTCCTGGAAATGTTGATTGGAGGGGACCTCTCCAACCTCCTACTTGATACAGGACTGTTTGCAGCACTAGATTGGGTTAGCTGTGGCTTGGGCTGGCTTAGCCAAGTCTTGGTTACCAGAAATGTTAGATTATTCCTATTTTAGTGCTGCATTACCCTTTTGGTCAAGAATTTTTTCCTAATGTCCAATATGAATACCCTTTTTTATCATCTTGTACTGCCAAGAAGAGTTTGTCTGCATTGTGTTTGTGATTCCAAGTAGTTGTAGGCTGTTAATGATCACCCCTCACCTTCTCTTTTTTAGATTAAATTAACCCATCTTCCTCAGTCTCACCTCATGGGTCATGTGTTCCGTGCCCACAACTACCCTGACATGCCTCCACTATATCCTCTCTGATTTCTCAGTATTGTTCCTGATCTGAGGAACCCAAAACTGGATACAATATTCCAGGTGTAACTTTACCAGTGCCAGGTAGAGGGGATAAAATAAGTTCCTTAAGTCTGCTAGCTGTGCTTTTTTTCATATAGCCCAGTTTGCAGGTTGGGTTTTTTGTTTTGTGTTTTCAGTGAAAGTTTGGCATTGGTTTGTGTTTAGCGTGGCATCCACCATAATCACCAAACCCTATCAGCTCCTCAGCCATTTGGTTTTCAATCTGTACTGATGCATGGGTTTTCTGTCCCAAGTACAGAAGTTTATGTTTTTCCTCAATGAACTTCATGAGGTTTCTGTTGGTGCAGTCCTTGAATTTCTGCTGGTCCCACTGGTTGTAGTGCTACCATTCAGCACACCAGCCATGTTTCCCAATTTAGTGTTGTCAGTGGTAAAGGTAGTGTTATGATAGCGTTTTGAGATAGTTCTGAGTAATGAGTTCTGCAGCGGGTGAAATAAACTGAGTAACACCGCCTGTGTGCTCCCTATAATCTCTGTGGTTGGGTACACAGAGGAAAATATCTTCAAATCCTGAAGACTGTATATGTGTTGTTTTTTGTCAAGATCCCACTGCTGGTCCCTCTGCATCAGATCAAAGCACCTGGTACTTAGATGAGTCTACTCTGAGTGACAACATAAAGAAAACCCTTCATAAATTCTGCGGACCCTCTCCTGTTGTTTTCAGGTAAACTGTTTCCCATTGAAAGGAAAGTAGGATATTGATGTAACCTGTAAGGTCATTCACTCTATAGCCTGTACCTGTATGTGATGCCATGGACGGAAGGATGCTTAGTTTTGCGGTCGCTCTTCTGGACTGTATTTTTGCATAGCTTGTCCCGTGTTATTTCAGAAGATCATACTGTATTTGCACAATATCTTATTTGTGTGATGTTCTTAGTTTCATTATGCATCCTGTCTTTTAGGTTACGCGTATCTGTCCCATTTAAGGTGCAAATATACTTCTGGATATAGATTATATTCAGGAATATACTCAGGCTGTGCTTTATTTCATTTTTTATCATCCCTGCTCTTCTGTTTTATCTACAGTGATGTGAATTCAATGTATCTCTCTTCCACGGAGCCACCAGCTGCTGCTGAGTGGGCCTGTCTCCTGCGTCCTCTGCGAGGAAGAGAGCCTGAAGGAATCTGGAACCTACTTTCCATTGTGCGGGAGATGTTTAAGAGACGGGATAGCAATGCAGCTCCTTTGCTGGAGATTCTGACTGACCAGTGTCTCAACTATGAGCAGGTATTCAAATCTCTTTGCTGGGGCAGGGGGGAGGAAATTGTGGGGAGCCAGGCTGAGCCAGTGACTGGTGCCGTGTGCCTGTGCGTCTGTATGCACTAAGGGCATGTGCTTCTCCACACTAAAATAATTTTACAGTTTGCTCTTGTGCTGATTTAGTGATGTCCTAGTAACACTATATCCTCAAAATATCTCAGTCCTTTTAACATGAATATATGGAGTCTGAACTCTTCTGTTCAGCATATTTGATTTCTGCCCAGTCAAGGTGATTTATTTTAATGGTTTTCTTCTAAACAAAGTACATCACGTATAAGCTGTCATTTTGATAAAAACTAAAGATATATGTTGGGTGGTGGAATCTCAGATTCTTTTGTTATTTTTGTTGAAAATATCTTTTGATGGGTTTAAGTAATAAATTTTTTGATATTTTAAAAATATTAGGAAAAAGGTTTCCTTTGACAGTTCAGGATGCTGATCTCACTCTGTAATACAAATTGCAGTGTAAGTTTCCTTATTGCTCTATCACATACCTCAGCTTTGAGCAGGGGAAAGGATATGCTTCATTTATCACATTTGTTACAGAATCACAGAATGTAATTGTTCACTTTTTCCCTCCAAGTCTGAAGGCTTCTAGTAAGAGAACCTGCTGTGCGTGTTTTGTTCTGTGGGCATGTGCCTTCTAACCAGGGAAATTTTGAGAGGCCCTTAGTTCTCACAAGCCAATGCTGCTTTAATGCTTGTGGTTATTTTGGAGTCAAATGAAAACAAGACACTAGCTACAGATCCTGTTTCCTTATGGTTATGAGGTTAAGTGAGAGCACGGGATGAGATGGCCACGACACAGCTCCGCTGAACATTTTCTTCTGCAGATAACCGGCTGGTGGTATAGTGTGCGAACATCTGCATCACACAGCAGTGCTAGTGGGCACACAGGACGCAGCAACGGCCAGTCAGAAGTAGCTGCTCATGCTTGTGCAAGTATGTGTGATGAGATGGTTGTTCTTTGGAGGCTGGCTGTCCTTGATCCGACTATAAGTCCACAGAGGTGAGCACCACAATCAGATCCACTTTCTCTTTTATTTCTGTGATATTCAAGCACACTCAAGAGTTTCTTCCTGTAGATTTCTTGTGTTTGTATCATTACCTCATTACCTGTTCAATGGTTAGTCCTTCTGGACTATGTGCTATGTAGGGTTCAAGAGCATTCTAATTACTTTAAACTTTAATTGCTATTGCTGCTCACTTTTAGCAACATCACATAGTGTGAATAATTTGTTTTCTGTGGGTTCTCTTTTACATATGAGTGTAATTCTGCATTTCAGTGTCGCAGTGGAGAACGTTTTTTTGAATGGTAGCACCAGCTACCAGTAGATTTTAATGCTTCTGAAATGTAACTGTTCAGCAGTTTAATGGATTTCTGTTTAGCCCAATCATTCACTCTTGTCTATTTCAAGGTGAACCATTTCTTTCTTTCTGTGCTCTTAGGGAGCTTATTCTCTGCAGTGTATTGGTAAACAGTGTCACTGGTGTATGATTTTTTTTCAGTCAGTGTTTTCAGTTGTCTGAGGAAAAAATTGAGGCTTCTGCAGGCTTCTGAACCATATTGCGCCTTGGTAACTCACTGCCATCTTCGTTTAGCACTAGTTGAATAGCAGTGGAAGTACTGAGGGCTCATGTTGCAATACTGTGGTTGATATTGTAATAAGTTGTTTTGTACATCTAGTCTACAAAGTGTGGTGTGTAAAATGTACTGAATTAGTTTAATGTGCTATAAATGCTTAGAAAAAGTTTTTCAGAACAGGTGAAAAAGGGATAGTATTTTCAGTACAATTACACATTAACAGGATTTGTTTTTTGTGAATTGTTGTGTAACATTAATAAAATGCCCTATTTTCCTGGTTTAACCCAGCAGGCAGCCAAACACCACACAGCTGCTTGTTTACTCCCTCCCCCGGTGGGATGGAGGAGATAATCAGGGAAAAGATGGTAATATTTGTGGCTTGACATAAAAACAATTTAATAGGGCAGTGAAGGAAGAGAAAATAATAACAATAATAATGATAAAAGAATGCACAATGCTCACCACCTGCTGACCAATGCCCAGCCCGTTCCTGAGCAGTGATCGCCAGTTCCTGCCCCCTGGCCAACCCCCATTTATATACTGAGCATGATGTCTATGGTATGGAATATTCCTTTGGCCATCTTGGGTCAGTTGTCCTTTCTATGCTCCCTCTCAGCTTCTACGAGAAGCTGAAAAAGTCCTTGACTGCTTAGCAACAACTAAAAACATTCATGTATTATCAACATTATTCTCATCCTAAATCCAAAACATAGCACTATACCAGCTGCTAGTAAGAAAGTTAACTCCATCCCAGCCAAAACCAGGACAGTATGTGGATACCATCCCTTATTCTATACCATCTACATCATGCTCAGGTCCTACGCTTTCCAATACATTCCAATTAATCACCACCACTTTTCCTGTCTCTGGCCGGGCAGCGATATCTTGCCACAATGGGGCAGCCCAGATGGGTTTGCCTCTGTGCTGCCAGTTGCTCTGCTTCCATTGCTGTAACCACCCCCACGGAGCATTTGCCACCATCCACAAATCAGCACAGAGATAAAGTACTGGCCATTTTTCTCATTCAGCAATATCTAAAGCCAGCTGGATGCCTTTTGCCTCTGCAAACTAACTCGATTCACCTTGTCCTTCAGTGGACACCTATCTATGTAAGGTACATCAGGGACACTAAAATGGGTGCAGTTTGTCTTGTACAGTTTGCAATATGAAGTAGCTAAATATAGGAGAGGAAGACAAAATCAAAAAGTGTAGGAAACTGGGAATAAGGCTTAAAATAAACACAAACATCAATCAGATCACATAGAAAAACTGTGAAAGATTTTGGCTTTTAATAAACTATGGAGTTGTGCTATGTGTATTCACATTTGAGTTATTTGGTGCAGTTCATGTTTGCCCAGATCTCCTACTTGAGCTCATGCATAATTGAAATGCTCCTGCTTGATTACCTGTTGTCTTAGCATTTGAATAGTCACCAAGAAGAACCCAATTCTACCCATTCTTGCTATTCTTTCCAGTGAATCATAAGGAGACTTGCTACCTCATTTCTAATTCATTGCAGGCTCGCATCCTTATGTTACCTTTCCTAAGTAGTTCCCCATTCTTCTTTTTCCTTCTGAAAATCCTCTCCTTGATTAAGCCCTACCATTCTGCTCCCTTGTTAATTAATTTCTTTAGCAGACGAGTAGAAGAGGTCCATTTTGTTTAGCCCCTTTTGTCCTAATACCCTTTGCATCTAAATTGGGTCACCTCATTTTGATTTGATTTTTTGTTCTTTTGCTTTTGATAGGAAATCTGAGAGGTTTGAAGTGTTAGGCTTGTACCTCAGATCTCTGAAATCTGTGGCAAAACCAAGGTGGCAGTTGATTGAGACACTTAGTGCAATCTCTAGAAATGTCTTTTCCTCTTCTTGAATTAGATCACCAGAATGTGTAATCCATTTAGACTATCTTGCTCATATGCTTAGGCCCTGCGTGGGATTTGCAGCTGGGAAATGCAGGAATGCTTTGCTTTTCCCATGGTAATGTGGGGCATGGGACTAACTGCTGTGTAATTTAAGTCTTTATAACCCTACCAGCTTGCTTCTTCCTCAGAGTTATTTGAACATCGGTTATTTTTGTCTTGCTTGTTCTGTGCCTATGGCTTACAACAGTTTAATCTCCTGAGGACAGCCTGCTAAAGCCTAAATTAAATTGTTGGTCTCTAGACAGGCATATCAGGGTAAAGAGGTAAGTGCCTGGGAGGTAGATTAGGTGATCTTGTCTGGCATTGTGCTTCCCTGGGTAGGCTGTTTAGATTGTACTTGAGAATGTCTTGACTGGAGTTGTTCACAGGGCTGTTCCACAGCTGCTGCAAACTGTTTTGTGAATGTTTCCAAGAGCAGTTCCTCATGGCACTCACTGGTCTCAGACTGCTGAGGCTTGCATCACTAATACTTTATTTCGGTCAGATAAGCAAACAGGACAGACAGTAGTTCATTTTAAACCTCCCAGTTTGTATCGTGGTTTCATGTTGGTACTGTTTACATTTTGTTTCTATGTCGTGGGACTTGGTTGTTAATATACCTGTTTCCTTTTTTCAGCCTGTCTTCTTACTAATGCAGTCTATGCTTAATTCAGCAGAAGATGTTTCTGACCAAAAGGAGATGTTCTGTGGGTTAAGAGGTAGTTTGTTGCAGGTGCATTTTGTGTCTGCTTTCTAACCTGTCCTCTTACTTCTTAGGCGCAGGGACCTTTGCTCACAGCTCAGACAGTGGCAGCTGAAAGTCATAGATAATGTTAAGAGGGGTCAGCACAAGAAATCCCTGGAGAAGCTCTTCCAGGGTTTCAAGCCAGCTGTGGAAGCCTGTTACTTCAACTGGGAGGAAGCTTATCCCATTCCGGGGATCACGTATAGCAGCACTGACAAGAAGAACTCATTCTGTTGGGTAAAGGCCATCCAGCAGAGGAGCTGCCGGTTGCAGTGTGCAGAAACTGCCTGTGAGGCTGGTAGAACCCATGGACAGGAGTCTGGGGGGCCATGTCTGCAGCCTGGGGACAGGCTGCGTCCCTCTTCCCAGGAACCAGCAGTTCGTCCAAAGGAACTTACTGGAAAGCGGAAAGTTGTCTCTGAAACGCCACAGAGGGTTCTGAGACGACTTTCAGCAGAAGGTGATAAAGCTGTATACAAGACTGCAGTGGGCAAAGCAAAGTTGCCAGTGAGCAAAGGCCTGACCAGTAAACATAGTGGGAAACGCCGCATGAGCAGTGAAGACAGCTCTCTGGAGCCGGACTTGGCAGAGATGAGCCTGGATGACAGCAGCTTGGCTCTGGGGGCAGAAGCCAGCAACACGTTTAGTTTTACAGAAAGCCCCCTGAGCAGGAGCTACAGGGACACCTTTGAGGAGGATGGTGGGGTGTACTTCTCTGAGGGACCAGAGCCCAGTGTCAGGAGCAGTTCCATGGCCAAGAAATCGCCCAAGGATCCTGTGGGGGAAATGGGTAGTGGTGATGACGACCTGCCTTCTGCAGATGAGAACAGTGGCGGTGTGAGCCTGAAGCCAGAAGACGTGGGAGAGAATGGTGCAGCAGGGGGAGGGGATGATGGAGAAGAGGAAGATGATTACCAGGTATACTATCTGAATCCACAAGAGGTAGCCAAGGAAGATGATGACAAAGCTGAAGGGGGAAATGAAGAGGAGCAGGATATATTTGCTGGTATAAAGCCTCTGGAGCAGGAGAACCGGATGGAGGTGAGCTGAATCTAGTTCAAAACACTGATTTGCAGTTTTATGTACTATATAGATCACGGTCTCACTACCCTCCTAGCTGTGACACTTAACCTAGTATGTTGTTAAATCAAGTGCTTAATTATAATGTAGTCATAACCCATTGTATCATAAGGTATCTGCAGTCTTTATGCAGCGGTATCACACATATTTTTCCCACAAGCTTGACTCCATATTTCTATGCCAGCTTCAAGTATGTCCCAGTTTTAGCTGGTCCCATCTCATACTCCAGGATTTACAAATACAGGCTAAGCAGTTTGCGCTTTTTACCTAGTCTCACTCTTGGTAATGGCAAAATTGAGTGGAAATTAAAAATAAGTAAGACCAAGACATGCCCAGCAGGAAAAATTTAAATCCAACTATGTAAGCAGAAATTCTCTGGAAAGGGGGAGTGCTTAATGAGATGGTGGTGAAGGTCTAGGCCAGGAGAGGACTCTGAGAATACCTGCTGCTGAAGTCAATTGTGAATTGTGTTTGCAGAATCTTTGTAACAAGTGGTTTGAACAGGCTGGGGGAGTGTGATTCGAATACGACCGTCTGTTCTTTCTTGCAGATTCTGTTTGCCTGTGCAGAGGCCCTGTATGCACATGGATACAGTAATGAAGCATGCCGCTTAACAGTAGAGCTCGCCAGGGACCTACTTGCCAACCCTCCAGATCTCAAAGTGGAGCAGCCACCAACTAAGGTAGAGAGAGCACTTGTCTAGTTTTGGGGGTAGAGAGTAAGTTAGAAGGAATATGTGGGATGGATACAACAGCATTTCCAGGCATTTCCCATTTGCTGTGATTCAGGGCCCTTCACTAATGCTTCCTCTGGGTTGAACTTCTCTGGATGTCATTAAGGTGCCTGATCACTGTGCATATGTGGGTCAATAAAAGGGAGAAAGATAATAAAAGGCCATTCCGCAGGACTTGGAGTCTTCAGAAACTCGAGTTTAGTTAAAAGCTTCTTCACTTTTCCTTGTGCTTCAGAGAGAAGCTTGGTTTGTCTGGTAAAAGCTGCAGCTCCTTTAGGAACCTATTTTAAATCAATTGAACAAAACACCTTACCTAACATCAGCTTCAAAGGATGTTTTGTTTAAGAGATACTGCTACTGTGTGCTATGAGATTATACAGCAGCCATAAGAAGTCTTGATTTTTGTGCAGCTCTGTGCAGGTGACCCTATTTCTTGTGATTCTCTCCAAAACGTTAGTCTTCTATTTCATAATGTGCACCACTGTTAGAAGATTTGCTGTTTCAGGATAGAGGGTTGGAGAGGAAAGAAATAAGCACAAACTGCTGGAAAATCACTTGTAGTGGCACTAAGCAGTGTTTGCTGTACAGAAGGGTTCCCTTGGAAGGGACAGGCATGCAACATCTGTCTGCACAGCATCAGTCCAATAGTGAACATATGTCTTATCAACAGGCCAGCTCTTCCACTGTGTTGTGCTGGGGGTGAGATAGGGGAAGTAATGATGTTCATCAGTAACCACTGGGATTTGTGATTCCTCAGCAAAGGGGTTAAAATTTAAATGTGTTTTATTCTTTCTCCTGTCTACTGATTATTGCAAAGTATAGGAGAACAAGCATAGAATAATTTAGGATGTTTAGGAAAGTGTCCTGTGACAAATGCCTCCTCAAACAGGGCAAAAAGAACAAGGTATCAACCAGCAAGCAGACATGGATGGCAACCAACACCTTGTCTAAAGCTGCTTTCTTGCTGACTGTGTTGAGTGAGCGGCTGGAGTACCACAACCTGGCCTTCCAAATAGGAATGTTTGCTCTGGAGCTGCAGAGACCACCTGCCTCTACAAAGGCTCTGGAGGTATGAAACATCTCAAAAAGGAAGTATCCATAAGTAACATTGTGCTGCTTGAATGTTTTCGCTCATGTGGTTTCCATTTCAACTCCTGAAGTTTGGTTGTGCTTTTATGTGTTTCCTTAGAATTAATTGCAGTGGGACTAAATGCCTTGTGTGCACATCCCCATTAGCATGCGTTGATCTGCCAGAAAAATGATTAGAAATATCAGTTCATCTGGCATTGCCTTCATTGATAGGAAGCTCAGACCTCATGTGCCAGCAGGCCTTTGATTTCATATGAAGCTACAGGCTTGAAAATATTTAAATGAGTACAAAATCTCTTATGAATATATTATTTCCATTAGAACAGCTTGCTTACTACTTATCTTAAATATGTTTCCAGTTTACTTGGCTAATCTGGGGAAAATAAAGCCATTTGTAAATGGAATTGTCCATATTTGCATTGGTGAAATGGTTTGAGCCTTATTCCTTAGGGTGAATTGGTGGGATTGTTAGATGTTTGAAAATTGTTGTGCTTGCAGATATCTTATTTGTTGGCAAGTGAACATAGGCACTGTCCAGGCAAATTATTTTGGATGCTGCTTGGTTACTATCAGGCTTCCCGTTCTGAAAAAAGAAGTGTCCAATTAAGACCTTGTCTGTGTGATTTACAGCCGCCTTGCTTTTCACTGCAGGGTTGTGCAGTCCCTGGAGGTGTGTATTGTTGCTAGGTATCCACTGACTACACTTGTTACACTAATTATCTGTACTTCTTATGGTCTAATTAGAAGATTGTGAAATTGGCAATCCCTTGCTACCTAGAAGAAAAGAAATCGCTTTCATATGTTAAGAAAGGAGAGAATGCAGGAATGGCACAGAGTAGTGAAATCTTCATACAGGTGGTGTGCATGCTGCCGCCCAGTGCCCATTCTTTTACTAGTCAGTCTCTGTTGTCTCAAATGAGTATATTACTTAACATAGCATCCTTTCTTCCTACAATTAAGAGTAATCACCTTTTCCACTGACTTACTCGGTCAAATGCTTCTCCTGATGTTCTTATGAAAGCTGATATGTTCTGTATGCAGCTCAAGAGTGATAATTAGAGTAAAAGAAGTCATGTATAAATATGATGCAAGGCATGTATTAGATTTGAAAAATCTGTGTTCAGTGTGGAGAGAACGGTAAAGATGGCTAGGGTGCTAAGAGTTGTTACAATTTGATGATCCAATAAAAACCATTGCTGTACTTTGTGTAGGAAAAAATGGTCCACTGCCCACAGGGCCTGCGCTGATGACAGCTTCTTTTGTTTTCTTGTGGATACTACCAGGTGAAGCTCGCATATCAGGAGTCTGAGATTGCAGGCCTGTTGAAGAAGATTCCCCTGGGCACTAATGAGATGAACACTATTCGAGGAAGAGCTGAAGAACTGCGAGAAGGGACACTATGCGATTACCGTCCTGTCCTGCCTCTGATGTTGGCTAGCTTTATATTTGATGTCCTGTGCACTCCAGGTACTGTCTGCGTTGGCTTGAGTGTATGAAGGGCATGTTCTGAGATGCCCAGTCTTGAGGACTCTTCTGTATAAGAACAACCTAATCTTGATTTTTCACACACTGTTGCTTGCACTTCCCTCCATGTTGCTTTAGAGATACTTTCTGCCCCAATGGAACTGTCTCTGCTTCTGCTTACATTTGAAAACAACTGGAAAGTTACCACATTTCACCACTCTGTGTGTGTTTGTAAAATAGTTATAAATGGCTGACTTTCTACTCTTATGGTGGTTATATTCAGAGGATGCTAATATAAATCTAGCATTTAAAAAAGAGCACAACAACCTGGGATTAGAAGACTGACTTGGCAATATACCTGCCTGGTTTGGAGCCTTCTGAGTTTAGAGAGAGAAAGGGGAAGGAAGAAAAAAAAAAAAACAAACCCCAAACCCAAGACAGTGCTGTGGTCTTGAAACTGGTACAAGGCTAGGAATAGGACCACAGGAAGCTCTGCGAACTCAGAAGGCTCTCAGAAATGGCTTTTGCCTTGAGGTCCTAGTTTTGAAAGCTGAGCACTAATTCTGTTGTCTTCTTTCAGTGGTTTCTCCTACAGGCTCTAGACCCCCAAGCCGTAATTGGAATAATGAAATGCCTGGAGACGAAGAGCTTGGTTTTGAGGCAGCTGTTGCTGCTCTTGGTAAGACTCTTTTACGAGAAAAGTCTTTCTTCATCCATGTTCTGCATCCTACCTCATTTTGCATAGTGAGAGTTAGTAGTTCATTCCAGTTTGGTGCAGAAATGAAAATGTTTGCATGGTTTGTCAGAACCAGATGCAGAAGGATTCTACGTGCCAGGGTTGAGGTGCCTTTGCAAAGCTGTGAAAAATGGAAGGGGGATATGGGACAGGAACTGAATGTTAAAGTAGTAACATGAATTTTAGCTTTCTTCTTGCTCTTTTGTCATGGAAGATGTGTTGGCTTTAATGGACATGGACAGTTTCAGAGAACAAAAGCAATCATTTGAGAAGAGATTAGACAATCATAGTGAAAGATTAGCAGACGTAGTCTCAAGCATTATCATATGATTCAGGATGTTAGCATAATACTGGATTCTTGCCTCAGCTTCAGCAACAAAGCAGTGATTATATATATTATGTTGACAATACTGTATGCCGGTTTTAATGCAGCATGCAAAAAGGAGTAGAATAGATTAAACAAGGCCTGTCCTCTGTTGCCTCATCTCTGAAAGGAGGAAGATGAGTTCTTTATGGTGTGGGAATGCTGACTTGTGGCATCTGCAGAAACTGGAAGAGTTTATTTCAAGATGGAGTTGTGGGTTTGCCTGGACTCTTTTCCTGTGGCATATTACAGTCTGGTTGTTCTGACAGTTGTAGCAAGCTCAGTATTCTGGGGACAGACAGCAGCTCCTGTTTATTCATGATCTATTTCTGAAGTTAACAGAAAAATAGGGGGAAAAAAAAATAAATCTTTTGCCTGTGACAGTGAGGTGAATAAAATAGTCTGAGGTATATATAGTGCTCTGGATGCGGTGTAGTCCCATGGGCTCACTTGTCTCTTCATCCCCTCTTTTCTGGCCTGCAGGCATGAAAACAACTGTCAGTGAAGCAGAACATCCTCTATTGTGTGAAGGCACCCGAAGGGAGAAAGGGGATCTGGCACTAGCCCTGATGATTACTTACAAGGATGATCAGTCTAAGCTGAAGAAGGTGAGTTTCCCTTTAAAAGGGGAGAGAGAGATGCATAGCAAACCATGTTTGGATTTTGATGGGTTTGATAATTTTGCTAGTGAGCATAAGTTGTCGTGTCATGTCCTGATGATTTACAAGCTATGTTGTGGTATTTATATTCTTCTACTGATGCAAAATCTGATCTGATTGTGCAGTGTGCATTGCCCTGGAACAGGCACTATTTCCATAGGCTTCTTAAGGTCCAGTCGGGAGATGTGTTCTCACTGCTTTTAGTGCTTTTGCTTACCTGCTAAAACAAGTCTGTTATCCTGGGGGTTTTCAGTGTGCACTGTGTGTATGGTCTGAGTATTGATTCTGTTTTGCTGCAGGGATGTTGCCTTGCAGAACAGTATATCTAGCAAATCCTTTGTTCCTTAACCTCTCACCTCTTTGATATATTAGTTCAGTCCACCTGTGCCTTAATTTCCCATGCAAGGGAGATAGTAAAACTCTGCCCCTCCACCCCAAAGAAGGAACAAAATATCAAAACGTGCTGAAGCTTCCTTCAGGAAGGATTTTATTAATATTTTATATTCAGAAACCCTTCTATCCTGCAAGAACATTATTAGTGTCTTTCTGTCTCCTAAAGGAGAAGCTCTTTTGCTATACTCTTCTCCAGGGAATAACAAGGACGCTGTGATATCAGTCATCTGCAAATAAATGCTCTGTCACACTTGTGGTGTTCATTTCATGTGGAGAATGAACAGTAGAAATGAACAAAGCGGTAAAATGTGGCCATGCATTGTTCCCCAATTACATAATAAATAAGGACAAGAAAGTGTTACTGTAGGCCAGTAGAAGGTAGTATCTCTAGTGGCTCTACCAGTTTCTGGTGTGACAGGATTTTTTTTGAATGGTGAGCACAGAATTTTGGTGACTTAAACAAGAACGTCTAATGACTGGCAGAATTAAATGTAGAGTCCTCCGTTTTGTCCTTGATGTATCAAAATTACTTCTTTATTGCGAGTTTTGGGTGCTTTTCAGGTAAAGCCAGTGGCTGTTTGAAGTGAAAATGGGGATATTACTGAGTATGAATGAATCTTTTCTTCCTCAGTAATGCAGACCACACGGCTCTCAACTGCGCATTGCTGATCTTCAGTGCAGGAAGGCAATGCTTACTTTCTAGAGAAAGCATTTTCTTTTTTTTCTCCAACAAATGGAATTTATTGTCCACCAGCAAGCTGATTTGGTACTTTCCCTCTATGTGTAATGCCTGTTCTCTTACCCTTCAGCTAAGCTCTTCCTTTTTTTTTTTTTTTTTAATTTTCTTTTTCTTTGCTGTTAAAGATTTTAGACAAACTCCTGGACAGAGAGAGTCAAACTCACAAACCACAGACTCTGAGTTCCTTCTACTCATCCAGCAAGCCTACAGTAGCAAATCAAAAATCTCCTTCCAAACATGCTGCCCAGTCCACTGCAGCTATCCAGCAGCTTCCAGGGACTTCTGTCACTCAGCAAGCTGCTGTAAGCACTGCAGTCCAGAGCAGTCCTGAGAACTTTGTGGAGAAGAGCACACAGGGTAAGAGGTGCTTTGTAAGGGCTATGCTGAAACCCTCTGTAATCACTGCAAAACTGTAACTGTACATTTTTGTCTGTTTTGGGAAGTGGTCAGAGTGATTATATTACCATCTGGCTGTTTGGTGGTTACTAGAATGTCATTCCCCCATTATCTTTTTGGCTGGATCCATTTCTGTACATATTCTTGTGGCATAGAAATTCAAGCTAATTTTCAGGTTTTCCTATCTTGAGTCAGTTGTATAACCAGTTAACATAAAACTGTTGTGACTCCATCTTTTAGGTTTGTGTCACAGAGGTGCAGGTTTTCAAAAAGTTACACACTGAGTCGGGTACCTTCATGCAAGATAAATAACTAAAATTGCTGAAGGGCATTAGAGATAAATGTGGTTTTCTTCAAGCTGTGCCTCCACTTTGGTGGCAAACATCACATACAGCAGCATTTGGTGGAAAGCAGATGCTCTCTTAACTCTTCCCAAAGAGATCAATACTAGCTGAGGATGACTGCAGTAAGGTTAGGGTTGCTGGAGCATTTTTATTCTAAAATCTTTCCATAGTTGCAGCAAATTTTCCAAATCTTGAGTTGTTAAGATTAAATGTTCTAGGCCTGGTATTGGATTATATACTTAGTACTGAAAGAAAAGTGAGGTAATCCTGCTCATAAATGCCACTCATTTTATAAAAATCCTGCATCTTTTGATGTTTTTATCTTTTAAGTGGCCACATCTGGTTTTAGAGATACAGAAACAAATCATAATGTTTACCTTGTCACTGTCCTGTTTATGCAGAGAGCTCTCAGAGGTCCCCCTGTGAGCCAGCTGTGGAGGCTACTGTCTTGAAACAAGAGGGAAAGGTCCCTAGTCGTCTGGCCCTTGGAAACCGAGGTGGATACAATGGGAGATGCTGGGGATCGCCTGTCAGGCAGAAGAAGAAACACACAGGTAGGAACTAACTAGTTCATACAGTATCTAGTGCTGTGCTAGGCAGCCTGCTGGGGTTTCAGCAATTCCCTTGCTTTTTCATGCTATTTGTCAGCCTTTCCTGTATGACAGAAGCAGTTGATTCTCTGAGGTGTTTGGCATGGAGAAATAGGTTTTGCTCCACAGATTTCCTGCCCCCTTCTGTATGGCAAGTTACCATACCTTTCTCACACCAGATATGTTCTGGGTGATGGATTAGGTATCTGGAGCTGGTATGATTGCTGGTCTCTGGGAGTGGAGCACTGTGCTCCTTGGTCCAGCAACAAATGCAGAGGAGCTGCTGGCTCTCTACACTTCTCTTGGAAAGGGTATGAGTTAGAGGCTGAGGATGTGAAGAACCTTTGTGTAAATTATGCAGCATGTACCAGAAGGTCTTTCTTCATACTCATACAGTCTGTGGAACTTGACTTTGTATGTATATTTGCTTCTTGTTGTCATACTCTGCCACAAAGCTTGGCAGGTGGAGTTGGGAGCTGGGATGGTGTGAAGGGGGAAATAAAGATATATTGTTCTTGGTCTCTTCTACTTTTTAATCTGAGAACTGCAAAATGACACTGATATCTGTGGCCAACGGACTAATTTAATCTCTCTTAATCTGCAAAGTTGAATGCCTGGCAGCTGTGAGGCTGACTGACGTGACTGATCTTAGTTGGGACTGTAGGTGATATGGGTAGGAGTTTACTTACCCACATTACATTTACCAACGCTGGTGACATTACTATGTTGGTTCTGGTGTTGTAGGCATGGCTAGTATTGACAGCAGTGCTCCTGAAACCACCTCTGACAGTTCTCCAACGCTCAGTCGGCGTCCGCTACGTGGGGGATGGGCAACAACATCCTGGGGCAGAGGACAGGACAGTGACAGCATCAGCAGTTCTTCAAGTGATTCGTTGGGATCTTCCTCTTCCAGTGGCAGTAGGAGGGCCAGTGGGGGAGCCCGTGCAAAGACTGTGGAAGTTGGCAGGTAATGAATAATACCAATGCACAGAGGCAACCTCTAGGTCTGATGTCAGGGAACTAGCACATGTGCATCAGGAAGTACTTCTTTGGGAGTGTTTGCTTTGTTTTGTTTCTTCTGGGCCCTAAAGAGAGGAACTCTGCACTCTAGCTAGTGAACTTGAGGTCCTTGTTGCCGTCTTGAAGGATTCCTCTATCTTTTTTTTTTCTAGGTATAAAGGGAGACGGCTGGAGAGCCATGCTCCTCATGTCCCAAACCAGCCTTCAGAGGCAGCTGCTCACTTCTACTTTGAATTGGCCAAGACAGTCCTTATCAAAGCAGGTGGAAACAGCAGTACCTCCATCTTCACCCACCCTTCCTCCAGTGGTGGGCACCAGGGACCACACCGCAACCTTCACCTCTGCGCCTTCGAGATTGGGCTGTATGCACTAGGGCTGCACAACTTTGTGTCTCCCAACTGGCTGTCTCGAACTTACTCCTCCCATGTCTCTTGGATCACAGGTTATAGCAATGCTTTATTGGGAAGCTTGCTTTTGGGCAGGAAGGAGGGGAGGGAGGCGACCTTATGCCCCAAAATGGTGGTGCTGATGTGCTGTGGTAGCCATGTATGCTGCTAGCACAACTGGCAGTACAAGCTGAGCACCACTGATTTTACATAGTGGTGCTTGTTTTGGCCTGGGAAGTTCTTGTCACCTGTTTCTTCTTGTTTGTACTGCAACGTGCTTCAGTCTTCAGAGCCATAGACCAGTTCTTACAGGCTCTGGTCTTAAGTTATCCTTCAGGGATCTGCTGAAGAGGCAGACATTTGTCAAGTTTGAACATGCTCTTTGGCTTTGTTCAGCATTTCGCTTTCTTCCTCCTTCTGTTTGCACCCAGACCTACTAACTGCTTTCTATCTATGTGGCTTCTAGAGCCTGAAAAACACACCATTGGAAAGTCATGTTTTGCTGACATGGTGAAAATAGAGTGACAGTCCAGGCTGTGGTTTGTGGGTACTAAAATCAGCTATAGCAAGTTCCTGTCACTGCCTCAAATGCATCTTTAGCTTAAATTTTATAATGGTACCCTCACTTACTGCTTGCTTATTGAGGGCTCTTGGCTGTCCTGTGTGTTGGGAGAAAGAGCCTAAATTTGACTTGAAGCCTAAGGGGAGCAAGTGGGCTTTGTTGCTGCTCCTGAAGGAAGTGAGGAGTGCACCTTCTGTTGAGGAAAGGCTGACTGGAACTGTGCTGGGCATACAGTGGTGTGAGAGTCTTCTCTTTTACTCTTAGGGCAGGCCATGGAGATTGGTAGCGCAGCCTTGAACATCTTGGTGGAGTGTTGGGATGGGCATCTGACTCCCCCAGAGGTGGCATCATTGGCAGACAGAGCTTCGCGGGCCAGAGACTCCAACATGGTGCGGGCAGCTGCTGAACTGGCACTCAGCTGCCTGCCCCATGCCCATGCCCTGAACCCAAACGAGATCCAGAGGGCTCTGGTGCAGTGTAAGGAACAGGTGAGCATCACATGGGGGCTGGCTAGCGCAAGCTGATTTCCAGCATCAAGGACATGCTGTTACTTGTGGGATTGGCTCTGCTACTGGACAGCCTTCTGTGGATTTTTTTTTTTTTTTAATAAATAGCTCTGGTTTTTCTGCTGTATAGTTGTGATCTACCTGCTCCCTATAGCATCAGTAATTTTAGAGTGCCTTATACTTGTCTCCTGTTTTAGTTTTGCCTTCTTTTGTTTCTGGTTTTGCATTCTTCACTTTTGCTTTTCTTTCACTGCCCCCAGGACAATCTGATGCTGGAAAAGGCCTGTATGGCAGTAGAAGAGGCAGCCAAAGGAGGTGGCGTGTACCCAGAAGTCCTCTTTGAAGTAGCTCACCAGTGGTACTGGCTTTATGAACAGACTGTTGGTGGGACCCCAGCTCAGAGAGAAGGTGCCACTGGCTGCAGTACCAGTGGTGCCCGGGCTGCCTCTGAAGCAGTGCGTGGGTTGACAGACAACCGGGTGACCTCTGAGCCGACAACTGTAACAGTGGCAGCTGCAGTAACGGCAGCAGCAACGGTCATGCCGGTGATCTCTGTGGGGTCGACCATGTACCAGCAGCATACAATGGCAGGGCCGGCAATGGCACATACACACACGCAAGGCCTCCATCCTTACACCACCCTTCAGACTCACATCCCCTGCAATCCCCAGTATATTGGACACACTCTCCAGCACATGCCACGCCCAGCTGTCTTCCCGGTGCCTGGCTCAGCGTACCCGCAGGTGAGTTTTGCCTGTGCCCTGTTCATTTATGGTGACTTTGTGTGGCTGCTTCCAGAGAGAGTATGTCTGACTGGGGAGAGCATGGGGCTCAGACCTCCCGTGGCTTGAGACCTAGCTTCTGCTTTCACTTACCAATTTGTGATACTTACTTTGGCTCCCTAGCTCAGCTTTTGCATTACAAGGAGCTGTCTGTGGGTGCATGTAAAGTCTCAAGAGAGCATAAAACATAATACATCAGTAGTTTTTAATTTTATTGCTCTGTAGTTTCTCAGAAGGTGCTGGACAGAAAGCTTGTCGTCTTGAGAGCTTGCAGACTAGATAGACTGCAGAGGGAAAAATCAAATGAAGGTTATTTTAACCTCTGCCTATTTTTGAAAGTTCCTGGAGTGGTTTTCTGCAAACTGATTAGATTTAAAAGGAGGAGGAGCAAGCAGATGTAATGATCATATGGTGCAAGGTAGTTTATGTGCTGCTTCTTCCTTTGCTTCCTTCTCCCTGTCAGACTGGACTTCCCATGCCCTGGGGTTTGTGTGGGGACATCACGTTTTGGACTACTTCTGAACGGTCAGGCAAAGTAGACATGACTGTTATTTATCTTCTGTTTTAGGGTGTCCATCCAGCATTCATAGGAGCACAGTACCCTTATTCGGTAACAACACCATCATTGGCAGCTACAGCAGTGTCATTCCCTGGTGTGCCGGTCCCATCCATGACACAGATTGCGGTGCATCCCTATCACAGTGAGACAGGACTATCGCTGTCTTCCAATGTAGCGAGTAAGTGTTACAGCTCTGGCCTGTGTGTAGCATAGGTTTATTTACTGTGCCTCCTAGCTGTACTCCAGTCAAGTCCTGCTCCTCATTGACCACAAGTGGAACTGTGGTTCTTGGACTGAAAAGTTCTGTCCAAATCCACTCCATCCTAAGGATATGCATGCTTGGGGTACTGGGATTCATAATGGAGCCTGATTCAGCTAGTGGAGCTTTAATTTCTGTTTAGCTGTATTTCCAGTATGATATTATTTTGGCCTCTCAGACTAAAGTGTGTTTGGAGCCCTCCTGGCTTTTCTGACCTGTAACTTACTAGAGCTTTATTACCCCCTCTCCTTTGGGCAAGGTGAGCATAGATGATCTTGAGCAGGCTTTTGTGGTTCCTTTGGGTCAGATGAACAGAGAATGCAGAAAGCAGGCAGACTTCTGCTACATTAGCACTAGTAGATGTCTTTCCTGCCTGAAAGGATTGGAAGCAGCTGGTACCTGAAATGTGGAACCTCTGTAGAGAGGACATGTTTTGGCAGGATCATGTCAATGGCAGTCTGAATGATTGCTTGCATGTTGTATTGGGGCTAGAGTGGTGGTGAAGTAGTGTGCAGCACTGAAACAGCAGATGTTGACTGAATTGTGGACATGCTGTCATTGCCATGGGGTTTTGCACCAGTGGTTCATGGTTGACCCAGGCTCTGTTATCCCCTCACTAGAGAGGCTGTAATGTTTGCCTATTTGTACATTTGCTTATCAGTGCTTCACAGCTCACCAGGTGCTGGAAGACTGGTACGTGGGAAGACACTTAAGAGCTGTGTTGGCCTCCTTCATATCCAGATTATCAGGAGAATCTTTTCAGTTATTTTCATCTTGCATTTTTATGCTAAAAAAACACCACAAAAGCAAGTAGAATAGTCCTGAAGGCCTCAGGATCTGAAGAGCATACTTTGCTGACAGCCTTAGTCCTTGGCTGATGCTATGACTCTTAATTGTGAGAAACTATTTCTGTACTCCTCCAAAGAGTTATGGATCTTCCAGAACTGCTGACTCATCCTAGAGCACCTTCCTAATGAAAGGAAAAAATAACCCCATGCTTTCTAGTTGCCATTGTTTATGGCTTGCATAAACTTCTGTTTTCAGTTCTTAAAATACTGTTTCACTGTTCCTGGAGTACATAGTCACATGGTGATGCTTGAGCTCTGGCAACAATTCACTTCATTCTTACGGGTTATTCTCCTTGGCCAGACTTCAAATGCAGCATGGATTTTGCCCCACTTTGTGGGTTGTTTGGCACTGTGTGTCTGCTTGGATGAGGAGGTCAGACGGATCTCTCCTGGGAGGCACATTGTTCTCACGTATTCAACTATTCACTAGTAAACATTTCTTTAAAATGCTGGAGGTGGCAGGGCAAGAGGAGAAATCGTAACTCGAAACGTTGTCCAAGCTGGTGTAGTAGCACCACAGAGAAGCTGTGAAATAAGGGTAACAATGTGCACACACCTACTGGCATCTCTGCTCTGGAATTCAGGCAAAACTTGCTTTTTGCTCGCTGCACCTTTCTTGAGAGGGAACGTTAGATAAACTTGTGTCCCTTGTCAGAATACGGCTTATTGGCTCAGTATTAACTGCTGTCTGTACAACTTTAGGTGGAACAATGTAATGGATTTTCCTGTGATTTCCCTTGATTTTGCTCATGCTAGTTAAGTGTCTGAAGGTGACAGAGCTTCTCAAGTTTCCTTGCTGTTTTTACTGTTGGTACGCACTGTCAGTGTATGCAAATGTTCTTTCCGAGGATGGATTTGGAGGCTAGCCGCTAGTAACACTCTTCCCGCATGGTAGCTGGATGTCGTAGCTGTCTTACAGCAGAAGTGGAGGAACCTCACAATGTTGGACTTGATCTTTGAGTGACTTAATACTATTCCTGCTCAATGATTTTTTTCCTCAGCAATTTCTCATCAGGTGTAGACATGCACATTCTTGTTTCCTTGGACAAGAAAACAGAACCAGACATGTCATTTAATAATAGCAAAGACCTTTGAGTCAACATGTGTATTTACATGCAAAACATGGATGATGTGCATTTACGTGCAAAAGAGATGGACAACCATGTGACTGACCCCCTTCAGGCCCTGCTTGCAGGCCCTCCTAGCCCATTGTATTTCAGTTTTAAGTCTGTGGTTTTTGGTTGCTGTATTATTCCATTTAGGGGAACAGAACACTGCATTGGCAGGGGGCGGTCAGGTGAGGGAGATGATGGCCCAAGTAAACCTTCTTTTAGGCTGGTGGTGGGTCCTAATGCTGCTGTTTTGCTCTCTTCAGTAGGAAGTGTCCATGCAGGATCAACGTTCCCAGCGATTCAGGGGGCTTCCTTGACAACTCTGTCCTCACAGCCCAACTCCCTTGTTACAGGGGGTTTTCCTGCCGAGGATGAGCAGCACAGTCAGCCTGTGAGCCCCCAGGGTCTGCACTACCTCCACTCTGCATACCGAGTTGGTAAGGATGGCCAAGTGGGTTTCTATGGCCCCCTCGAGAGGGATTCAGGGCAGGGCTGCAGGTTTTCACTATCATTTGGCAATTTGTTACTGCACCAGTTGGGGGTGATGGCATGTTAGCTACATGGGGAAAGCCAGTTCATGTCATATGTGGAGGCTAAAAATGAAGACAAAGCAATCGAAGATTGAACTGTTGCTGCTGAGAGCCATTAGAGTAGAAGAGAAAGCCAAGTGGGTTAGAGCTGGGAAGAGTCTTGCCTTTCAGGTGGTGTATGCAAAAGAGTCTGGATAGGGCTCTGAGGATGTGGTTGTGTAAGTTGTGACTATAGGGAGTTCAGCTCCTGCTGCTCATGGATGGTGCAGGCATACCTCTAGTTTACTAATACTGGTTGAGTCTTCAGAGGCACAGAGGGATGTGCCCTGTGCCTCTCCAGCTAGGTTGTTGAAGATTGACACGGAGAGAGTGACATGGAGAAAACTTAAATTTTGTGGAGAGTGGGTATGTAATTAGTATTCTTTTCCCAGTCTGGTTATGAGGAAACAGAGTCTCTGCCTGAACTGCCATTGGTACAAGGATATCAGTCCTGGGGTTTGTGATTGAGCTTAGGTTGCAGTAAGCTACTCGTACATAGACATGGTCCAACCCAGTGGATACTTGGGGAGGGAGAAGGGAGCCTCCAAGATAAGTAAAGCCAGCCCAGGGCAGCAAATGAAGAAAACAGCAAGAAAATGGAAGGAAGGCTATCTGGAGGTTGCTTGTGGGTTTTTTTGTTGAAAGCTAGAGAAGAAAGTACTTGTTAGCCAGAAAGGGGCACAGATGTCATTGGAAACATCACAGTGGTAAGCCATGAAAGGAGTTTAATAGCCTGAATAACAGAGAAGGGGGTGGGGGTAGAGGGTCTGGAAGATCAAGACATAGTGCCTGTTGGTATTTTAAAACTTTTTAAATGGGAGGATTTGCGTGCAGAACTGTAGTGGAATAAGTGAAACGTTTGCAGATTGGCGATACTGCAGGTCAGTGTTGGCCTGTTGTCTTGCAGCTGAGTAGGTTGATGTGGGTAGCTTCTCTGCTGCAAAATTTGGAGCAAAAGCATTACTTTTAGGACACCTCTTGTAGTGCAGCCTTTGAGGCTATCTGCTTGACCCTACTGTAGGTGCTAGTGGAGTGTCTCTTTGCAGCTCTAGTGAGGTCTCGTGGCTGTGCAGATTTCCCAGTCTGGAGCAGCAGATCCAGATGTTCTTGCAGATACTTCCTGTGGTGACAGGCTCCTAGATGGGCCTTTTGTTTCTCTCTGGACTCTTTGCAGCTAGAGAATTTTCTGCTGATGAAGGGCAGGCCAATCAGGTTGTGTTGCAGTGAGTGAAGTGCTAGACTAAGTCTTACTGGGCAGAAGTGCTGCTTGACTCTGGCTGCCCCTTTCTCACAGGGATGCTGGCTCTGGAGATGCTTGGCCGAAGAGCTCACAACGACCATCCCAACAACTTCTCCCGCAGCCCACCCTACACAGAGGATGTAAAATGGCTCCTTGGGTTAGCTGCGAAGTTAGGTAAGGCTCAGAGCAGTATTTCAGCAGAAATCCACTTGCTGGGATTTGGACCATGGTGGGAATAAAAGCTATCCAAAGAGTGAAACTTCAAAGATCGGGTGAGCCTGATATCTGATCCCATTTCTGAGAATGCTTCAGAAGATGCCTGCTGCTCTTTCATCCAGGCAATTGTCCCGTTTCTGGGTTCTGTAGGCATGCTGTTGTTGAGTTTTGAGGAACAGCATTAAGTGCATGGGGTTGGACAGGGCTCAGAACTTGAATCTCCTCCATTCTGTAACAACAACTTTTTCTTTTCTCTTTCCACTGTCTTGTAGGTATTCCTCTTTCTTATGTATATTTACACTTTCTGTGAAGACCTTTTATAGCAATCAGTGTTCACACCACCAATTGTTGGGGGTTTTTTGTTTTTACTTCCACTTTGCTCTTGGATCTTTTAATTTTTTTTAATTCTTTCATCAGCAGTAAGAACTTAAAAAATAAAAAAAGAAACAACCTCTACAAACAGCCTGTCTAGTGGCATGGTTTCCCCTGCTGCTGCTGGGGGACCTCCACTGTAGGCAGTAGTGGGGAAGCTTGACTGTCTCTCCAGACTCCCTAAGGCCTGAGTGCTGGAGCATCTAGGTGCTTCCTAGATGGGGAGGCAAGAAGCAATAGAAGGAGATGCACTGTATCCTTGCCTCTGTAGTTACCTTGCACATCAGTTATCTTTCATATCCCCTTTAAAGACGGGTGAACTGGGAA
This sequence comes from Burhinus oedicnemus, assembly GCA_008921705.1. Classification (NCBI taxonomy): domain Eukaryota; kingdom Metazoa; phylum Chordata; class Aves; order Charadriiformes; family Burhinidae; genus Burhinus; species Burhinus oedicnemus. The sequence goes on along the minus strand of VFFE01007626.1, from coordinate 1,129,168 downwards.
TATCAGTGACTGAGGTGGTACCTGGTCTCCACTCAGACCTGGTGGGTATAGCAGAATGATCTCTTGTCCTCATGAGTTTGCTAGAGTGTCTCCCCCGAGTCTGCTGGAGGATAAATTACACAGAGAAGAAGGTGCTCCAAATCCTGATCATTGCTGGGAATTACCTGATTTCTTGTGTTTCTCTTACCTTAACACTGTTCTGACTTCTCCTTCCTGTGCAGGTGTAAACTACGTGCATCAGTTTTGCGTTGGTGCAGCCAAGGGGGTGCTGAGCCCTTTTGTGCTCCAGGAGATCATCATGGAAGCTCTACAGAGGCTTAACCCTGCCCACGTGCACAACCACCTGCGCACCCCAGCCTTCCACCAGCTGGTGCAGAGGTGCCAGCAGGCCTACTTGCAGGTAACATGTGGCCTGTCTTCCTGTCTGTCAAAACTGCCAGGCCGTCGCCTGCCTTGCACGTACTGCCTGTGTGTGTGCGCAGAGGGGAAGGGACCTTGGGTACTGGTAGCTGAACTGGTCCATTGCCTGAGGCATCCCTCTCCCTCAGCAGGGACTAGAATAGGCATCACTTGCTTGTGTGGAGGCTGCATCGTTGTACTGCTTCTTTCAAGGCCTGTCACCTCCTGTGCTCACCGTGAAGGGTGGAGTGGTTCTGTGTTCCCTGTCCACTTTCTTCCTCTCTCCAGATGCTACCCGTGCCTTTTAACTTCTGTCCTTTTTCTTTACTGTGTTTTCAGCCCCCCTGTCCACTTCTCTTCCTAGCCTGTCTTTTTTTCTTTCCTTGTTTGTAGCCTGTCTTCCCCTCATCATGAAGCCCTGGCATGGCTGTCTGGTGTGCCAGTGCTGGCACTAATAGTGGTAGTGGCTTGGTCAGCTACGAGTACGGATGAGATATCTCAGGATTTATTGAAACCAGGACACAAATGTGTCTCAATGAGCCAACTGGAATACCAGATCTGCCTGTTCCTTAAAACAGTGTAAACAGAACAACTCCACAGACCAGAAGGGTGATTCTGTAGACATATTGTCCAGGTTGGATTAGCTGTCCTATCTCCTAGATGGTATTTTGGAGAAATGACAGCTTCTTCACTTGAACTCTTTTTCTGAACTATATGAGGGAAATAGATTCCTCAAAAGCTGGACCTGCAGTTCTGGGGCCTCAGTTGAGAAGCTGCTAGAAGTGACAGAGTGAAGCCTAGAGATGTTTTGTAGCAACTTAGCGTAAGCCTTACTCCTTTCATACCCCTTAGCAAAGGAAACGTCCAGTGAATGTGCTGGGTCCCCATGTATAACCTGCAGAATGAGTGGTGTGAAGGTTAGATGCTGGTGGGGGGTGGGGTAGAGTGTTAGCTGGCCCTTTTGTGCTGTACTATGGCTCAATTTGGTGCTCATGAAGGAGAGGACACCCACTGATGCTGTGTGGTGCATTTTGGTGCTCTGAGGGGACACTTGCTGTGGCCGTGTTAGGATGTAAGATATAGTACTGCTGTCTTTTGAGCTAGCTGTCCTCTCAGAGCCTCTGAGTCTTGGGACCTCTTGTGGGGTAACAGGATCACGTGACATATCGTTCTGAGAGCTCTTGAGTCCTTCTCTGAGTGTCACCAGCATGAGGGTGGTGAGCAGATATCTTAAGGCTCTTTCCCTGTTCCCATCCAGTACATCCATCATCGGCTGATCCATCTCACTCCCGCTGACTATGATGACTTTGTGAATGCCATCCGCAGCGCCAGAAGCGCCTTCTGCCTGACTCCCATGGGCATGATGCAGTTTAATGATATTCTCCAGAACCTAAAGCGCAGCAAGCAGACAAAGGAGCTGTGGCAAAGGGTCTCTTTGGAAATGACCACCTTCTCGCCGTGACAGCAGGGGAAGCTCCACGGACACACAACCCTTTGCGCCACATAGTTGTAGTTCCATTTACACCATCCTTCCTTCTGGTGTCTTTTTTATTTTAGTTTTAACTTGTTGGAAACCACTGATCTGATGTATTTATAACATGACATTCCTCTCCAGCACTGTTGCGTGTTGGCGCTCTGCTTTGCTCGCTCTTCCTCCTCCTTCCCAGCGGGCTGCAGGCTTCAGAAGCATCGGGAAATGAGAAGGAAGTTGAGCTGGCTGCCCTGTGGTGTAGTCACTGCTTTTTTCCCTGAGCCCCTGGAGGCTGTCCTGCGAGCAGTTTGCAGTGTGATTACGCACGTGTTAGAGGGGTGGGGGATGATTCTGTCTTAAATATTTATTTTGGCATTTATAAATATGTAAACTTTTTTTTTTTTTGTATGGGCTTCTCTTACTCCACACACCATCTCCTGTTGGGAGAGGCTGGGACTGCTGTGCACAGCCAGTGCTCCCTCCATGCCTTTCAGCACCTCCTGCTGAGAGAAGCTGAGACTGGAGTGGCAGGGCCAGGGCCACCTCTGCACCTTTCTGCAGCAGCTGCTGAGGACGGAAGCTGGAGCTTGGGCAGTCAAAAGTCCATGACTGTGCTGAGCTGCCTGGAGACTGCCAGACGTGCTCGGGCTCTTTCTCAGGAGCATCCCTCACTGGGCACTGCTGGCTCGTAGGATGTTTTGATCCTGGTTGTTCCAAGTTGTACAATCGTGTTTCTTTTGGCTGGGGTATTACTCTCCTGTAATCAGTTTCTTATCCCTTGTCTCTTCTTGTTTCCTGATTAAACACTCGTTTTCTTAGACTGACTCTCTCTTCTCTATGCTATGATGTTGACAGTCTGATGGAGCTGGCCAGCTGTATGTCAGTGGGAGCTCTTGTGAGCTCTGGTGGATAGCTGTCCTGCCTTGGGGAACAGCAGTCCAGCACAAGGCAGGTGGCCAGAGCTTTTACACAAGCTGTGAGCCAAAGGTTTCTTGCCTGGTACTGCTCTGAGAATGACATGCCTCTGCAGAGGCTGAGGTATGTGCGGACCGGGTTGTTGGTGGGTGGCAGGGGAGTTGGTAGTTAGCCTACACTTCTGCCAGCCGCCAGGTTCCTTTTCTGGTCTTGCCATCAGTGATATTGTGTGGTAAGGCAGAGCTCTGTATTTCCAAGGTATTGCTGCTCACCCTTGATGTAATTCTTAAAGAAGGCTAGTGGTCTGCTCCCATATGTTTAGAGAGATGTTTGATGGACTGTGCAAGATATTCAACAGGGACAGCATTGCAGAAGATTAATTTTAGAAAACTTTTATTTTTACACCAATGAAACTTAAAAGGCTATTGCCACTTGTAAGCGTATAAGCACATAAATTTCAGTGCTTTTAAAACTGAAAGTCAGATGATTGATGGATGTTAAGAATCCAATTTCTCAGTAGTGTATTTTGTTTCTTGCTTGAGTTTAGCCAATGACAATGGGGAGCTTTTAGTTTCTGCAAGCTAGAAAAGTGTGCCTGTTTGTATTTGTTATTTTCAGTGATACTCTTAAAAAATAAACAAACTCATAGGCATAGGGCAAAACAGATAAACAGGCTCCTTTAGTTTGACTTTGTGTATTGCACAGGCCAGAGAGTGTGACTGAGGTTCCTCTATTTTCAATTGTGCAACCGCAACTGTTTACAGATCTCCTTACAGGCCCTTGTATTCCTCCATAAGGTGTCTAGTTACATGCTAATTATGAATTCTAATGCTTGTAAGAATGTGTTAACTTCTGTGGTTTTTAAACTAAACTCCATGTTCATTATAAACTGCCTGTTACTGAGCAAAACTTCTGGATTTGACTGGAGAGCACAGCCTGATCTCTGGGAGGTTTGGGGTTCTGGTTCTTGCATGTTCAGAACTGGGAAAGGAGTTTGGAGAAAATGAAAGTTTTCTAATAAAGTCTAATCTTTTTCCCTTCTACTGCTTATAGGGGAAAATTAGGGGAAGAGAAGGGAGCATCTTTTAGAAGGAAAGAAGCAGAAGGGAAATGGGCAAAAGAGCTGAATGTGTTAAATATCAGGGGCAGAAGTGACTGTTACTGCATTGAGGATTTGGACTGAATGGGGAAATGAAATGTCAGAGCCTTATCTGTGATATCTATTAGAAGACTACGACTACACATAGACCCCGAGCAGGCAAGTTGTCAGACTATTGTAATTAAAAAAACACCAGGAGCACAAGGGCACTGTCACCAGTATCTTTGATTTGAGGAAATACGGTGGAGCTGCTTACCATAAGGTTAGAATGGACTTTGTCTGGAAGTGTACTTGCTTTCATTCTGTAGACCGTAAGAGAAAAGAAATCATGACGCCCATTATCTTTCACTGTGCTCAAAACTTTCTCTCCTTGGTTATTTTACCCACTCTAGTCCTCGTACAGATTGCCCTGCTTCCATATGACAGACCCTGTCAGAGTTGTCTTCCAGCAGCTGCAGAGCCCAAACAGAGGAGGAGCCAGGGAATCTCACCCGAGACTGACATTGACTCAACAAGCAGCTCAGTAGTATGAGGCACAGATCGGTAGTTTCAGAATTTTCCAGTCTTTTGTCTGAAAAAAATTCCGCAGAGTGAACAGATAGAGATGGGAGGTGTGTGGAGGTGCTGTGTAGTCATTTGTCCAGGTCTGCTGGAACACACTTGCGGTCCTGGATCTCAGCATCTGTTAATCTGTTGTTCCTGAGCCATATCCCATGGAAACATATCTGAGCAAGGACAGGAAGGCTTAGTGAGAAAGGAGGTGATGTTTTTCCTTGCCATGTGGCTGGGAGGTTCTTGAGGTATTGTTGGAACCTTTGTAAGAGATGAGATGAGCCCTGGTGGCCCCAGAAGCATTAATCTACTAGTAAAGCAGAAAAATTATTATCCAGTGCAGTCTTGTCAGTTTGGTCACTATTCCAGGAGTGGGCAAAATAGGCATAGAAATTCTGAAAAGACATTTCAGCACAAGACCTGTAAAAGAGCAGAGGTCACAGCTGCCTCAGGTTTCCTTTGACTTTCAGTTAACCCATGTGTTTTTTCACTTAGAGTAAATATTCTTCAGACCAGCAACACATGAAGTGGCTGCAGTGAAGGCCAGCTGCCACAGCAGCTGGATGCTTTAGAGCTCTTCCAGTGTAGAAATGGTTTTACATAGCTGAGAAGGTGTTTTCTGTTGTTGGCTACCACCTCTTCCCAGGCTGGGGGCAACAAATGCTGAATATAGTCACCACTAATAGCTACAGATTTGTGTCTGGATGCAGGCAGATGAAATTCTGTGATGTGAGACCTTGCAGTGGGTTGTTGTCACGTTTGGTGAAGTCTAACTCACTGTCTGTTCCTTAAAGGTAAGACAAATGAGGTCTTTAGACTATACTTCTTCCTGTGTCCTCTGTTCACAATGACTTCCTTCCACTTGCCAGATTTATTGCCACTTGTGACCAGAGGAAATAAATACACTTTCCCTTTTAGCAGTCAGTGTCTCTGGAAATAACAGCTCACTTCATCAGGGAGTCGGAGAAGTCATATTTGCAGATGTGCAGATGAAACCAACTGAAAAGTGGCTGACATCTTTGCTGCAAGATACCTGTAGGCTGGTTTTCACAGTCCTGCCAGTGTTCTGTGCCTGAATTTAAGTGCCAGATGACATGATTATGGTAAAGAGGGTCTTTCTTAAATAGTACTTTTTTCTTTTAACTACCTACCTCCCCTCTCACTACCCCTCCTTGCCCTGCTGCCCCCAGCATAATTCAAATGTGGCTTTTGAACTTATTTCTGCTTCCATTTGAAGGGTGTATTTACTTGTGGTAGGGCAGTGGCGGCACCTGTCCAAGAGTGGCATTAACCTGTGAAAGCTGGAACTGCAACTTCGGGCTAGGACTAGGTCCCCACAATGTCTGTCCACATCATGCTTTGCCTCATTTAAATTCAGGATTCGGCAAAGAGGATGAACAGATGTTTCAGGTTCATTTGGCATGTTCAGTCCAGTTTGTCATTACTTTTCTTGCCATGTACTATTGATACAGAAAAATGACCGGTAAGGAATCAAAGGATTCTCTTACCAAGTGAGTGTGAGGGCTGAAAAACAACTGGATGAGTTTGATCAAGTTGCTTGTTGGATGCATATAGCTAGACTCTTGTGTGTCACTCTGACTTCCAGGAGCTGCAAGCTCCTGCCAGGAACATGTGCCTTTGCAGTGCTGTCATCAATTGAAATTCTCCCAGTTCCATTAAAAGGTGTTTACCCTATAGTTGAGACTCATACCAGTATTTCCTGTACCTAGTAGAAAGAGGTAGCAGCCTGCTCTTAAGTATCTTCCTGCTTGAATTCCAGAGGTTGTGCATGAGTAGAAGTTCCAGCTTCATCTGCTGAGCCTTCTCTTCTGAGGTTGGTATATCTATATATATACTGTGATGGCTTTCTTTTTTTTTTTAAAAAAAAAGAGTTGTTTCCTACTGTTTGTTTTGCCAATTCTCACCTTTGGTGCACTCTTCCAGTTCTGAAGAGTGACATGACCTAGCTCCTGTTTCTATTACAATCATGTGCCTTTCTGATGCCTGGATCAAATCTTTTAAATGGGTCAGTTTCCTATGCATCAGACTAAACAAACAGTCTTAATACATTACCAAAAAATATTTCAGGTAATGTTTTATGCTTACCATTTTCCTTGTCTTAGAAGTGAACCGCTTACCATGAAGTTCTGTTACTAAACAGCGAGGTAGGAAGATGAGGTTTATTTCCACTACTGAAATGACATGTGAAGGTGTGCCTAATGGGTCAGTATCTAGTAACCAGTCTATCTCACTGGAAAAGATGTTTTTGTTAGCTTTTTGGTATCACAGAGCTTCTGATATTATAAGAGCTTCTGCAGCAATGTGCTGTCAGAGGGAGGTACCAGATTTGAAAATGACTCTTCATCAGCCACGTCAGATAAGGACATCCCACATTTGGATCTGACCACAGCAGGTGATTTGTTTACCATTAGCATAAGCAGTAAGAATTAGCATAGCATAGAAATGAAGCAATTTTGGGGGGAGGGAAAGAATAAATAATGAGAACGCACCGCTGCCCTTTGCCGCCTTGAGTGAAGGACTATCGCCAGTGAACTAACCCTGACATTTAGTGAGCTCCTCCCAACATTTACTCCTGGTACCTTGATTATTTTTTAATGATGTTTAAATCTGTTTGTCTCCTCAAAGATGTACCACAGTCCAAGGTAAAGCATGAAGTAATCGTAAAAGTGACAACTTGTAAAGGCTTAAACACAGGAAACTGTTTAATGGAGCATCAGTAGCGTTGGTCCTGGGATCCTCCTCCTGTGGCAGTGTGTAAAAATAGCTGGTGTGCTGCTGCTGTGTTTCTTTATGAAGTGCTCAGGGAAGTGAGAGTTGCAAGGCCGTTTTATAATGCTGTCACAACCGTGACTATTTAAACAATATTTTGCTTCCAGTTCAAAGTAAGGCTGCCTATTACTGTACGTCTGGTCATGGGCTGCTGGCCCAGGCCATGTGATGGAGCACACCTGGACAGGACGTGCACAGCTGGGAGCTACTGCAAGAGCCAGGGATGGCCCAAAAGTCATCACTAGTGCAAACCGGCAAGAATGAATCTCTAACTACAGGTGGTGTGCTATGCCAGCTTCTGCAAGCCTAGAGCTGCACTTGCAGAGAAGGAAGCCTTAGGACACTGTTTCTGTGTTGTTGCAAATACAACTTAAACACCTTTGTTGCTCTCCCAGGTATCAGCTGTAAGGCCTGGAGTAGGCTTTTCAGTTTTTCTTACGCTTCTACCAGCTTAGGGTCTGTGACATCACTCCAAATCATCACAAAGAAGAAAAATAAGTAGTACATTTATTGAATCCACTTACTACTACTTCTAGCCTTTATTCAGACACTTGTGCTCAGCTTCGAGAGCCAAGAATTTATCATTCAATGTGAATGATGCTATACATGAATCCAGTGCAGGAAGTTGGGCTTTTCTCTCTAACAGGAGTGAGAGAGGGGTTTCTAGTCTTTCTGTCCTTTTTTTTGGCTGCACAAAATAACCCTTTCCAAGGGCACATGAAATAAAATACTATATTGCATACTATATACATTTACATACAGTGGTAAATGCACCATTCATTCAGAAATACACAATACCTAAGGCTCAATGGAAAAGCTTAGTTGAAGCAACTTCTCTCTGGATAGGAGAAAAGGAGCTCATGACAGTTGTGGAAGTTTCCATAATCTGAATCATATGGATCCTGCCCTGCTATTCTCTGGAACTGCAGCAATCTCCAAAGACCATCTGTGCCCAGGAGGGAGGGACGATGGCCCGCACAACTCCAGAAGCCCATGGCTCAGTGACAGAAAGCATGTACAACCATGACGAAGGATTTCTTCTGAGACTAATTATCCAGCAACTGCAGGAGGCAAAGCACCTTGGAGTACTTGCCTATGTGCAGAAGTAGTAAACTAAACAGCCCCTTTTGGACACAGGAAACCACTTCTAATGCCAAGCCTTCCCTTTGTATCTGAAAGATACGTATTTTTAACTGCTTTTTTGCTTTTCTCCTTGCATTGTTGGACTGCAAGGGGATTAAAACAGGTGCTAGCTATCAGCATATGTGGTAGGGGGCCTAGAGCTTTTGGAAAGAGAAAAAGGTTGCTTTTTTTTTTTTAAGCTGATCAGAGATGGGGAACTGAATTGTCTGCTTTCAGCTGTATCAGCCTTATATTACAATACCTGAGCTTTGCTTCCCCCAGCTGCTGTGCTGCACTAACACATGCCTCCAAAGTGCTCTAAGGGGACATACTGCCACATACGACACCCTTTTCCCTAAGATACCAAATCAGTTCTGTGTGTCAATAGCTGCAGCTTTGCCTTATCTCGCACTGCCCGTTGAGCAAAGTCACTGGACACTGTATCACACCAACAATGCTGCAGATAAGGAGAGGCAATCTTGTCTACTAAATCTGTCTCCAAGAAGGTGCAGTCCCCAACAGGCACACACAGTGGCACTCTAAGTAATGATCATGGCCACTGTACTCTGCATGGGGAAGAACAAGGCTGTCCTGTACCTTGCTGTTGCCAAGTAGACTACCGGATAAAAGCTGGGGTTCACTGGACTAGCTTCCCTCCCCTTTTATTAAGCTGCTGCTCTCTTCTCAGCAGTGGGCTCAATAGCTCACGGCTTGTCTTTACTTCTGGATGCAGAGGAGTAACATATTAACCCTCCAGCTAGGGCCTGTTTCATATACTGAGAAGAGTAATTTAAACATGAAGTGTTAACCGTGTTTTCTCCCCTGCTCAAAGTAGGGCAGGCATTCCAAATCCTTCCTGTAAGGTAAAAGTCAAAGTGTCACACACCATTAATACTCAAGAATGTGCCTTGCACTCCATGCCCCAGGGCAGTGTCAGAGGCAGCAGACCTTCCTAACGGTGGGGAAAGACTCCACATGCACATTCTCTGCTCCTGCTCATTTGTCCAGTTGTTTTGGCTTGACAAGAGATGGCATCATAGCATGCGTTGGAGCACCACACATCCCAATGGCACTGGGGGCAAAGGAGTTCCTCTCAGCTCCAGCTGGAGTTCTGCAGTTCTTCTCGGAGCCAGGTTGGAAGGGGCTGGCCAAGTCTGTTCATCAGCTTGGATAATTCGATGTTGTGCTCCCGGTAGAAGTCTCTTAGGAACAGCCGTGCCTGTGTGGAAAATACAGACCACATCAGCATGAAAGAAAGCATTACCCTCAACATGTGTTCCATAGGTCATTTAGGCCACAGGTGGTAGGAAAATCCAGGTTGGTTTGCTGGGATGTTTCTACATCTCTTGCTGCCAACAAATTTGAGACAGTTACTCACCGAGGAATCCATATCAGGGTATTTTCTTCCTTTGCTCCTTCCTAGGCATTTAGTCTTTCCTCCATCTAGCAGCTGGCACCAAAATCCTTTTGCTTCATCAAATCTGAAAAGGACATTTGTCTTTAAAAGATATGGCCACATACAGAAACTAAGTAACTCCATAGGTATTTCCCATTTCAATCCTCTACAAACTGGGTTTGGGTTTTATTTATTTATTTATTTGTGGTATTGGTTCCTTTTTTTTTTTTTTAGCACCTGACTACTTTGACAAGAAGTCCATTACTACCATGACTGTTTCAGCTTTATGCAAATTTCAAAGGTAACATGATGTTACAATATTTGTCTGTTAAGCCTGGGGCAAGGGGGAATAATAATCAATGTTTTAGTGCATGTAAATTCTTTCAAATCTCCTCATTATATTTGAGATGTATTAGAGAATCCCTGACCTTTTAAAGAGTCGGTGTTTCTTTTCTTGCTAAAACACAGGTATAAGGCAAAGCTGGGAACCGTGTCTGGGCCTAGTCTCTGTTCTGTCCTCTCAGTTGGCCAAAGGTGAGCTTGAGGTTTGAGCACATAGCTCTACTAAACTCTGAGGCAAGCTGACCAATACCATTTCTATTCTGACCCTGGCTGAAGGGTACCAGCCAGTACCACTACTGTAAACAGTCTGTTTACCATCACCACATGTGCTTCAGCAAGTAAGACTTTCAAGTAATCTGACATTTCTCTAAATCTGCCCTCCCCTGGGGAGCCATGTGCCACCCCCTTGGAAAACAACTGTAGGAGAACTGGTTTGGTTCTTCTCTCTTTACTGTTCAAGGAAAGGGCAATTGCCGTGTGCTTACACACGCACCCACCTACTGCCCTCAGCTAGCAAAGGCTGTGATAGCAAAGAAGATGTGAAAACACAGGTTTCAGCTGCAAAGAACAGTATTCGGGATCTCCAGTGGGCTTGCAGAGTCTCCACTGAAGACTGATACAGCCACAGTTCACCTTCAGCTACCACTTCAGCTATTTGGATTAATTGCAATTGCAGTGTGGGCAAGATCACAGTAATGGCTGAGTACCATCCTTCAACATAGTAACAGTGAGGTAATGCCTCAGCAAACACTTCCTCGGGTAGCTCTGGGCACCTGTTAAGTCCATGTTTTCTGTAATAATAGGCTCTTTACCTCAAAACCGTGCGATGTGTCCCTAATTCTCCCTCTAGTTGAAGAGATGAGCAGCTCGTCACATATTTTTTATCACACCCCCACTACTTTCTGTTAGGTATAGGTATAACACAAAGCATAAGGCACGTTAGTAATTCCAGCACCTTTTCTGAAACCACAAAGACCAAATGGAAAACATGGTAATTACTGCTGTGAGCAACTTCATGCTTCTCCATGACAGTGCCAAAAACAGCCCTTCCCCTATCATTTCTGGAAAGGCTAAGCTATGATTCTAGTCTCTGCATAGCAACTCATGCTACCTGAACCTAATTTTAGGGTTAGGCATACCTCTGAATCCATGGCAGGTTTTATAGTCAGAGATAAGTATTCTTCTGATCAAGTGCTTACTTGGCTAAGAAAGTGTCCCCCCCAAAAACGATTTCCGTACCTGAGGGCCTGGGTGTAGTTGAAGAGTGGCGTAACTCCCAAGAACTTCTGGATGTTGTCCATTACAGAGGCAGGGTTGTGTCTCAGCTCCTGGCCATCCACAATGAGAAGCTGAAAAGACAGCAGCCACCTCAGCATCTGACAGCTTGTGCTGAATGACACCCATGAGCTTCCTGGCTCTCAAAACTGCCCCTGGCCTTTGTGCATGTGAGTAAAGGCTACCAAAGCCTGTTTTTTCTAGAGCAACACAGTGGGAGGATGTGGCCCATTTGCCACCACAGGCAGAGAAGTTATGATACGGGCCACAAGTACCATAAAACAATTGATTATGACAGGCTTTGCTTAGTAAACTTGCCTTTGGCCAAACCCCCTGTAACTGCGCATTAAGTCCCAGCACAGCATGATTTATAGATTGTCTCTGGAAACCTCATGTATTCTTTTTACATGTCAGCAGCCATTGTGCTAAGTATTCTTTTGTAACCTATTATTATTCTCCTGTTACATGTATGACAATAATGAACAACATTTGTGCTAATAAATTACCTATTCCAAAGAACAGAAGAGAAAAACAGTCACATGAACTGAAGTCTGGGGAAGGTAGGAGACCCTGACCCATAGTAAGTATGAGGATGGTGTGTCTGGCTCTATCACTCCTCATAACGGTAACCTCCAGGAATAGTAAGGCAATGCAATACAAGCCCAAGAATGTTCTCCCATGTCTCCTTTAGTCTTGGCAGATCTATCATGTCCAGTTTAGACTGCTGGTTTGGCACAGAATATGATACTAAATGGGCACTGTAAGACTCTGCTGGATTACAGACTGTTTGAGGATAACCCAAGCAGTAGAAAGGAACTTGAAAAAATGTATCCTGACTCACACTGTATTAGACAGTTTGTAAATTTCTTGTGATTTTAGAGACAGTAATGGCGTGTATTGTCAACTTTTTGCAAATTTATACACCAAACACAGAATCCTGACATCTGTGCAGTGAAATTTCCCTTCAGCAGACAGGTAAAGGCTTCACAACACGGGAACTAACAAGTGGCAGAGTCCAAGAGCCTCTCTTTAAAGCAATGAAACCACAGCAAGCAGCTGAACACCTACTGGGCCTGAAGAGGGTCCCTGGGCTGCAGGCTGCCAAGATGAAAGGAAGGGAGTGCTAACACTGCTGTTCTTGCTGAACTTCTCAATATTGTGAAGGCCTCTGGGAGATCACAGTATCCTCCTGCACTCATTTACTTTTACAAATACAATAAAGTGCAAAATTGGAGTATTCAAGCCTGATTTCTTATCAGCTTATAATAGGAGGAAGCAAGCGGTGGCTTTTGTTCCAAAAGACAAGACAGAGGGTGAAATGAAAACAATGGGAGGGGGAATATGTGCACATGTTACAGTTGTTCTCCTCTCCACTGAACCTAAGCAGGGATTGACTAGAGCCTCTACTGCCAAACCTCCTACCTGCCCAGAGGGGTAGTACGTTAGCCAGCGCTCTAGGTGAGTTGAATACCAGCCAGGGAGCAGGCATCGGCTTTGCAGGTTGCGCAGTTCCTGAGGGGCCTGGGATTTCGCAGAGATCACTTGGTAGAAGGTGTAATTAAGTGCCACAGGATCATTGTGAGCACGCTGGTGCTGAAAAACATAAGCTGAATTTAGGAGCAGGAACACAAAATTCCACCTTGCACATCTCTGTGGAGACTGACTTGGCACAACTGCCCACCGATGCCTTTGTATGTAACTCTGTCCACACTCTGAGGCAGCCTGCATCATCATCCCCGATCCCTCTGTGGAAATGGATCCGTGGTGTTCTGCCCCAGGCTTTACGCCTCACCCCACCGGATCATCTCTCTGGCCCTCACCCGCAGAACAGTGCAGGGAAGTTACCTGGTACCACGAATAGGCTCGGTCAGCAGGGTTGATCAGAACAGTAATGATTTTGGCACGAGGCAGCAGGGCAGCACCGCGTTTTGGTACCACCTCCGTGTCAAAGTAATTAGCACTCTTCTCAAACATGAAGTCTGTGCTGGCATTGGAGGGTATGGGAAAGAATTCCATGTACCTGCCGAACAGATGGGATGCTGGTGAGCAGCATGGACCGACAAAGAAACGGCACACAACAAAATAATGCCTGTGCTCCTCTTCAACAGACACAGTTCGCTGAACAACGGCGCCTACCTCCGCTGCCTGCCCTGCCACTGACTGCTTCTTTAAACCCATCTAAATCATTTGTCTCTTTGTACCTCAGTCCATAGCTGAGACACAGGGTCAAGAGCTCTGCTCTGCCTCACAGGAGCTTGTCAAATTAGTAATGTGGAAACTGTAAGACATTTGAGTAATGGCATGGTAGAGGGTAATGGGGGTACAGGGCACTGTAAAGCACTGAAAGACTGGTCTCTGCTGAAATTTAGGCTGTACAATGAACTCAGATTCCATGCTAAACACAAAGATTCTCCTCTTGCACGTGACGCTACACTCAAATCACGTTGGATGACTTTTGCAGGGGATGCAAATAGAAGCCTGCACTTTCTAGGCCTATCTGCCAGCTCGTGCAACTGCTCTGTGGGGCTTGACTTGGGAGCTTCACTCAAGTACCAACCATTTTCCAGTATCTTTTCAATGGTCCTCTAAATGACCAGAGAAGTCAGGCAACATCTCCCGTAGCTCACGGGCAAAGCAATCCTGCGGCAGAATACCTTATTGCCACACAGCCATCCCTCAGATCCACGCATGAGGGAGTACAGTGCTATGGTGCACCCAAAGTTCATGCTTTGAGCAAGAAACACGTTTGAAATCTCTCTGCCTGGAAACACAGTGGCATAATAGTGCCCTAGTGACAGTAGAATTGCCCTGTCAGGTGGAAACACTATATCATAATTACATACTTTTACCGGTAAAGATCAGGGTATGCATGTGGACGCTGGAGCCAGTGCAAGGAATGCACTGACAGGTCTAAGTCTAAAGGGCCCAGAACAACAGTAGGGAGGGCTGTCCCTCTGTACTATGGGTCTTAACTTGGAAACCACAAACAACTTTTTAATGAGCATACTGTTGTCTGTTTTGCATGTCAAAGGAAAAGAAACCTCATGATAGCAATGCATTCAACAAAGACTCTGAATTTTTAAAGTTAAATCATGCCTACAAGTCTCCTGGTGAACAGTCACTAAGGTCAGAAACTACCTGTCCTGCTCCTGGGACTAAGCAGTTGGGTTAGCAGGAAAACAGAGAACGTGCACTGAGCAATAGCAATGAAAACAGCTGTTTAGAACTAGAGAAGCTACTAAGGTGGGTGAGGTGGACATACAGAGTCAGGAGAAGACAACATAGGCGCATCTTATCACAGAACAACACACATCAGGATTCTTACCAATCGATTCCTTTATGATAGTTGGGTCCATTAAAAAACTGGATCTCCTCGAAGGTGGATGGACTTGGGAAGTTACTGGTGACAGCCGGATGCATGGTCAAGAAGAAGTGCACAGCTGTTGTGCCTGCAACGGGAACCAGTTAATGGGATCTAGGTCATACATAATGCTTGGCTGAATGAAAGGCTTTACCTACGCTGCAAAAAACAGTCCCCAGATGGGCACACTCCTATCATGCGTGGCTGACTCACTCCTTAACTCATGCAGGTTACAACAGGTGACACCAAGCACTTTGGGACTGAACTTGACTCAGCAGTTTAATCCCACATTTCAGCTCATGCAGCAGACTTAAGTCACCTCCTTAGCACAACAGCTGTCACCCATGTCGGCTACCCCCATGCCTTTTCTTCCCTGGTGGCACAGCCACCGTGTCAGGTGGCAGAACCCATACCTGCCAAACGGGAGGTGGCCTGGGCACTGCAGGACAGCATCTTGTGTTTGGGAAGGAGATGTGTTAGGGACAACATGTGTGTCCTTGGATGAGAATTCAGCTAGAGATGCCTTCACCCAGCCAAACCCAATAATCCTGCTCAGCACACAGCTGCAGGGCACCAGCAGGGCAATAAATCAGCTGAGAGAGGGGGTTTCTTACTGTGCCACTGCAAGCAGCTTGGGCCATGATACAGGAGGGCTCGTGCTGCACATGCACCAACAGAGCTTCACAGTGACACAGGCAGAAGACAGCAGCTTGGCTGGGACAAGCTTCCTCCCAAGGCCAGGATCACTGTTTGTTGTGCATGGTTGGCGGCTGTTGTTTCACTGCACTACAGAGAAAGGTTTGAAGACGGCTTTGGCTGAAGAGATTTTGCTCTCTTCAGCCTAGAAGGGACTCCTCAGTACAGTATATAGAGCCACGTCACTGCCAGCCACAGCAGTTAAGAGGTGGTGACAGAGGTCAGACAAAAGAGGATCGCTACCTCCCACTGCCAGTGACATGGAGCATGCAGTGGGTACACAGATCTGTTGCAATAAAAGCACTAGGGGGCATTCATCGTAACCTTTGCTAAGTGTGTGTGTTAGTCCTGCTGACAGCTTATGTTTGTGACAACACTAAGAAAGGTCACAGTTGCTCTGAGCTTATGTGAAAAAGCCAAAACACTACTCTGCAGGTAGGGCTTTTCCCTGCAAATCAGGACTGAGCCAAGCAAAGTGTCAGGGCACAAAGTACTGACAGACTTGCCAGATTTAGGTTAGAACAAATCTGAGATTCTCTGAAATATCCTCTGCAGCCATTTGGCAGCCTGCACAAAGGGCAGCCATACAGATCTACAACACAGACCTTTCCAGCTCTCCTCTCCGGAGGAATGAGAGGGAAGCTGCAATCTATCTTTAGACAAAGTATTCACATTACCAGTTTTCTGAGGTCCCACGATGAGGAACTTGGGGAGTCGATCGCATGTTTTCTCTTTGGACCAGATATCCTTGTGCCTCTTATCATCACAGGGATTCTGCAGCACAAGTGATGGGATTAAGCATTACCACAGGAGCTAATGGAAAGGGGAGGAAAAGCTGGAAGGCCAGTCCTCTTGGGAAAATGCTATTAGCATATGAACAACACTTCACAGCCACAACTGCTGCTCTGCCAGGCATCAAGAAGAGTTAAGTAAAAACACGGGGGAACATTTTCAAAACCTCTAAAGTGACATGGGAGTCAAAGTTCCTCTGAGACTGTTAACCATGGGCCTTGTCCTATGCAGCCACGCTGGGCTGGGCCACCATGATAGTACAGCTCAGCATCTGTGAACTTCTGGCAAACAGACAACTCTATCACCTTCAGTTAATTTCATCTGCTCATTACCATGCAGAGAGCTGCTGCACTGGGATAAAATAGAATAAGCATGTTTTTATTTAATGAACATGAATTCTGCAGTGTGAAATTACTTTAAGATTAATCACATTAACATGCCTTCAAGCTTCTCCAGCACCAAACAGGGTTCTTCCTTGCACACTTAACATTTCACAGCAGCTTGCTCTAAGATAAGCCTTTTAACAACCCAAATGCCTACAAGCCTGCCCCCTAGTCACTTATGACAGCCATCCCTCTCCCTAAGCAGACATTGTGACTGTGTCCTACTGCTCCCATCCCTTCCACCTTGCAATGTGCCACCTGCAGCCTGAAGCCACAAAGGTTAAACCTAAAATCTTTATGCATTACCCCTCTGCACTCTGGATCAGCAGTCTCACCACACTTCAAATGTGGGACATACCTCTTAGAAAACCACTAGGAGTGGTTAAAGCTGCCTTCTCACCTGCCACAAGGGATTCTTCTCCTGGGGAAAGATTTCAAAGTACTTTTTTGCAAGTTGGACAGGGGGCAGTGTTTGCAGGCGAAGGTTGGTCCAGCACTGCACAAACTTGACCAGGCTCTCAAAAGTGTATAGTCCCAGACGGTCATTCCCATAGTTGGACAAGTGGGTCATGAAGATGCTGATCTGAAAATAGAGAAGACATGGGGTACTGGTAAATCAGGTAACAGTACTGTTTCCTCCTAGCTTGATTCTACTGTCAGGAAGAGGCTGTTTGCATCTCAGACTGCCCTGGCTGTCCAGGTTAATGAATATGTATCTGCCAGTATACAGCACTGCCTTGATGAAAAATGAAAGAAATGTAGCTCTTGCAAGACAGGAGGAACTCAGGAGAGGAGGGACACAGACCTCTCATTAACCCCTGGTGAATGGTGTGGGGGGTGCCCCTCAGGGAGAGGGGCAGCATGGTGCAGGCTAGGGCAAGGGACGGTTTTCGCAGGAGGTATTTCTAGGTCCACAGCCTGTCAGCTTTCATTCACTTTGGAGTTGATGTCTCAAGTGTAAAGGAACAACTGGCAATTCACACTTCAAAATACAAACAAGCGTACCTGGGGATCTGAACGTGTACTGCAAAGAGATATTGCACTAGGACATTGTCCTAGGAACAGACACCAGCTGGTAAGCTTTTAGTGTGCAAGAGCATTCAATATAGGCAGCCCCTGAAAAACATCCTGCCAAGCTTGAGGATGTAAACCCTTGGGCAAAGTCGCACTTAGCACCCATGGGAAGCCCCCCAGCACTACAGTGCTCAGCCCGTGTGCTATCTCTGCCTTGCCAAGCCGTCTCTTCTCTCAAGCAGATACATTTCCCTCCTGTCTGTTTTTCAGTATTTTAACTTTTGGAAAAGAGTGCAAAAGACTGCTGTCAGGTTGACTCTGGTGTGTGGCTTTGACAGGTCCCATGGAATTGGGCATCCCAGTGCCTGTAACACAACAGCACTTTGCCAGACACAAACCACACCATGGCTAGAAGTTAGCAAAACAAAAGCAGAACACTTAGGCCAATGGAAGAATGACTATGTGGATGATTTAGCACTTCCAACCCAGTGTCTGCTAGTGTGAGGGGAAGAGACGTCAGTCATAGTAGGGGCACCCATTGTTGCCCAGTTCAGAGCTTAATCCCGATGATGCCAGGTAAGGTCAGCAGGTAACAACAGGCTTCCCTGGCAGGAGGCAGGAATGGCTTTCCCACTCACAGTAGGGGAAGAGCAAAAGGGAAAAGCAGCAGACAGATAGTCTTGGGATGAAGACATTTGCTGGCACTCAGGAGGTCTGAATTCAGTTTTCTGCCCAGTGTCACCATGGACTGGTCTCAGTGCAACAAGAGGTACTCATAGACAGTAGTTTTTTGTGCCTAAGCCATCCCCAAGACACTATGAAATGAATTTAATCACGTCCATAAGATGCTCAGACCCCCAGGTCTTTGCGTAGGCAACAGAAAACAGTGGCAGGATTCTGGGACACATGGAAAGTAAGCAGAGTTAAAGATTTATCACGTTCATCTGCCTGTGAGTTTTTCAATTCTGATTTCCTACTAAGGCCCTGCCAGACAGGCTCTGGCACCTACACTTCAAAAAGCAGTGTGTGCTTGGTGCTGCTGTGTAGAAAGGATGTGCTAAATACAGCACAGAGCAAAGGACAGAAAGATCTTCTGGCAGGGCTATGCCATGGAGCACATAAGGCAGCAAAAGGATGTGTCTCATGTTGTACGTTTTCCATTTCTGGGAGACACCAGAAAGGTGGTGTGACAGCAAAGGGTGGTGCATTCCTTTGACTTGCTAGTGAATCATTCAGAGGAAGAATCTGCTGCATGAAGCACCTGGCTCACTGGCATAAACCAAGTACTGCAGCAGGGAGGACACAGGTTACCACCTGGGGCCCCTTCAAGATCTCCAAAATAAAAAAAGCCTGCACGTGACCCAGGTTAGCAACTGTGTCTCAAGACTGACTACATCTGGTAAAATGGCTCACACAGGTAATGCTGTCACCTGCAAACAGTCCCAAGCAACTGTATTTAGAAGAAGACAAGTCAAGCCCAACCAAAGAGCCATTTCCCTGTACTTCTGAGCGCGTGGTCATGTCCTGTAACACACATGCACTGTTTAACAAGGCCTGTCAGCTTGCTCTGTCTCGTCACAGCTACTGCTGCCAAAACAGCTCTGAGCACTACTTCTGACATAAGCTACGCTCAAGTCCCATCTCTCCCTCCCTCCCATCCACACCCAGTGACCCCGGGAACTGGCTTGGTAACAACACCTCCCTCCTCTCCCCCTCCCTTCCACTGCCAGCATGCCATGGCTTCCCTTCCTTCACACTGAGAAAAGATGAGAAGAAAGGTCACAGAGAGCCTAGAACACAGAAAACAGGAGGGTATGAGCATCCTTGCAATATGTAACAAGCAGCTGTGGGCACAGTAGTAACCTGCCTGTATGGTGTGAGCAAAAGTGCTTGTGAGAAGTGATCATAAAGATGCCCTTTGCTTCTGGGAAATAGCAACTGGGCGCACGGCAGCCTGTCTGCTGAACATCAACAGCTATTATCCTTCTTGACATCAGACCTCGTTCACTAGTCAGAAGATCAAACATCTTCTGTTTGCACTGTGGAGTTAATCATACACATACAGGCTTGGAGACTCCTGCATGTGTATATCCCACTCAAAGGGAGCTGGAAGCACCAAAAAGGACTGAAAGAGCCTGGTCCAAGTCTGCTACGGATCACTGCTGGGGCTGCAGGGCTGGCCAGCTTTCTATCAGGTCTGTGAGATGGCTCTATCAGCCGGGAGAGGAATGCAAGGGTCTGAGTCACTGTGCAAACACAGCAATGAAGAGGAGCTTAGAGCACAGTACTCCACTGCTAACAGAGAGAGAAATGCTCCACTGCCAAAAGGAAGCGGAATTGTAAACATCGGAAGCATCTGAAGGCACCTGAAAGAGTTTTAAGTCACCACGAAGAACCAACAGTAAATCTGGCATGTAAGATCATCTTGTACCAGAGCACCATCTTCCCAAACTTTTTGGATCACAGATGACTGACAGCTGCTCTGACCATCACATGCTTATCAGCAAATTTTAATGGGTAGCTCTAGAAACTATGTTTCTACAAATTCCTTGGCACAGCCTCCTAGACCAGCAATGATGTCTGGATTACAGTCCAGCAACTGGTTTTCCAAGCTCAAGAGTTTCATAGTTGCTATTCCTGCAAGCATTCTTTAAGATCTGACAAATATGAAGTGGGACAAGGTGGAATTCACCCAACGTATAGGAACAGAAGCCCAGAAAAGCAGTGGTCACAGAGAAGAAAACAGTTTCCTTCCATCTGAGTGATCACTCCACAGCTAATGAAAAGAATAGCCTTCTCCTTTCTACAGTCTTTTATTAAGCAGGTAGATTTGGTTGTTGTGTGTAAAGATAACAATTCTGTCTCAGGTGACAGGGACAGAAGGCTGGCTTCCAGACCTTGGGGATGGAAGGCTGGCTTCCAGACCTGGAAGTATGAACACCTACAGCTTTTTAGCTAGGGCTGTTATAGACCCATACCTTCTGCAGATCATACACCAAGCTAGAGCTGGTCACAGGCTAACCTTCAGAAACACAGGGCCTGTTTGTAAACTATAGCCTGTCTGTGTGATGCACCCAGAGCACATTGCGAGGGTCTTTTCACTATCAGAGTTCTACTTCTAGGAGTAGAAAGGCACTAAATTCTAGGAAAAGCAAGAGACAAGAAAAAATTAAGCTCATTGAGCAAAAAAGCTTGATTTTCTGATTCACTGAGTCTCTACAGCCCCAACCAGAAGTGGCTAAAGCTGTGTATTCAACCCTGCAATCAAGATGCAGAAGGAGGAAGGAATGAAAGAAAACATCACGGTGAGCAGAGCCACTGATGTTACATGACAAATCCCACAAACAAGTACCCAATGACTGGGACCAGTACTCCAGGGTTCCCACCTAGGAAGCTAGTGAGAAACAACCTACTTTCTCTCAGATCTGCTTGCATGGCTTCTTGCCCACACTCAGGCACTGGTGGAAAAAGAAGTAAGAAGGTAGAAATTTGGAAGTCATGAAAAAAGAAGAG
This sequence comes from Burhinus oedicnemus, assembly GCA_008921705.1. Lineage (NCBI taxonomy): Eukaryota > Metazoa > Chordata > Aves > Charadriiformes > Burhinidae > Burhinus > Burhinus oedicnemus. The sequence continues at coordinate 1,108,048 of VFFE01007626.1, read as the reverse complement.
ACAAAATATCATTAAAACTCAGGAGTGGCTGCAGAAGTAGACATTCTAAAATAACTATCTAAACTTGGCAGGGCACTGCCCATTCAGGGAAAGGGAGGACAACAAGTGCCAAATCAGCTTTAGTAAGAAAAAATTCAGGTGGGGAATTGAGAAAGTTACTGTACAATCAAAACGAGTGGCATGTCTTCCTGCTTCAGCCAACAAGCAGGAATGTGAGGGACTGTGATCTGTGGTTGGAGAGGCCTACAAAGCTTCACCTCCTAATTCTACCCAGTCAGGATTTTTCTAAAAATGACCCCCTTTTTTATGTGTCTCTTGTCACCTTGTATACCTTCGCAGCTTCAACAGGAAGTGAGAAACTCACGTGATTTGCCATTTATGGCTAAGAACTGGGAAGGGACTGCAGGGTGTTGAAGCACTACATTAGCTTGGCGGCCTGACGAACTGTCAACTATTGAAAGGGAGAGAGAAACACCTGTGTCAGGCTCTCCCAAAAATGCCTTAGGGTGACATAAAAAAAGCAAGCAGAAATTGTTTCAAGTGTATACATATTGAAAAAAAAGGGAAGAACACTCCATAACGAAAAGCCCAGAGAAAGCAATTACTCTGAACAAACTCATCAGTGAGCCAGGGGAGTAGCCAAAGGTGACAGATGTGCGTGGAACAGAAGAAGCCAAGGCACATCTCACTTCTGATTCTGCAGCAGCCTAGGTAACACCCATTCTGTGGGCCATGCTCAGCGTGTCACCATGGCTAGTGGTGGAGCATTGCACTTGTCAACACTCAATACTGATGCTTCCTTGGCAGTGCGTAAAGCAAGGCAGCATTAACTAGCAAGCACTTTCTTGGCCCTCTTTTTCACATCTCCTTAGCATCACACTGGAGATACCCATACCGTGATGGCTGGTTATAGTGAATCTCCCATAGGATCTAGTCCTTCCTCACATCAGGCACATAAGCTAAGACACCCATACACTGATTCTCCTTTCAGGTGAGCTTACTGGGTTCAGGAGCACCGTCAGGAAGAGTTCACCACCACGAATGCTCTTGTCCAACTCCTTTGAGCCACCAGGATATTCATTATAGAAGATAGTATGAGTAAAAAGACCACAGGTCTGTCGAGGCAGAACCTGGCAATATCAGAGGAAAGCAAAGTTAGATAAGAGGCAAATGCAGCAGAATCTACACATGAATGTATCAAAGCAGCACTCTGTGGATCAATACACAAAGAGTAAGGGACATAAACAACATAGGTTCAGAGGACTCTTTTGATATTCCTCCCAGACTTTTACTCATCACAGTGCAACCAAGTCAGTGGGATCTCAGTTTAGATTTGTTGCACTTGGTTTTGCTCTCCATTCAGTACTGACCTCTGAACTGTACCGAGAAACGCAGAAACTGGCTTCAGCTAAGTTTTTTCTTTTTGCTTGACATAATGATTTTGGAAACACTGGTGGTGTTAAGATTAGCGTCTCTGATGCAGGTCACTAGGGACCGTCCCTTGGGCAGGAAAGTGAGGTCTGCTTGCCCAGCTCTGCTCACCATTATTCCATTATGGATGAACCCACGCCGGTACCGGGCAGGCCGTAAGTGCGGGTATTCCTCTGTGCTCGTTACTTGGATGCTCCAAACAGATTTCCATGCCTCATAAAGTTGTGTGTGGACAGGATAAACCCCAGAATGATGGGGTGCTACAGCATAGCCCAAGTCTGTGGGAATCCCATGCTCCTGGAAGCAGAATATGCAGCCTGATTATTCAATATTTAACTAATATCCTTAATAAGGATCATATTTAGCAACAGACACCAAGTTGGAGCAAGGTGACAGAGTGACATGAAAACTCTCCAGATTGGGAAACCTGAAATACTGCTTGTACTTCTTGTTTTATGCATCTATAGAAATATAAAGGCGAATCAATATCAACAAGGACGTTCAGCATTGGTAACAGCTGCTGTAAGAACGGTATTGTAACTTGCAGGTGTGACAAATCGGATTAATTCACAAGCCTCGGGTCAGGCTCCCTGATTACAACAAACTAATCAATGCTGTTAAGTGACACATCTCACTCCCACAATGCCTAGATCTGAGTCACTAGAAGAGGAAAACAAAATTTCCTTAACTGATACAGAAGGAAAGGAAGATGATGACTGGGATCTGTCTTGTTTCTAGCAATTCAAAGAAAAGCAGACATGAAGCAAGAGACTGTTGAGGGGGAAGATATGGGGCCTGGAGCTATAGTAAAATGACAGGAAATATCTGAATTTCATGGTTTTTAATTCCGCTGTGTGGTTCTGGTAACAATATGAATGATGACAGCTCTGCCCTGGTGGTATACAATAAAACCAGAGCCCCTAAATGAAGCAACAACCTTCTCCTTCCCACTGCTAGCCTGTTTTATGTTAAATATGTGTAATTGTGTTCTGTGCTTTGTCTCTCTTTGCAAAAGACTGCACTGTTACTTAACCAGGAAAAGAAGGAGCCTAAATCGTTTCTATAATGCTGCAACTGTGCTCTGAATTCAAGATCATCCCTGATCTGTGTGTGTCATGGGAACACAAGACAGCAGCCTGCTATTCCCAAGGGGATTACCATCAAAAGAACCAAACTAGAGGTGAAGAGGACATTTCTTTTCAGAGAAATACGTATGCAGTATTCAACTCTGGGCTGTAAGCATCAAGCAAACATTGTTCTAGCAGTGCACGATGTTCAAGGCTTCCCCCTCCTCTGCCAAAACCCAGGGAATTTCCCCTGGACTTTCTAGATAAGTAACTTCCTCCAGCATTGTCTGGGGAGGCCAGAAGTAGGGCTGCTAGCACACAGAGCATTTTACACTACCAACCAGGTGACTTCCTTACAAAACCACAGTGAATAAGGATAGAAAAGGAAATGCTTTCTCACTGCCAGAGTTTGTAAGTTAATTGGATTTGGATGGCAACGCTACAAGTTCACACCTCAGCAAACAAGAGCCTTGGGATTTGCACCCTGGAAGGTAGGGAGCCGCCTGGGGCCATGCAGGTGCCAGGAAGCACTTCCCACTGCACAGGCAGGCATGCGAATAGTGTTTCTTGCCTGAAGACAGCAGAAGCCACGCACCAATTTAAACTTCCAGAACTGCCTTTCTTAAACGCAGCTGAGTTACTAGGCTAGTATTTCGGTTCAGTGGGGTCTGAACAGCTATTCCAGGAGAAGAATGTTTAAGTATTAGTACTGTGAAGTAAATAAACTGCAATGCCCTTTACCACAGCAAACTGTTTGTTGAGCTTCATCTGCTCAGCCAGCACAGTGACATTGTGGAAAAGATGAGGCTGCATGTGACTCCACATGTGAGGGAACCACCAGAACTCCTTCCTGTGTTTGAGCAGCATGTCATCCCCTTCATCTTCTTCATCTGTACCTACACAGAGCAGAAAAGGAAGTGCAAAAACAAAAGGCAGAAGAGGGGCTCAATGTTTCAAAGCAGTGGCTAATCCCCTGCAACGCTGAACCATTCCAACAGCAAATCATGCTCTTAACACGTTACACGCACACACATGAACATGGGGGCCATACATAGGCACTGGGATGAAAGTGTGCCAAGGGCTTACCTGTGTGGTAGAATTTCCCTGAGAAGCCCAGGTTGAAGGTGAAATTTGGGACTAAAGTTCTCAGCTTATTCTGGGTGCTCAGTAAAGCCTGTTTGAATGAAAGGAAAAAGAAACGTTCATATTCAGTTGCTCTGTAACGCTTCTCTGTGCCCTACTGGTGCCCAGTTCAGTCTGAAGAGGTATCACAGGGGATGGTGCTTAAGGCATTGTCGCCTGTGGAGTGAAGCAGGGTAGCCAAGAGCTTCACATACAGAGTCTTTACTTGAAGTAGTCCTGCTGTACTAAATAATGCCACTTTAAGACCACAGTCAGATGATGCTCTCCACTTCAATGTGAAGGACCCAGAACGTCTGTGCTAAGGCAAAGGGACAATAAATCTCACTTCCAAGCAACTGATGCTTTACTCTTTCCAGGTTCAACCTCAACACTCCCTTCCTCTCCCACGTTGGGTGGGAATTTGCTATTGAACCTCTGCCCTTTCTCTGAACCTACGTGTTAATGAAAAGATGGGGCAGCACATGGTGCACAGTTGAAGGAAGGGAAGTCAATAATATCGTGAACAGTAACTAAGTGATCCAAAGAGAGGGGGCTTTTATTTAGAAAGGAAAGGTGGATTTGCAGAACTACTCATGCAAGGAGTCCTGCCATGGCAGGGATGTATCCCTGGCTTTGTGTCCCTTGGAAGTGCCAAAATCCTTCTGTAGCAGGAAAGCTTCCTGGATTCTGGAAAGAAAATCTGGGGGAGCTGAGATTCACAGTCATGACATCTCCTACAGGTTCTCTCTTGCTCACTTGTGTGTCTGCTTTAAACGTCTAAAGTAATTGGTATAGCCAAAGGAAAGGAGCCTTGTGCCACAAACCCCAAGGTCCAGCAGCATACAGAGTAAGACAGCAGACAGCCTTGACAGAAAAAAAACCCAGAGGCTCAGTATGTCATAGACAAGTAAGACGCAAACTAATTTGAGTCAAATTTCTTCTGCTGGAAAACAATAAAAAGAGAGAAGCCCTAAGATGCATGCTCTGCTGCTACCTGCATGTTTTGGGGAAAGTGTCACTGCTGCAGCTCCCTGCGGGGGAAGTTCTCAATCAAATAGGGACCTGGCAGGAGGGCTGCTGGCAGGTGACAGAGATGGTCCTTGCCCAGGCAGTTATTTAGATTTTAATAGCTTTTCTAAGAAAGCAATGGATCAGTGGCTGCACCAAGGTGAAGGTGATGACCTTTCAACAGCAGACTTGCACTAGATGCAAATACACAAACAACTTGGCACATAATACTGGTGAAAGCATACAGACATTTCAAACTGTGCAGGGCAGACGGGCAGATCTCTCTGTATCAGCTGCCCTTCCCCAGCCTCAAGAACCACAAAAGAGCACCACAACGCTGCCTTCACATGACTCACACTCTATAGGTATTGTTTAGGCACACTGCTCCCTAGGTGGTAAAGGTGCATTCACAAATGCAAACTCTCATTCAGTGGAGGGACCAGCCTTGACACCTACCACTTCAGGATATCCTAACGAATCACTGCTGTCACTAACATTTCAAAACAGCGTTGACTAAACACTGATCAACCCATGAATTTAAAAATGATGACTTCTGTAATTTACTTCAATCACCCATCCACTGCAAATGTAGCTTGGAGCAAAGTTGTTGAGCGTTTTTATTCCCAAGGCAGGCAGCCCATGACCTCTCACACACGGCAAGGTGGGAAGACCAGACAAATTACTCTGCAATGCTGCAGACACTCTCAATTCTCTCTCTGAAGGAACCAAGCTTTCATACTTTTCCCTAGAGATGCACTTAATTGCCTGTTCCTCCTCCCCACAGCCACACAACAGTGACATCAAATCAGCCTGGGACAAATTTCAAAGATTGCAGCTCCTTCACGGCCATGTGCCTACCACATCCTTACCCTAGCCCCCACCTAAGAGTAACATTTTGAGAAATGTACGGCACATGACTTCTCCAGAACCGATCACAACGTAGGCAGTGCTTTTAGAAGGTGACATGCCAGCACCACTGATGGCTGAAGCCTCCTCTGCTGCACAAGATCCAGAACAGGCAATGGGAGGTCAAGTTCCCCATACATAACCCCGTGAGACACAGGGATGCATCCCATACACCACAGAGCACAGACTAAGAGCTATGCATCTCTCTACAGAGAAGCACCTGTCTGCCCAGCTGGATGACAATACCGCATCAAATTTGGGACCAGCACCTTGAACACATCACCCAGTATCTTAGACAGGATACTGCCACTTTCTTTTCTTGTCTCCAGAGCTGTCCCAAGTCTCACCACTTCTCTCTGCTGCCATGAAAGGCACATCCAGTTCCTCAAGCTTGGGTAGGAAGGCAGAGGGAGGAAAGACAGCGGCTAAGAGGCTTAGCATTCCTCTGCACAGAGGGAGATTTAAAGCCTGTCTGGGGTTACCATGACGACACATCTGTCTGATGATAAATCCCCAAAAGCCCTGCTTCAGCAGGCAGCAATCCTTTGTGTCCGGGGAGGGACCAGGGAAGAACCGTGGGGGGCCCAGAAATTCTGAGTCCTGCTTTCTTGGCACGTTTATTGCTAATCATGTGCCACCCCTCTGCTGATGCTGGGTCCTTCTCACAGCCACATCCATAAGGTGGCACAGCACAGGTTTGAAGAAATGTCTTTCCCCTGCACACGATAAAAGAGACTAAGGTGCGAAGTAAATTAATTGGGAATTTGTTTCAACAAATTATGCATTCACTGTTCCCTAGCACACTGGTTCAAAGAAGTCTGTGAGCTGTAGTAAGGTAAAACAATACAGATGTGGGAATGGGCCAGGAAGATGGCACTTCTCTCTATTCTGACACCTCTGCACTCTGTTTCTCTTTTATAAAGTAGGATGAATATGATAGTACTAATAATATCTTACAGGTGACCTCAAGTGGCATTTAATTTATATCCATAACGTACTCTGAGATTCTTAAACAAAAGGCAATCAAGAAATGTGGACTAGGCTATCCGTTAAGATATAAAATAGCTAGCCAGATGCAGACCTCCACATGCATATTTAAGAAATTTAGTTGCTCACATGGTACAGGACAGAAGGCTAGCATTTTAGCTATCCCTCGTCTCTAAAAAGCGAAGTTTCTTCCTCTAGAAAACTGTCCCTCCAACTCCTCCAAGTATTTCAGTTTTATATTTTCTAGCTATTGTCCATTCCAAAAATCCTTCCAAGATGTAGCCAAGCCCACTAGCTAGCCAGAAAGGCCCCTTCTCCAGCTAAGCTCCCTCCAAGAAGCTCAGCAAGGCTCACCCCATGAAAGAACAGATGGGGTCTCCAAGAGATTCCCAGCACCGGCCAACAGAACTCATAAGCCATATCAAGGCCAGACCTGCTTCACGCTTGTCACAGTCTATCAGAGAACATCCTCGGCAACTCATGGCCTGTATTTCTGTAGACCTTTAGTACTTAACTGGGGCAGCCACACTGCAGGCCCAAATGACAGACATCTACATTCCAATGCACATTTCTGGACACAACGCAAAAAAGGTCTAAACTTCAGTCTGATGTTTATTGCCCATCACTTAAAAAAAAGCTTTTTTTATAATCTCAAATGATGATAAATAATTACTTCTAAGCAAACGTTAGAGGAAAAAAGTTTAAAATTGTGCCTTTTGTTGCAACACATTAAAAAATCTTTATAATCTCCCTGATGGATCTGCAAAGATTTACTCAACAGTCAGTACAAGCTCTTGACGTCATCCAGTGAAAGACAAAAACTCTCTCAATGGGCTTAAAATTCTAGGAGTGAGGAAGAAATCAGGGGAAGCTGTAGCACCCTGACTGTACCCTCTCTTAGGTTGCTTATTTAGGACCTAATCGTATTCTAAGACGGCATGTCGTCTTTGGCATCACAATAATACAGGGCTAAACCTTCATGCAACTCTGCTTTTTTAGCTATGAAATTTTTAACTTCCAAAATTGTTTGTAGAGATTTTAGCTGTTTCATACAAACCCTAAATATTATCTCTCAAAAGAGGCAAAAGAAAAGGGGGAAACCAGGTTGAGAATCAGATGCTGGGAAGAGAGGATACCATGGGTCTAGGAAAACAGCGCATGGACAAATGAAGAGAAACAGATGATAAAAAATAGAGGAAGAAAGCAGAGTTTCTCAAATGCTCCTGCAAAGCAAACTAGGAATGTGCTGCAGAAGCACCTTTTTCATAGGAACTGCCCCTGTGGACATTGGGCAGCACATTCTCAAGAGGATTTTCTGCAGTTTTCTCACTGCCCAGCAGTAGCACTGGCATAGCTCAAAACAGCACTGTCAAAAGAGAAAGCATTCCTGGTACTGGTATTTCTACCTTCCCTACAATGTTAGAATCAGGAAGTTAGAAACTGCTAAATATTTTCATTTCAGGTAAGATCATCCTCTGCAATTTAGAAAGGCAAGAGCTGGCTGACAGCCACCCTCACTAGATTCTCTCTCTTCCACCCTCACCATTCATAACCCAAAATGAAATGACTGTCCTTGATTTTCACTTAGCTTGCTCTCAGACTTGCTAGCAATGATTGCTCACTATTTACGCCCTTGTAGAGATTAGCAGCAGAGGAGGCAAAAACTCATCTACTTAATCTTCTTTCCTCATACCTAAAGATGACCAAGAAGGATCAGAAAAGCCAGATCCTTTTGCATTAGAAACAGCTCATCTTTGTTAGCCAGTTCCATGGGGGTTTGGTAAATTCTGAGGATTCTTTTTTTAGAAGAGACTGAATGTGGAATAACTGAGAAGAGAAGGGATTCTCCGAGATTTTGTTTTATTATATGCAGCTCAAATCTTGGTAAACTTTACAAGGGAAAAATGTTTTCCCTGTGCAACTTCCAACTGTTTCACTTTGACTGAGGACTGCAAGCTCCTGCCGCAGCCCTTCAGCACAAACAGGAACTCAATGGTTATCATCTTTAAAGTAAGAGCAAGCACTATTCCTTTTTTCTTTTTAAAGAAGAAAGCTATTCAGCCCTCCTTTAAGCATCACAAATAAAAACATTTCTCCTCTCACACAGGACATCTACCATGGGCATGCATTTGATCAAATTATATTCAGCACTTTCTTTTAATAGTAATTTTGTCTGGGAAGCTCTCTGAACGTGGACCTGCATATGGCAAACAGGCTCACTGGAACAGCACGGTCAATTTTATACCCTCACACAACATCCAATCTTCAAACTGCTACCCAGACCACTGTAATCTAAGCTTTAAGATAAGGAGCTGTGTGTTGAGATAACAGCCCTGAAACAGAGCTTTCATATAAAAGGCCAAAGAAAATGCCAGCTGTTCTGTCACTATTACATCCCCTTCTCTCCCCCTGCTGAGAGGCTATCAACAAATCCATGTAGTTATTTCTCGCTTTTAAAAAATAAAAATTCATTAACCTCTCATGGCTCTGCAATCAGAGAGCTTCTTTTAAATGGATAAATCTGGGTTTTATCTGCTTTGCCCGAGATTCTCTGTTTACCAATCACAGATTATTCCCCCATTTCACCCTGTTAAAACCCAAACAAAGCATCTTTTGGAATTATCTTGTCTGGGTTTGTTTTTAACATCACTAGAGCAGCCTTTGTTTCCAAAAGCTTTGGCCACCTATCTCCTGTCTTCTCACACGAGTCTGTAACCTGCACAAACACTACAGAGGTGAGAATCTCTGCCAGTTTGGACCAGTGGGCGCAGGGCCTGCTTTGGACCAAGACAAGATTGTGATCCTTCAAAAAAAAAAAAGCTTTCAGAGCATTTCAGCACCTCAAAACACAGGGAAACGGAAGTGAAACAAAGAAAATTTTAGCATTTTCCTTATATAAGTATTATATACAACTGTTCCATTTTTCTATACTTGTCTGCTTGGAAACACTTTTTCTATACCTGTTTGCTTAGAAAGTTATGGTCAAAGGTGGCTCTAAAGAATTATTAAAGAATGAAGCAAGTAAAATAAATAATGGCATGCAATCAGAGCTGCTTCAGGCATGCAGCTTCAATTGAATTGAAAAGATAAGGCTAGCTCCAAACAGAATGCAAGGGTTTCCTTTTCCCCCAGCTAAACTTGGGATCAGAAGCAGAACTTAAAATCTCAAAGACCTGAAAAAATGGAAATGAACTAAGATATGTCTTGCATGGATGCATAAAACATGCAGAAAAAGTGGTAAGACTCCTAATGAGGTGCAAGAGTGCTCCTGGGAACGTGTAATGGATGAGGTTCAGTTCAGGTAAGGGGACATGCATGTACAACAGTATTTTGTTTCATACCTTTGCCTCAAATGTTCTGTGACCTTGGATGAAAGGTTAAAGGGTGTTTCGCTTTGAAGTTGTGTTGGAAACATGCTAAGACAGCTGCTGTCACAGGCTTACCGTCATCATGGCTGGTACCCAGGGAACTCCATCCAGGACCTATCTAAGGGCAAGTGCTAAACGGGAATCCAGAGTGAAAGGCCTGGGGCCACATACCTCTGGGAACAACCTCAGCACACCTGGAGAAACAGGCAATGCACCTGCCTCAATGGCTACAAACCAGAACCGATGGGGAAGATACAAAGGCAAGCCCTTGGCTCCATGAGGCAGCATATGTACACATATCACAGACTTAGGAGAACACTTTATCACATACTTTCAAGGACACAGAAATAGAAGGGGCACTTAGTTTCCTACCTTCTTGCACTTCTTTTCTCCTTTACCTGTCTTGCTCCCCTCTCCTCCACAAAATCTCTCTCTCTGTGCCTTTCACATATCCTTTCCTAATAGGTCACTCTATTATTTAAGGAACTGCCAAAGAAAGCAAACCACAAAGATGGCATCTCTCTCTCCCAATCGTGTGGCCACAGAGAAGGTTCTCATGAAGGCTTAGTCTGAGCATGTTTCCCGGGCGAATTTTTGGATATTCCCTGCCCAGGGATGGGAATTGCTGGTGGAGGATATGTGGGGCGTGTAACGAAGGGTGAGAGGAAAGTCTTTCTTTTTCCCCAATTTGGTTATGTCCTGAAAAGCTGGATGGCTAAAACATAGACTACAGCAGTTGACACCGCATGGACTGGCCTACAGTTTTGCAATATAATATATTTATGTATTATAATACGGAATAAAATAATAAATACAGTTTTTCTATTCTCTTCTAACACAACTTGCCTTTTCCTTTTGAAAGGTAGAGTTTACAGGTACAAATAGGTTGATGGAGGAAATCTGCTTATGTTTGTTCCCCATGTTAAAGAGGGGACAGGACAGACCACCACAGGCATCCTCTTAAAATCAGAGAGGCCAGCTACAGGTCCCAGAATGAAAAATGCTCCATTTAAACATGCAAAACTGTTGAGAGCATCACATACAGTGCCTCAGCATCTTTGCAGGCTACTTCTGTGTTTAAGATGAGAACAATTGCAGCAATCAACTCTTTTACTCAAATTAAATGCAACCTTGACTTTCTTGGTGTACCACACACACAAAATTTGTCTGGGGCCTGTAATTGTTCTGGGGATTTTACCTCTACATCAGACACTTTCATGCGAGTGCCCTCTTTTCCCACAAATATATCATCAATATCGACGAGGATATAGCGATCAAGTGTGAGACAGAGGCGCTTGCCAGTCAAGTATGCAATGGCATCCACAAAAATAAGTTTATGCAGCCAAAAATTGAGGTTATTGCCAAAGAGAACCCGCTGGATCCCATCATGCAGACCCAGGTCCTGCACCACTGTGGCATGCAACGCTTTGTGGGTGGCCAGGTGAGGAATGGACTCCGAGGACTTCGTGCTGGCCAACAGCACTGGCTCGTAGGTGCTGTGGTTTGACTGGAACACAGTCCAGTCATCACCAGGCAGGGGACCCTGCTCCACCTCATTAGCCCGGGTGACGTAGAGCAGGGGAGCACTAGGGTTGATGTGATAGTCCCGCAGCCCCAAGTTGGAATGTAGAAAAAGGGGGAAGCCCTTGAGCTGTGCACTGAGTAGGCTGTTCTCATTGGCTTTGAAAAAGCCTATAATCCCCACTCCATACTCTACACAGTATTTGTCCAGCAGCTCTCGGTTCCAAGCATCTAGGTTCACATATTTAAGGATGTTCTCATAGATAATAAGAGCATAGCGTCCTCTGTCTTTGTCTGTCAGGGTGGGCATATCCCCTTTGCCAGGGGCGATCTCTGTCCTGTATTTAAACCGGCTAGATTCCAGGATGGCCACTATTTCCTGCCCCAGCTGGGAGTAAATGCTTTCCACAAAGACTAGCACCACAGGATCTGTGCGTGAGGTGTCCACAGATTTTGTGAGCCTCCAGCTGGCTTGTGGTGGGATCAAGATGCGGTGCTGGTTGCTGCAGTCACTGAAGGGCAGGGGCGGTGGCTCCTTGATTTTGGGACTGTTAGTGACGTAGTAAGCCAGGATGCACATGGAGATCAGGCTGAACGCAATGAGCAGCAGGATCAACCTGTGGAGCTCCAGCTGTCGCACGTGCCGCACTACTTTCCACAACTGAATCATGGTGAGGCGGGCTGCCCACCCCCTCCTCACACTCTGCACGCACGTCGCTCTTGAAATCTCCAGTGCTGCTGTGGCAGTTCCCAGCAGCAGCTTGCAAAAAAGAAAGAGCAGCTGCGGAGAGAGACAAAGCTAAAGCAAACAGCTACAAGAATAGACTCCCAGGGATCTGCCATTTATCTCAAGTAACCATGGCCCTCAATTCCCATTGCTCTTTTCCATACTTCTTCTTGTTCCTCTCCTTTCACTCAGGAAAGTCTTTTGGAGGAGGGGGGTTTCCTGAATCTCGCCTCCAACAGCAAATCAGTCTGTCATCCTGTGCACAAGCAGTTTCAGCTCAGCCTTCCCAGGTGTCCTGTTTCTCATTTAGCTGTTTCGCATTCACATGATGGCACCTTCTCTTTGCATCCTGCAATTTAAAAAGAAAAAGTCAATTCTCAGTATGGATTCATGGTATTTAACAGGTTTGAGATGAAATGGCAGGATCAGCAGGTGCTAGGTAGGCAGCATCACTCGCCTGTCAGCAGGCAGACCTGTTCCCTGGGAAGTGACGGACACCATTTGTGCAGGAGCTTGGCACAGCAATTGTAACGGCCTTTGGAAGAAAGGTCCTGACAGTGTACAGGGACTCAGCATTTGCCTTGGGTGAGATTCTCAAACACTGCAGCAAACAGAGCCGGTGTACCTGGCCTTCCCCCACTCCTCTTTATGCCACTGAACAGGAAACTTGACCCTCTCTTATTCTAGCCTGTATTTCAAAATTAACAAGAGGAGGAGAGTGCCCTCACATTCTCTGTCTTGTCCTGTTCTCATACTAACGATGACGTATCCAAGTATTTGCCAGTGACTTCCTAGGCCCTCAGGATACGGCTGTCCTGAGCCCAGCAGGGTGCTTCGAATTCCCACCAGCTCTCTTGCCCCACAGCTCCCAATTTCCATGGTTCCCTCCCCTCTCTATGAGGCTGTCCCACTTGTCCTGGGAACTCATGTTTTTCCAGGGCTCTCAAAACTCAGCTCTGGAGAGGCATCATCCCTCAGGCATCACAGAGCCAGCGGGCACAGGCTGCCCAATCACTGCACACTTAATTGCTGCCAATTGATTCAGTGGTAGTTGGAGAGGAAACATCTCCTGAAACCTTCCTCACCTTCCCTCATATGCCACTGAAGAGCATGAAGCCAGTTTTAAATCACCAACAGCACGACGTAAATTTGGGTTGGTCTCAAACAGGTAAAAGTTTCTTGTTACGAAGCTCTCTCACCTCCCGCTTTGTGTTTATGACAGCAGACTATTTCACCATATGTTGTTATTTTTCCAGGATAAAATGGTCAACAAAGCCAACAAACAGCAAGCCATCTAAAATGTAAACACCAGGGAAAGTAACTAAATTGTTCCTTGGTTTAAAAATAAAATAAAATCACTGTGTAATTTTCTCTCCCTTACCAGAAGTGTGACTTACCTACAGCAACAATGCCCAGGTGTGCACTATTTGGGATACAGGCACATTTCTGGGGAGCACCTGCTCTGCCTCCCAGCACAGTGCAAGAATGAATGTCAGATGTTGCTCACCAAGTCATCGATGCTCAAAATGAGCTCTCTGTAAAAGTTAAAAAAACTTTTTTCTCTCAAAACCTTTCTTCTTCACACACCCACACTCCTGCAGACATGTGCTCCACCACATACAATCCCTCTAACCACCTGCTCAACTGGCACAGCTTACGACACCAGGAGGCACAAAAGCAACAATAACAAAAAGTACTACCAAAACAGTTCCTCATCCTTTCTCCATTCGTCCCATTTTTGAGCCGTCTTGTTACTATCATTCTGATAAAGCAATGAGTATTAGAAGACTAGTTTGTCCATGAATTTCAGACAGACATAAGGTTTTTATACAGTAAAGCCAGGGTTTTAACAACTACCTCCACCAGAGAAGAAACTACTTGTGAGACAGATGCTTATTTTGTAATGTGTATTACTAAACAGAAAAAAATCCTTCTGAGTCAGGGAAAACATCAGTTCACAGATGAGGCCAAAAGTCCCATTCTAAAGACTCCCACCAGGCTGTTTTCCAAACTGCTGGTGCAGCTTGAAGCAGAGACCAAAAAAAACCCAAGCAGATTTTATATGAAGAGATGTAATATTGCTAACTTTGTGACAGCAGATGGAAAAGAGTCAGAGTGCTCGTTACACAAGTCTTATAATGATCATTAAGTATTATCTCAAATAATTTCTATGCTATAAGCTCAGCAGAACAGGGACTGGCTTGTGTACCGCACAATGAAACCTTAGCCCTGATGAGGTCTTCAGAATAGCTGTAAACTGTAAATGTGAAGTGTATTGCAGAAATAATTTTCCACTGGAGAAACAGACATAGCAAATCTTATTGAAGGTCACACTGCAAGACAGCAGATGAATCAAGATTTTAAAAAAAAATAATTAAAAATTTCTGTTCCCCAGACTCCAAATGGGTTGAGTCTCTATTCCCAAGTGGCCCTCTATAATGACAGAGCTGGCTTTAGAAATCCAGCTCAGCCAGCGACAATAAGCTGTGTTTTCTTCAACACAACCGATCATCTTTCAGTTCTACCTCTACATACCGTTAACTTTTTATTGGAAAAAGGATAAGGGAGAGAAGGGGAGAAATTACTATGGGAAGATGTAAAAAACAGAATTCAGATAGTTTTTTCCTTTTTTTGTTACTGAAGTGACAACTGACTCTCCGGACTGACTGCAGGATATGGCTTGTAATTCCAGTTTAAGTCAAGTTCAGTCCCAGTGATACACATCCCAGTTTATCAGCATAGTACCCAAAAACATGTGCCACCTTTCAAAAGCAACTAGGAAAATAACCTTTCCACCTCCACAGTGAGCCTTTCCCATCTCACTGCCTCTGCAAGGACAGCCCCAATGTTACCACCCTCATGCTTGGCGCTAGAGCTCCAAGAACTGCAGAGACAGGAGCCAGCAAAGGCAGAATTCAGCAGGGCAGAGAGAGGTTAGATAGAAACACACAATAAATGCTGTATCTTTTTTATGAGGTGAATTCCCTGTAAGACACAGTACATACACAGCTCCATGCATATCAGCTGCTATGAGAAGTGGTCTTCATTCCACTCCCGCGCAACAAATTCATGCAAAACATGCCACATAGATTCCTACGTACTCGGGTTTGACTAAGACGACTGAGAACTGCAAGTCAGTGTCTTCCCAAATAGCTCACATCCTTTTGCTTTTTAATCCCATTGGATAAAAAAGAACAATTAGAATATTTTGGGTTCAAAGATTCACTATCTTAACATCTATTAGACAAGAAGTTGTTTTTGCAGGAGAAAATAATGTAAAGAGGGACTTAGAAGCTCGGGAGCCCATGCGTTGCCTGCAGAAGTTTCCAAGCAAGTGTTTCTGGGGTAGAATTTGTAATCTAAACACCACGGTAACAGTAAGAAAACGGAGAGGATGCTGATCTATGCAGAAGTCTGGCAAAGTACTGTACTACTTTTACAACTCTTTACCCCCAAAACATCAACCTGGAAAACAATTTTCTTCCCTGGTTACACTCACTCACCTCTCCAACTTCATTTTTAGTGTTGAACTGAGTTTCTATTTTGCAAAGAGCTGTAGCTTCAGGTTCCTGATTATCAGTTTAAAGATGAAAAATCACAAGACAACTGGATTGTTCTGTAGAATAAGGATGAAACCAGAGTTTAAGCTAGGCTGCCACACCTGCAGTGCCCAGCTGAGGGGCGAGAGAGAGGAACTCCCTTTGCTGGGCACTTCTGAATCACAGCAGTGTTTTCATAACAATGACTCCATTCAAGCCTCTAGCGAAGCTCCCAAACAAGCCCCCATTTGTTACATGGGTGAGCTCAAAAAAACAAATTAAAAAAAAAAAGGCCTGTATCAGATTGCTGCTCAAGAATCTGTCAGCTCCGATCTCTTTAACAAGGCTTCACAGCCAGAGGGCATGCCAGCTGGCACGGTATGCATTTAGCTCTTTGGGGACCACATCAGCTGGTTTAGGTTCAAATGAAAAGAAAAAAAAAAATCAACAAAACAAATATACCAACCAAAATTCATATTATAAGGTGAGAGAGCTGTCAGAAACCGCCCATACCCAAAACACAATGCCCAGAAAGATCTATACCAGAGAAAGAAAAGAGTCGTCCTGCCAGGACTGCCTGAGTGCGGATTGCAGGAGGAGGCAGTCAGAACGCACAGCAAGGATGAAGTGTTTCACTGGTGCAAGGACACAGGCTCAGCAGGCTCCTGTCCTGCCAGGAAAGCATCGCTAGATCAGAGAGCATCAGCTGTAAGGTCAGCTATCTCACAAATCACCAGCATTAAGACAAACGCTTTATAAAACTTAGATGTTCTGTTTCCTAGTGATACACAGTGTTAATGTGAAACATAAACGGTTTTGTGAATTATCAGCTGCTAAGCCACATGGCAACTGATGTGATACGAAAGCAAGATAACAATGAGAATCCTGTGGTTTTAACATCTGATCTCGATATTTCCAACACTAGGAAATCATCATGGAGGATCAATACAAATGCTCAAGACCAGCACTTATCCAAAACCAGTGACCAAAACATATGTATTTGGGGCTGCTGGTATATTCATGCCAAGGCACATGGAAGATAATGGGTGTCATTTGACACCTTTATCAAAAACTTCTGTCATACAAGCTCCCTCCTAGCTGAGCCACAGAAGATATTACCACCCTAAAAAGCAGTGTCACGAGTACATTTCCCCAGTCCTTTTTATTATTCATACTATAACCCCTCTTTCTAGAATGCACAGCAGCAGGATCTTGCCCTCGTCCACAACAGCTCTAATTCAGAGGTCTTTCTTCGGCACTTCCTGAGAGATGGTTGTTGCCTTGGGCCCCAGAGGGACTGCAGTAATTGAGTTACACAGTAATCAGAGAAGGAATCTGATTGATTTTCCAACCCATTCCACTTTAATGGTGTCATCATGACACAAAATTCCTCGTTAGTCTACTTGACTGCGAGACACTGCAGCCCTTCCCTTGTCTGGGGTTGTATCTGTATGCCAGGCCTCCAAGTACTGCCCCCCTTCTCTCATGAAGGTGGGGAACCTGGCAAGGAATGTCAGCAGAATGATCCATACAGCAAAACAATTAGTAGAACCTCAGAATGAATGCTAGTGGTATTCCACATACTGAATAAAAAAAAAAATACTGTGGGAATACAGCCACCTTGTAATGTCACTGCCAACCCAGCTCATTTTTGGGTTCTGGGCGTGTGTTTCAGCTAGCAGCCACTGCCAGTCAGAGAGACTGCCAAGGGATACAAAACTCGGATCAAAGAGGCAAGAAACGCTAATGGTGCCCATGCTGCTCTGACAGTCGGGCTTGCAGCCTCCAGCCAGTGCTGTGCTCTGCTTCGGCAAGTCCCCGTACAGCGACAGGCCTCTTTCGGTACAGACCTGTGGTAAGCCGGAAAGCTGCCAGCTGGCCAGCAGGTTTGAAATGTGTCAAATCTGATATAAGAGGAGAAGACCTGTGTGATGAAGTAATAATTATTTTAATTTTGTTATTATCATCCCCAGACAGGTATGTAACTTCATACCTTCTGCAAGAACAACAAACTGCAGTCCATGCTAAACAGATCTTCATGAGCTCCTCTCTCAGCCCAGCCTGGTGGAAACCCAACCGCAGGCTTGAATTTACCCTTGTGCCAGTGCAAGGCAGTTTGAAGGCACCATGAAGGCACAGATCTTGGAGAGGACGGCTCATGCTGCCAGGCTGGCTCCACAGGGGGCTGCATGATCCCGTGATTCCTGCAAGGTTCTTCTTATTGGGATACATGATATATCCCTTCCACTGACAACCTAGTTTGCAGCAGATCTTTGCTCTCTTACTCCTTTACAGTACAAAAAAAAGAAACAACAGGTTTAGTCCTTCCTGTGCCCATGACAGAAGCACGGCCGAGCACTACCTGCTAGCAATGTAAACCAATCCTCCCCTCTGAAAATGAAAAGATCCTCCTTATAAGAGCTTCCAGGAAATCTGGTTTTCAGCTCCCTGCCTTCTCCCCATCATACTACACTCACTGGCTAGGGTCATTACAACTGACCTCGCTCATTTTCAAAAGCAAGAGAATTTTAAACTTTTACACTGAGGTATTCCCTCAAGTTGAATGTCAGCACCACAAGCCCCTACTTGTTTCACTGTCTTGGCACATGACAAATTTGGGAAGGGAAAAGAGTTGTCTTCTCAGCCTTGCTAAAGACCAGATGTGCAAATGAGGAACCTGAGAATTGTTTAAAAAACAATCAATCAAACAAAATTTCAGCCTTCAACAGCTGCCGATGCTACCTACTTCATAAAAATAATATGGAGCTTGGCAGCTGCACACCTTTGCTGGAATGAAAAGGAAAGACTACAAGTATCATGGCAGTGGAAGTGCTCACAGAAGTCGGAGCTTTCCACCAGCTGAGGGGATGTGACTGCTCTGAGGTTGCACAGGTCTCTATAATGCAACTGCTCATATGAGAGAATGGAGGCGCTTTCCTCAGAGGTAACCAAAAGGGCATCCCCACTTCTTTATTTCATGTGCTACTGAAGCTCTAACACCCAGGTATCAGGCCACCACAAGAACTGCACAGTTTCATTCTGGACTTACCCTTCCTCTGTTTTGTGCTTTCCTGACACATAGGTCTATGCACACTCTGACCCTAACTCTTTTCCCAAACCAGGTGATAACGTGAGACACCAGCTCCTTTCTGCAGTGAGCCACTTGGAGCTGTGGGATGGAGAACCAGAGTTAGCGCAGGTTACAGCCTGACACACAAGGGCACTCCAAGTTGCTCTCCAATCCCACCCATGTGGGAAGCAAATATCTCAGTCACCACAAATGGTGGGAAGACACAATCTTCAGCCTCCTCCTTACATCGGTAACCAACAAGTATACTCTATCATGGCAGAACATCTTCAACTCAGCTGTGAGAACAGGAAATAAATGCAGTTCCTTCCGCATTAGATATGGACAAGGATCTAATTTCCATGCACTCACGGACCCTGCTTATCACAATTCAGATAAACGATCCTGCTGCAGAAAGCAAAACATCTTCTCTGCTGTCTTCTCTTAAGTAACTTAATCAAGTGGGGAAATACAGTCAAACTGTGGCAAAACCATGACAACTCAGTGTCAGTCAGAGTTGAAGTGTCTTAATATAGAAATGTACATTATGAGCGTTTACCTGCAATTGCTAGAAAGCAGCCTAACCATTCTTCCTTTGAGCTACACTTTAAACATTTCACGTTAATTAGCAAGAGGCCGATCTTCTATATTCAGTTGCTTCCACCTGTCAGGTAACACACAGGAGCTAATCTTCTTTTCCAATCTATTTTGTCTAGGAACATATGACAGTAGGGAACAGGTTAATACTCTTACACTGAAAGTTCGTCCAAACTGACATCAGAAGGAAGATGTAAGTATGCTCTACCAAAGCATAAAACCTCAGGAAAGGCCCTTGTGCTTACCTGTTCTTGTGTATTTGCACCAATATTCACAGGGTCAGAATTTGCTGGGCTTGTAAAAGAACATGTTCCTTGGCTGTGTACAGCAGCTCCCTCCTGCCTGCCTTCAGCTGAGGTCATCTATTCAAAAGACCTCCATCCAGCGTAAAGATAATGGCATATCTATCAGTCTTTCTAGTTTCTAATATTCAGTTCTCTATCACCTTGGTGTGACTGAAATAAGTAAGTCTCCTGGACTGAGAAAAAAAAATACTCATGTTTTTGCTGGCTTGGCTACTGTTAAAAGCCAGTTTTTAACACAGTGCAAACTCACGATAGAAAAAGGAGGGGGAAATGATACAAGCAAACTACAAATCTGGCCTAGCAAAGGCAAAATGAGGAAAAACAAGCAAAGGGAAGAAGAGTGCAATGAATGGAAAATGGACGACTTGAGGTCTATGGAGATTACACAGGCTGGCTAAGACAGTGGTTTGGTGGCCTGGGTTTTGCAAGACAGGAACAAATGCAAAGTGCTCTACTGCCCTCTCTAAGCCTTCATGGCCACCTGTGCAATAAAAGTCATCATCTGGTTTTTCACAAGGGTTATGGTAGAAACAGATCTCGAGGGGGGACTGTGTAAGGAAGACAGTCACGGCCCTGCATACACCAATAGCCTCTGAATGCCCTGCCCAGCCTCCACCTCCTGACCTCCAAGCTGTACCTGTGCTCAGGCCATGACCTGAACTACATTACAAGTACGCTCTGCCTTCCTGACCTGACTTTGGACCAGCCTGAAGACTATGGACTCATCTGGTCATCACTGGATTCGAGGTTGAACCTGGTGGCTGTCACTGACTGCCTCTCTTTGTCTCTTTTGGGTACTGTTGCTGAGGATGCTGCCTGTGTCAGAGAAGGAGGAGGGTGGATGCAGATCCCATGCATGGTGGGTCAGGGCAACTCCAGCCTACCGGGGTCCTTGTGGCCTTAATGGACTCTGCAGCAGCTTCACCCCCTAGTTAGTTTTCAATGCATGAAGGATGTGTAAGTGACAGCAGGATGGGGTCTGCTAGAGAAACAGGGTGATAAAGAGTTGTGGCTATTGTTAGACTTCCCTGTCTTAACGTGGGTGGAATTACTTAATTTTCTCTCAAACCATCTGTGTTTGTAATTGTTACAAAATCAGAGCAACACAGGCAACGCACACTTATTTCCACACCACAGTTTACACTATGCTGTGTCCACTGCATTTTGAAACAAGAATTTCAACACTGTACCTTCTGTTCCCCTTTGTAGAAACCTTGTTTTTAGACAATCAACACAGAGAAATAAAATTTATTTCAAAAGACGTCTCAAATATATTAATTCATTTTAAACTGTACTGTAATTACACATCACTAGTTCTTCACCTTCCTCTCATTTAATAGACTTAATTGCTAAAGTGGGTGCTACATTCTTGCATTTTTAATTAGTCAACTGATTACAAGTAGAGTATTTTTCTACTATGAAGCTACATCTTTAAAATACTCCTTCATGCAGAATAAGTCCAGGACCTCATTAACAGCCTAATTAACAGTACGGACAAACACAGGCACAAAAGCTGCCGTATTTGGAATCAAATCTACCCTCTGATAAAACTGAAGTTTTGTCATGAAAGCTCAAGGATTTTGAGCAAAATGTGCATCTCTGTTAGGGACTGCAGCTGAAAACAAAAGGATCTGCGTACTGAAAACTGCAAGGTGCTCAATTATGGGTTTTGGAGACTAAATCAGCTATCTTGGAGACTGTTTTCCAAAATTTACAGGTAGTAAAATTCCCAATACAATGCATTCAACTACTGAAAATCTGATTCATTTTTCATTATTAACATGGAAACTACTTATGTTTTGAAGTAAGAAATTGGGTTTTCCATGAAGTAATTTAGTTTTGAAGTCTACTTTTAGTTTCTGATAATGGAAAAACGTATGCCTAACCTTCATGTGAAAATTAATGGTGTTAGTCTTGAGTGCCATTTTGCAAGCATGTTTAAGTATCTATAGATTAAACAATTATGAAACTATTTCTGTTTCACACATAGCAGTAAGATATGAGATCAGATATTATCAGAAGTGAGACTTAGGAAAATAGAGGTATTCAGAACACTGTTTATTATGAAACTTAGTCTAAAGCAACATTAATGTTTTCAGGGTTTCTTCTTCTTTCTTAATAAATCTTCAACTTGGTTCAAATAATTGAATTGAAACCAGAAAATCCCTGTATCTTCTTTTTAAAAATCAATGATCAGATTGTCTTGTCTCAGTTGGAATGGAAAGAATAGAATTGCCAGAGAAGTGAAATTCTCTCCAGGTAGAAATGTGCATTAGCCTGTATGGCAAGGTGGTTGGTAGGAAAGGGAACCCACTTCTCTTGGTCTAGCCTGGTAGAAGATATTTAGCCTATAAAATGCACTGCAAAAAACCCGATGACTTGATCTACCACTTGCATACAACAACATAACCACTTACCAACACATAGTTTTAGTAACATGGTGTGTCTTTTGCTTTTCTGCAATATTTTTGTGGTAAGACTTGTTCCACAAACAAGGACACAGAAACGCTTTATAAACAGTAAGCAGATATATCTCCATGCGTGCTTCTGCGAGCTTGTCCACGCCAGGAAAATAACAGCCACGGCACCACAATTATCACCGTGGTGAAGCTGTGCAATGACAGCAGTATTACTGAGCACCGCCAGATTTGCCCAGAGCCCTGTGTTTTCCACAACCACTTCATGCAAGTTGATAAACATATTTGAACTTTGCCTATACAGACAGGCTAGCTGATGGCGCTGGCTGTAATACAGACACTAATTTTCCATAGCCTAGCAATTACCTTGAGATAAAACATGTCTGCTCTTTAATAGCGTACAGAAAATAGTGAACTAAGTGAAAAATTCTGCACTCAAAATGGGAAGGGGAATTTATTGCTAATCATTGTATAAAGGGCTAATTCAAACAATGATCAACAAAATAGTGGCAAATACACTCCTTTATCCTGTCATACATACTATCTCACATTTAGACACATGATCCAGAACAACAGATATAGGAAAGAAAGCATACACAGAGACAATCAGTCAAGTAAACAACTTGGGAATGATTGCTGGAAGAAACAAGTTCGCAAGAGCAGAGAGAGGGAGGGAGGATTTGGCAGCAGAGACTGGGAGACTGTTCCAGGAATAGGAGGCAGCATGAAACAAAATGCAAAGCTGAGAGTAGGAGGAAGAGATAAAGGGAGGAGTGCACAGGGAGTCAGAGGGGAGTAGAAAATGACAGCTCACATTGTTTAAGGAGGCAGAAACATAGCGCCTAAAGACAGAATTTGCCTGCGACACTAGGTATAGCTTGCCTACTTTTAAAAAACATTGGTTTTTCAATAATCAAAAGAAGCAGGGTCTAAAAGGCTTAACAGCTCATCCTCAAAGATGGGTTCCGGCAGAAATACACTAGCATGCTTATAGCTTATGTATTTAATGCTGACAGAGGAGGGCTCATACAGCCTGCAAGGCTAAAATTCACCATGTCTTGCAGTATGCTGGACACACCAGAGCATTATTTCATCCACATCCTGACTAAAGTCACTGCTGGTTTGGTTGTGGAAATCTAATACTCTTGCAAGTACTGTCTAACTGTATTCATCCCTTCCCTTTGTCCAGAGAGAAGCATTTGGGAGCAAAAGAAGGCAAGGGCTGCATTAGGCAGGAAAGTTGCCTCAACTACATTCTTACAGTGCTTTCTGCCCTTTCAATTGTAAACCGCGTCCCATACGGAGACAAAAGTGGTATTAGCTAGCTGACAGTTTAGATTACCTACATTAAAGAATATCCACAATAAAACATTATAAAAGCTGAAATTTCATCATTAATGTTGAAATCTCAAGTACGAATGTGCTAATTGATCTCAGTGAGGTAACAGATACTTTATAGTTTTCAGACCACTTAACACTAAAATCTTGTGCACAGATGTGATGGGAGAGAAACAACCGCATTTAGAGCATTCAAGTAATTCAAACTCGACTTTGCAGCAACACTGTAACTAAATAATTAATGCTTTTTAGTAGCCCCAGATTAGATTAACACTATTCTTCCAGACAAGATTTGTTCTTCTTTTTCTACTCAGCATGCTGCAAAGGGGAAAGCAAAGGCAGTCTGGCTATCCAAACTCTGAATTTTCTTATCTTCTTCATTGTAGCCAAAACACGAGAATTAAATAATTTTTAGCTAGACAGCAACTTTGAAGAGCTGTAATTACGTTACTAAGAAATACACTGTGATAAACATCTTTTAAAATTTTAGACATTAATTTTAAAGTTAAATACACAAATTAATTTGAACTCTAATTGTTTGGTCTACTTCACTCACATAATTAATTTGGTAGCTGGAATATAAAGATTACAGCTTTTTGGAAGACATGCTCTGTTTTCCTACATGACAAAGAAATGAAGCCTCTACTTGAATTGTAAAATTCAGTCTTCATTATGAATCTGGGTTAGTGTTTCTGCAATAATTTGAAACGCTTTGACTTTGTCCTCACTCTCCCGTGAAGCTTGCAGAACATCTGTGACTGCAAGTGTTAACGGAAAGTGCATTCAAAGGACCTGCTGACATCTTGGTACCTGTAAGCAAGAATCCTGCCCCAGTGCTTTTATGCTTATTTTTGCCCATATTCCCCTTTGCCAGTCTGTATTTTCCCAATTGATTTATCTGACATGACCAGGCAGCATCGCGAGGTGGCTGCCTGCTGCTGGATGCAACCCAGCCTCCCCTGCTCACCAGGCGCTGGCTCTGCTGCCCGACTCCCCTCTCAGCTGAGGGGGGCACTGGCAAACGTGCAAATTCACCAGTATCCCCCCCACCCAGCCAGGAGAGCAGACCTGCACATCCTCCTCCTCGGCCACACAGGGTTGCCAGTTTGACAAATGCATTGGTCATTCCAGCTCCAGGAAACCCACTGACGTGGCTCTCGGTTTCAACCCCTGGTGTCCCTCTGCTCAGCAGGGCAGCCCCTTGGCAGCAGTACCAAGAGATAACTCTACTCAAGCAGTGCCAAGGGGCCATATGTAGGGGTTATCAATCCATATGCTCAGCTCCTCCAGAGTTAAGACAGGCTGACTGTTTTCTAACTCATTCCTGCACATGTAAACTGAGAACCCTATTCTGTCCTCTCATTCAGACACTGATTTTCCAGAGCATTCAGAGAGGAAGACTCCACAGCTGAGCCACAGGCGAGGGCTCCATGTTCAGGAGACCAACACTGGGAGCTGCCAGAGAAATTTCAGTGCCCGTTTTGGCTTCCTTCTCTCCTCACACAGTTACAGAAGGGGTAGAAGGAAGAGCAGCATTATCACAGGAGATGAGACAGAGTGGGATATTAAAATCTTCAACTTCCCCTTTGTGCACTAGTCCACAAGCATCAGAAATAGGTTCAAAGACTATCTTTGAGACAGTGAGAGCTCTTCACGTACCCTCTGGGAGGGAGCTAGACATCATCCTAAAAGCTAGGGAATTTGAGAGTAAGACTGAGTTCAGTCCTTATTCCACTTTTAACTTGATGTGGTTACACCTTTCCCAAACCCCATCTGTAAAATGAGAATTGTGTTACGCAAAGATGCTGAGCACTTGATGGCTCAACAGCACTTTGTGAACATATCAGAACGTATTGGTACCCTAACGTTACCTGGGTAAAACACAAACTTCAAAATAACGATAAGGGGGGGGATTGCCACCACTCGCTGCTCTACTGCAAACACTTCAGAGAATGAGATTTGGGACAGACAGAAGGTGAAAAATCCTCCAGCAGTTCTCAATTAGCAGAAGGATTGTAATTCAGCTTGGTTTGCTGATAGCACAGAGGTTGCTCCATGGAAGGCGTGAAAAATTCTCTTCCCCTCCACTGTATCTGCCGGGCTCGCATACATT
Source organism: Burhinus oedicnemus (assembly GCA_008921705.1). Classification (NCBI taxonomy): domain Eukaryota; kingdom Metazoa; phylum Chordata; class Aves; order Charadriiformes; family Burhinidae; genus Burhinus; species Burhinus oedicnemus. The sequence continues at coordinate 1,082,535 of VFFE01007626.1, read as the reverse complement.
TATTTTTCTTCACTGCTGCTATTTGCATCAAACAGGGGAACCACGCTTATTCAGCAAAGGCTACCTCAGAGGTTCAACTACTGGCAATGGCATTTAATTCATTGGGAAGGGGGAAGAGAGAGAATTTAAGTCAAATTGCTTATATGAACAATCACCTTGGACTCTGCAAATGCTAGGAATACACATAAGAGGAGATAATTGAGTCCTCTACTTTTTTAGAGAGAGGTCCACTTTCCTTCATGATCCTAAACAGACTAATGTCAATCAACCAATTTAATGTATGCAGGTTGAACCAATGCCACGAATCCTACCCCTAATTACCCTACCACCTCAGAAGAGACACCTTAACTTCTATCCCTGCTCCTTATAAAAATCCAGAGCAGAACAACTGCACATGTATCAGTGGAGGTCTGCGTTATGT
>VFFE01007626.1:996805-1082094 GCA_008921705.1 Burhinus oedicnemus | reverse complement strand
GGGGGGGGGGGGGGGGGCGGAGAGGGGAGCAAACCAACCCAAAAGCACACCAGCTAAGTATACTCAGACACTATTATTGGAATCTGGAGACTGGAATAAATCTGCAGAGGGACACAGAAAAAACACCTTCTTGGGCACCACTAATAAAAAACTATGATGCTAAAAGAACAAATACATAAATCTGAGATTATGTTCTGTCCCTATCTAAGCGTGTGTTTAGTCACAGTGGTGGTGGGGGAGCTAAACTCTCTTTATACCCCTGAAAGACTGGCACAAGAGGGACTCTCTACTTTAAAATGGAATAGAAACCGGTGTCCTAGAGGAGTGGAGAGGCAGGCAGGAAAGGAGGTGCTTCTGACCACAGCAGCATACTCTGCTTTTTGAAGGTATGCTCAAAGTTGTGTCCTTTCCCAGTCAAGGGTTTGGGAGAAGAGGGTTTTCAGGCAGGATGACACACTAGCACACATCTCTAGAGGAGTTATTTTAACAGGAGCTGATAGTGCACAGCAAACACTTCTGTAATAAGACAGTGAAAACTTAATGTGATGGAGCGTTACAGGGTATTAGAGAGTGCTCTGAAAGAGGCCTCAATCTCAGTGATTCAGCTGCTATCTGTTATAAACTGAACAAAGCACCTCCTTAAAATTTTATCCTGACAATAACAAGCTAAAAACTAAAACTAAAGTCAGGAACAAGGGTCAATTATCAGGCTCTCAGGGTTACCTACTACGACTCAACCTGCTTTTGCAGTATGTCTAGCTTCTCACAGTTAAATTGACCAGGTAGCTGCACAGTAAGGTCTGTCTCAAAGATACCTTCTACTATCTCATTGCTCTGACAGGACAGGAACAAGCCCGGGAAGCTAAGGTAGAAAAAGTTTTAAATTGTTTACTATGAGTAGATGATTTTCCTTTTGAATTAACAATAAAACTAATTCAGAATGGGCATACTATTATGTATTCTTTCTGTCCTATAACGGCACAATGATTTGCTCAGTGTTGTTTAATCCTAGAAGATACATTATAAAAACATAGCAAATTATTTGTTCATTTATTTAATATGAAAACTGAAAAAAGCACTGAAGTCTTTCAGAAAGAAAAGCACACAGACATTAAGATATTTATTGCTAAGCGGTGAATAAAAGACGAGGTGCTGAGGGATAAGGATTACACACATGAAACTAGTGCTGCTGTCCTAATCAATCAACAAAAGTTAAATGGATGTTGAGTACCTTTGAAAAATGTGGTTTCCACATCTAACAAGAGGAAAAAACTCTCTATTCCGCCTCATTTAAAAAAAGTCTTCTCAGATACATGTCATGCTACAATGCAGCACTGCAAGTTTGCAAGCCTCTTTGTGAACTGCAGATGGATGATGCTGACAAAAATTTTCATTTATACATAACCTAAAACGATTTAAATTTTTAGCTTCCAGCTCCTGTCTATGCCAGTAAACAAACCCTTTCCATTCAAGCTGCAGTATGCAAAAAGCAGATGTTGGAAATCTCTCTATACTCCACTAATCACAAAGATGACAGAAAATCCTGACTCCACACAACAAAGGACTGATTTTTAGAGTAATCAAGATTTTCGTTATGAGTTTTCACTGTACACTTAATACATTTTTCTCCAGTCGCCAGTTTATAGAGATTCAGGCTTACTGGACACTTGGTGGTAGTCTTTTCAAATTTATTCACTTCAAAAATGTTAGAGAGAATTACTGCTGCTCCATGTATATGAAGACAATTAACTTTTGCCCACTGCCTAAAGTCACAACTTCAGTATCTTCCTCAAAGGCTAGATTTCCCCTCCTCCATCCTCCCTACCCAAAATTCCTGCACTTTTCCACTCCCTCCCCAACTCCCAGAACCACTCCACACTGTCCCCCATATCAATGGCAAGCAGAGGAAAATTTAGCTCAATTGCTGTTAAGCATCACTTAGAGGCAAGTACATCAACTATGTCCTCATGCTAGCAGGTAGTTATACTGAGATTTCAGTGATATTTTCCTAAACAGTCAGTCCTAACTACCCTGGCATGACGCAAACTGTAGTTCTGCTCACTATCACTTTGCAGTGACTGTCTCCAAAGAGGCAAATAAAGGGGGAAATGCTGGGTGTTGCTACCAGTTAAGAGACAGCCTCTACTGCTGCACATTTAAGTACAGCCTCCCCTTGCCAGACAGCTTCCCCAGTCATGAAGACTGGGATAACCATGTAGGTCTCTCTATAACATTCCCTGTGCTGGCTATGATATACAATAAGGCCTTTCTGACACCATTACGTGATCTTTGTAATCACTACTCAATGTATTTTAATCATTGTAGTGAGAGCAGAGGCACAGCTGCAGAATTACACAACACCAGAGCAGAGGTTTTCCACCAGGATCAGCAGACTATTTCTGTGGGGTCCAAGGAAAGGTTACCAAGAAAATCAAGCCAGTCATCAGTGGCTTTAATTCACTGTAAAGATGTCAATATCTGTATGATACAATTTTTGTAGCTCTGTGAATTAAAACAGATTTTAAAGGTAACTTTTGTTAGGGTAATGCCCAGGAAAATGAAAGCAAACTCAAAATGTCTGGTCATGATTCAGATAAAAGTCTCAGTCTTCTGTCGCTGGCTGAAATCATGTGCCTGCTGCAGCATTTCTGCACCAGCCTGTATCTTTCCTCTACTTGTAATACTCATAATCTAGAAAACCCATCTGAACACCAAACCATTCAGAGAAAGAGAGGGGCCTTTTAGAGTCTCCATATCTAAAGTAAGAATGGTGGTTATTGCAAAAATATTAACATTATTTACAGTATTTTGTCTTTACCAGGGTCATACTGTGTAATGGCATGATTTCCAGGATGTTGGTTAGACCCAAACCTCTTGCTGTGCTTTGTATCAGTAACTTAAAAGGGTATATGGTATCAAGGTAAATATGTTTAAAATAAGTGGCCTTAGTCTGTAAATAACCTGATCTTGAAAAGTTAAATAAAAAAGGAGCAAAATCCCACTGTCCAAGCAAATCTGCTAACAGACCTACATTGAAATCCTGGCTTCATACCCCAAAGGACACTCAATAATCCTCTCTGATGTCTCTCATTTAATTGGGCTATTCTACAAGGTGTTTACTTGGACCTTTATGATGACTTTACATGGCTAGGCAAAACACATTTTTCGTGCTCTGCCATGTCAGAAGGACATACGCTTTTCTGTTACATGTTTTTCAAAATACCTCAGGTTTAGGATGCTACTTACACTGAGCGCTCTTGAGAAACGGACAGAGCCTAAATGGTTCTGGAACTACTAAGAAGATGTAGCAAGATATCTGCTTGTTTAGCTTACATTATTTGAAAAATTTTCTTGATTAAGCCTTATTTGTAAGCCACCACGGCACGATAGCATTGATAGTGCTATCCCTTAACAATTCTTAACCTCCAGACAGAAACACATAACAAATCTAGTGTGGTTTACAGTAATGTACCAAACAAGAATTTCTCACCCAGTTCTTCAGTCTCACACACACACACCAGTCTCCTGTGCACACAGATCTTGGCTCCCAGGGCTCTGCCCACTGCTTCACTGATTTACTTTACCACACTGTACAGGTAGAGACAACACACAGGATATGCTGTAGCCAGTCTTACAAACCTTGAAACTCTCACTGGAGCCAGTGAAGACCAAACATGTTTGTGTGTAAATTTCACTGGAAAAATACTAGCAAAGATAGATCACTATTGAAGTACTTTAATACTGCACTAAGTACCTGAAAAAATTTTGATTTCTTCTGAGTTCCTCCATCCTTCCTCACCCAAATACTGAGAAAGAATCCAGATTATCTCAGCTCTTCTCAAAAAAGTACTTGGACACAAAGCAGATTTTCTGGGGATCACCAAGGGAGGAGGGAAAACTTCACATTCTCTTTAACAGCCACAGAAAGGATAGGAGAAGATTTAAGGATGCCTTTAACCCAGCCAATATCTGTTTTTTAACAGAGGAGCAGCTTCCTGTCCTGAATTTCCCCTTTAACTGAGGTTAACAGAGATCCACTCCACAGCACAAGGAAGACTACAGTTAAACCCAACAATAGCTTACTGGCATAACAACCAACATGAACATTGCCAGAATCAAGGCAGAGATGGGGGCTGAGAAAGGAGATGGACCCTGCAGATTTGCGTAGGTACAATCTGTTTAACTCCAATAAGCTTATTTTATTTGCAGAAATTTTTGGTAAATTCCTAGCTGGCTTGAATGTTTATGTTGTCGCTGGTGAAATCTGAAATTCAGTCAAAGACAGCTCTGTCATATTATCCTTTTTTGTGACCTGCCACTGAAACAGAAAACAAGAACAGTTCTTGAGAAGGTCTAGTTGTAGTTGACTTTGGGATTAAGGGGAAAAAAAACCCAAACAAAAAACAGTAAAAGGTTTGTATTCCTAAAAACATACCTCTGCCTCTTACATCAGGAGGCAAGTGAGACATCATCCACCCATCCCCCCTGTTTGGAATGAATTGCCTATCTGAAGTATGGCAAGAATTTCTGGGGCCAGAATAAGCACGTGAGGTAAAACCCCTTTCTTCCTCTTCAGTGAAACTTTTCATTAAAACTTGTGAGAGATGATGGCATACACAGCAAGCAACCTTTCATCTGTCCCACTAAGGAGCTGGAGATGTCAGGACCCTGAGGGCACCATCAGCCCTGAACGGTACAGACCAGTCTCATGCGGGACCTCCATGCACCCCGTCTACCTGTGGCCCAGCATCCCTATTTAAGCTCAGGCCTGGGCCTTTGCTCTTTGCCTAAGCTTTGCTGCAGGTGTACCTGTCTGCATTCCTGTCTCTGGCCCTGTCTCCTGGACTGACTTAGGCTATAGGTAGCTTGTCTCCTGGAAAGACCCCTTGTATATACCTTGAGGGTTGTGATTAATGGCGCAGTGTCAAGTTGGATGCCTGTAACCAGTGGTGTTCCCCAGGGGCCAATACTAAGTCCAATCTTGTTCAATATATTAATGAATGACCTGGATGAGGGGACAGAGTGTATCCTCAGCAAGTTCGCTGATGATACCAAACTGGGAGGGGTGGCTGACACTCCAGAGGGCCACGCTGCCATCCAGTGTGACCTGGACAGGCTGGAGTGCTGGGCAGAGAAGAACCTAATGAGGTTCAACAAGAGCAAGTGTAGGGTCCTGCACCTGGGGAGGAAGAATGCTAGGCACCAATACAGGCTAGGGGTGGACCTGCTGGAAGGCAGTTCTGAGGAGAAGGATCTGGGGGTCCTGGTAGATAGCAAATTATCCATGAGCCAGCAATGTGCCCTTGTTGCCAGGAAGGCCAACGGAATCCTGGGCTGCATAGGGAGGAGCGTGGCCAGTAGGTCCAGGGAGGTCATTCTCCCCCTCTACTCAGCACTGGTCAGGCCACAACTGGAACACTGTGTCCAGTTCTGGGCTCCCCAGCTCAAGTGGGACAGGGAACTACTGGAGAGAGTCCAGCACAGGGCAACAAAGACGACTGGGGGATTGGAGCACCTCCCTTATGAGGAAAGGCTGAGAGACCTGAGACTCTTTAGCCTGCAGAAGAGAAGGCTGAGGGGAGACCTTATTCTTGCTTAGAAGTATCTAACGACTGGGTTGAAGGAGGATGGAGGCAGACTCTTTTCAGTGGTTCCCAGTGACAGGACGAGGGGCAATGGGCACAAGCTGGAACATAGGAAGTTCCATTCAAACACAAGAAAAAACTTCTTTATGGTGAGGGTGACAGAGCACTGGAACAGGCTGCCCAGGAGGTTGTGGAGTCCCCTTCTCTGGAGATTTTCAAGACCCGCCTGGATGCAGTCCTGAGTAATGTGCTCTAGGCATTCCTGCGTCAGCAGGGGAGTTGGACTAGATGATCTCTAGAGGTCCCTTCCAACTCTGAAAATTCCGTGATTCCGTGATATACACTGTGGGTTGTACCCAGACCTGTCTTTGGCCCTGTCTTCTGGGTGGACTTTGGACCTGTGCTGTAACTTTGTCTCCAGCCCTGTCTTCAAAACTCCTGGATGGAGCCTTATCACTCCTTCTTGCCTGGGATTGTCAATAGACCTTGTTACCAGCACCCTGCTCTGCCATGCTCAGACCCTGCAGGACTGCGCCCCACCGGTGAGGGCACTGCCTGCACTGGCGTCACCCTTGCCTCCTGGCTTGCCCCAGCTCCTGGCCCTCCTGTGCCCTGACAAGAGGCTGATGCATAGTGGTTGCAGGAACGGATTTAAAAATCAATAGAAACAATATTCATCTCTTGTAACCGGTGACTGGACAGGTCCTTTCTGGGAAGCCCTCCAAGCTGTCCATAATCACAACCTAAGTTGATTTCCAAGCCTTTACGCATGGCCTTAGGACAGATCTTGGCAGTTTGGTGAGGGCCTCAGCCCAGTAATGGATCAACAGCTTTAGTGCCAGATACAGAAAATATAATCTGAGGGACTAATAGAGTTTTGTAATATATAAGCATGTGAATCATTTTGTGGAAGAAAGTGAAAGGAAGAACATGTGTTTGCATTTACAGGAGAAAACTTAATGGTAATGTGTTACTTTTCCTCTTCCATGTTAAAGTAGAAAAAAACCTCTTGATGTATTGAACACAGCATTCCCCAATAGTAAGATTATATTAAAATGCATGGTGAGAAGGGTGAAAAGGGCCAGAGTTAAGCCATTCAACTGACAAACAGATGATAGCTTCAGAAGAGAGGAATATGCCCCTGCCGGAGCACCCTAAGTCGTGCCCTTCTGCTTTGTAATTAATTTTTTGTCTGTGTTCAGCTGTGCTCACATTTCTTATCTCACAGAAGATCTCCAAAGCCCGCTTGGGGATAAAGTAAGCTTATATGGAGGAAAGGATAACAAGGTTAGTAGGTGTTGCTATGCAGGTTGCTAGCCTTACATAGTCTTTACACTTAGTAGTACCTACAATTTGAGACAGTTATTTCATTTTTGTATTCATCTTTAATACTCAACAGGCTCATCTTTAGCAACAGCCAATCCTTAAAAATGATGTAAACAGTAACTGGCAAAAATCCACCACTAACTCGCCAGTTCTCTTGAACTTCAGTCCAAAAAACTAATTAAAATGTTTAAGACCAAATCCTGTCCAAGCACTAGAATTCATCTCTGTTGCATATATGTGGCATGATGTCATGAAGACACACCATCTAAGTAAACCAGCATAATTCTGAAGATGTTTCAACATCAGGACCTCACTGATATGATTAAATCAATTCCACAAGTTTCAGAGGAACTGTTTTCTATACCGTATCCCAGACAAGGACATGAGGAACTGGTGACTGCAAAGAAATACCTGGTAGACAAGTTCTTATTAGAACCAACTGACAGAACAAAATAGACACAGTTAGAAATCAGAAAAGATAAAATATAATGGAAGAGAAAAGGAGTTATTTGTCCCTCTACTTCTGCTATGACTGAATAGAGTTGAAATATCTCACAGAAAAATAGGAAAAGAAAGGTTTCTTGAAAAGTAAGCTGAAGGCATTTTGTGGCTCGCTCTCTTACTTTTCCTGTAATTTAACTGTGGGATATCACAGGCACAGGCATCCCACTGCAGGAAACGTTAAAACATTATTAACCAATAAGTAAGTATTTCTAAGGATGAACTAATCATGGGTTAGCACAAGGAAAGGCCAAAGTCCACTTTTAAATTTGTAACAATAATTTACAGTTTCCAGTAACTCTATTTTAATGTAAAGTTAAATGGGTTCTACATAGCCTACCTGGCTACATATTCTACTGCATGATCCTCTCTCCACCTGCTATCATTTCAACATTTTTTGCTGTCTTTCCCCATTTCCTAGCCTTTGTGTCAATGAAATCAAAGGTGCAGTGGCAATTTACTGTGGTTGTACCTGAAATCAAACATTCTTCTCCCTTTGCTGTTCTAGCCATGATGTCACCTATACGTCAACATTAGTAGAATAAATGAAGCATTCCATTAATATTTTCACTCCTTCACCTATTATATTTATCAATTTCTCACGTGAATATTACACCAAGTGTCTCCGGAATTACACATCTGTTCAAGCTGGACAGAATGCTAATGTCATCATTACACTCATTCTACTCCGTCACAAATTTTTGTTTAATTTATTCTGTTTCTACTCTTGAGTTTGCAAAAGTAGCCCTGGCTTCTATTACAATTCTACTCCTCACAACAATGTATTGCGAGTACAAAACCCTTTATCACGTGTTTCAAGTTATTTTTGCCCCTTTACTAGTCTGTTCAAATCGCACCTGCAAAATTGACAACAACAAGTTTACAGGAGACAAGTTCTACTATTTAAATCACACTGGAAATATGACCTACGAAGACAAGGGCACACCAGCTACATAGGTCCTACTTCTTTTCCAACCGTCCAAAATCCTTTTATCTGACCAATGCCTGGGGACCCTCGTCTTCGTGTCTCCAGAAAACTCAGGGCTAGGGCTGAGAGAAAGCACAGAGCTGCACTAGGAGTGGGGCTGGGCAGGGGCTGCCGAAAGAAAGTGGGAGCTGCATAGAGACCAGCTCTGGGAGAAATCTGTCGTTTGGGCAACAGTATTAAACGTGTCTATGGCTTCCCAGGAAAATGAGGGTTAAAGTTCAGCTTCCAGTTGACAGACAGAGGAAGTTTAGAGCTGTAGCATGTGTAGGGCTCAAAGAGTCTGAAGTTCTCATTTTAGCATGTCCACCTTTCCTCACCACATGAGTTTCTGTACACTGGAACTCAACATTAAGTACTAGCTCCTGCAATTTCCTTTTTATAAACCCAGTCTACTTGCCTAAGGAATGCGCCATTCCATCCTCATTTTTTGTTCTCATTTTTTGTACAGCTGAAGCCATAACAGTCTGCTCATATAAAGCAATCTGTACAACGGAGAACACTCTTCAAGGTATGAAAAAGTATTTCAATCAGACTTGTCCAGCACACACACAAAACTAAACCATCTCTGTTCTTTCCAAGCGAAGAATCTAGGAACCTTTCAATGGAGGCAAGACTTGACCACATCATCCCTCTTCTACTGCACTGACTATAGGAACTGCAGCTTTTAAGACGAGATTGGCCTTTTTGCAAGTATTGCAGCACCTGAAATCCACAAATGTCACAGGAGCCTAAATCTCTGCAAGTTTTGCATCAGCCACCTCAACAGAACCGGTGCTTTTTTGCTACATTAGAGTGCAGCATTCAAACATATGTCCTAAATAAACTCCACAAGAATTACCTTCCCTCACTATTCATCCAGACAGAACTAAAAGGAGAAAAGCAGGATTCCTTTCCTTCAGCACAGAATTTAGACCAACTCAATATTTCTATTTTTAATTACATTTATGATATTTCCTGTGGGTATAAGTCATGAATGCAGTTCCAGTATGCTGGGAGCAACATAAATATAGTCATTCCCAAAGGGATCTTACAGCTGTTATGCACAGGTCAGAGATTCTGTGAAATGAAAAATCTGAAACTTTAAAAGCTTTTTAGCCAATATCCTTCCCATTCCTTTTCAAAGGCAGAGTTAATGGATACTGAACAACATTGCCCCAAATTTTGCCCACAAGGCATGGAAGTAGTAACTCCATTTAAATAAAGTAATATTTAGCAATAAGCAACCACCTGGTCCTATCTCACTCAGGAACTGCATCAGAAATTCCTTTCTGATCTAAACTAATTCATTTGCCATTTCATGCTGACAACTGTGCAGCTGAAGACAAGACACATGGAATTGTTTCCTCTGCAAATCATTCTAAGGGGGGGAAGGAGGAGTGCAACTTCACACTGCAGCATACAAGTGTAGCCTCCTCCTCCTACCTGATTCCTTGCCTCTTATTTTGACATAAGACTGCTCAAAAGGACTTAAGTAAGCTCTTCCCCTTACCAAATCTGGAGATGTCAGCCCATAAAAATGCAAAAGATTCTGCACTTACCTCTGATCACAGCCTGGTGAAGGAAAAGTACTCATCAGCTGCTTCTCTCAGGAACAACGTTCTGTTTTAAAATAAATAAAAAAGAAACAAGACTTTAAACAGTGCTTCTCTCTCTCTTCCCTAATGTTAGCTTCCATCAGTGTTCATAAACATTTACTTAGCAGGAGCACCTTCGCTCTCCAGAACCAAGGTAATGATTACATTACACTAACTATGGCATGAGGACAGAGCGAGGCCATGACAACAGCCTTGCTGGCACTGACTAGACGATGACGTAGGGTTGCACTGCAGCAGGCTCAATTGTGCAAGACTGAGAAAGAGTGGGGTGAGATGAGAAATGACAAGTGCAGGGGGAAAAAGTAAAACAACCCACCAAAAAACCAGGAACCTGGATTTAGAGGTAAACCACAAAGAAAAAAGAAAGTTCACAGAACAAGCAAATGCAGTATGAGCTGAGAGAACTGGACACGCCAGCATAGTCCTAATGGGATTTCTCACATCTGTTCATTAATATCGTTGCCTTTGAAACAGCCAACAAAGCAAACTGTAAGACGCTACCTTCTTTAGTCTTGGCCACAGCTAAATCAGTTCAGTAAAACTTCAATGGTGTGACAAAGTCTGTGTAGTCTGTTGCCAAAGCCTTTAAGAGTCAGGACCATTAGGTATACTGTGAAACAAAACCGAAGGACGGAGTTACACCCTTCCTCCACCCTTCTACCTGGCTAGTGATCACACAGATACAAGTACTTTGTGAAGCTAACTGAAGCTCAGGAAAACTTTGCATGTGTACACACACACAGACACACACACAGAGCAGCTTGCCAGCGAGAACGTCTCGGCAGAGTCACCGAAACCCCAAGGGAGGGCACAGGTTAGAACAGGGTCGGAGCTAAAAGGGTAATTTTACTATACCTGTCGGACAGCCTCTAAAGGCTGCTCTTCCACGTCAGCTATGTCTCAGATACACAAGAACCCTCCTGCAGCTTTCCAGCTCACACAGACCTTGATTCAGCAAAACCTCTGACCTTTGAGTTTCCAATAATCTTTAATACCTCTACAGCCAATTAGTAAACAAACAGGAACCACACGTGCGCTGCCTGTAAATACAAGCAAGCGCGCCCAGCTCCCTGCCTTCCTTGCAAATTTACAACTAGAGCAAAATTTTCTCTTTTCCTTTTTCCTGGTTAGATAAAGATTAGTTTAGAAAAACAGGACCTACCCTTCCTCAGCACAAAACTTTCCTCTTTTATTTTGATCCATAATTCTTATGTTTCTTTGCTAGACAGTTTGAGGAGGCAGAATGAGAAGCCCTGCATGCCTGGCCTCCACAGATCCCAGCACACCAGGGTAAAATTCAAAACAGCCAGAAGCAACAGCAAAACAACTGAACTACAAAAGGGGTGAATGTTTGATGTCACTGTAAAAGGAACAGACAACTAAAGAAGTGTTTTTCACAGAACTGTGGCAATCCAGTGAAACTCACTGAGAAAAACAATCAAATTAGGAGGTTAATTATTAGTAGAATGTATACAATGGCAGTGGATAAAACTCACGTGTCCACCACCCCCACGGCAGTTGTTAAGACTCACACAAGCAGATATACCAACACCCAACTAATGGCATTTAATATAAGTTTCCCATAAGGGCTGGCTGTCACCTGATGTTCCACTGCAAAATATTTGCACTTTCTGATGCAAACTATTACCAAAGTGGTGACTTGGACCAAGATGGAGTATCACTCTGGTCTAGTTGGTTTTACTTTCCAGAATACAGTAGACTTGAAAAAAACCAAAAGGATGAACAGATCACAAACGCGGGGGGGACACTCAAAGAGGAGTATGAGTTACAAGTAATTTTCACTTCAGCTTTTAAAAATACATCTTGCTTACACTTACAGAAGCTCAGAAACAGTTATACCAATGAGGCAGAGAGACTCCTCCCCTCTGCAGTCCCACAGTTTTCCACTAAGGCATGTCACAACTGACAGAAGTAGAAACACAACAGGGCAGGTAAGAAGGGAGGCAGAATTTAACATCAGTTGAATGAGGTAACAAGGAATTTAAACTGAATGCAGTAATTGATAAGCAGTCGGTGATAAAACATGAAGAACAGAGTGATATTATCAAGCAGATAGATTTTTCCATCAGTAGAATATCACTGGAATCAGCCAAATCTGATTTCACTTCAAGATTTATTTTAAAGAACCTTAAACTAAAGGAGTGGTTTAAAGCAACACTAAAGTGATGACACTGCTGTCATTTCCACAGAAAGCCAAATAAGGTGGCAAAAACCTTGCCTAACAATTTCCCATTTCTCTTCTCCATATATACTCATCTGCCTATGTTGTCCATGAGAAGCAAACAGATTTGTATGTTTGGAAAGCCCTCAGCACAAAGCGGATGCTACCACCGTTATCAACAGCAGCTAATGGAAATGAACTTCTGCCTAGCACACAACTAAACTATCTTGGAAAGATGTAATTAATTCTAGGAGCATTGTATCTTTTCCCGTGTTTGTATTTAGTTTCAAATTTACCAGCCATAACAGTAGAGTGGGAAAGCTTAGGAGCTCATGCGCTGGCCATGCAGGCTCCTGCAGGAGCTCCCGTTAGTCACAGCGTGTGCCGTATGGAGACTCAATAAGCAATGACATTCGTATTCCTGACAGTTTTATTTCTTTAAACACCAGCCACACTAGAAGTTTCACTTTACTTTTTACTGTGGAAAAAAGGCCAAACCTGAGTGTAACAGATGCTGTCTGGAACACCCAAGACACATACTAGAGCATGTGTGTGGTCCCCTGCACCATTACGAGATAAAACAGCTTTCAGGAAAATGAGAAGGGTGCTTAGTTTTTCTAAGCATAAAAAACTTAATATTTACACTAATCAAATACAACTGGGTCCACTTAGTCAGAAGAACAGTATTCACACGGGAGCCAACCAAGTAGAACTATTTTCCCATGAAGATCTTATCCTCAGTCTGGGCAAACAATCCAAGTTACACTAGACAGACAACAGTTCTACTCTATATGTCTCTGTAGTAATTACACCAAAGAAACATGGCAGTCCTTAGTTTAAAAATAATAATAATTTTAAAAGTTCAAATCAGAAGCACAGTGAAAATATATAATGATAAAGCATACACTGGGAAAACATAGAAGGTAGCTTGATAAGGTCAAAATATGAAAAGATTTACAGTGACATGAACTGAGCAGAAAGCCCTGCCTAGAAAATGGTGGAGATTTTTAGTTAATTTCTGTAAAAGAATAAAATAGAGAATAAAAAACACAGGCACCTGAGGTTTACATTTCTTCCTGAATAACAAATACTTTACAACATCACTGAAAGAGTTGTGTAGCTTTACAGTTCAAAGCTGCACAAAGACAACATAGAGCAAAGATAGGGGTGACTTTTAGTGGGTATGGGGAGGAGGGATGGATGGGACTGCAGCAATCAAACAGGAAAAAAGGGGGAAATGTACATAGAGAAGGGGGAGAGAAAAGGCATAGAGCTACATGGGGAAGAGTGAAACTAAGGAACAATTATCAGAAAAAGTCACTGGTCAGAAACTGCAAATTCTCAAGAAAGAAGCACTATGGAGAAAAATGCATTCCCTGTCAGCACCTCCAAGGAAGTGAAAGAAATGGAAACTAGGCAGCAAGGATACACTTGAAATAGTTAATCAAGGACATCTACCATCAAAACAGATTACCTTAACCCATATAGCTCCTTTAGGGCTCATTCATGTGCATCCAGCGGAACTGGTTTGAGAAGGGAAATGGCTTCTGAGACCCAGTGAAGTTCTTAAGTGAATTCATATTTCTGATAAGAGAAAGCAGTCTCATTTTCAAAATTCTAGAAGTGACCTCTTAAATTCCTTGCGTCCCTCTTGTATGATGCGTTTCCTTCAACGTAATTCACCAGAGAAGCTTTCACAACAGAAGAAAAAGGCAGAGCTATCTGAGGAAGGAGAGGCATCAGTTTGATAACATAAAGCAAACGGCTTAGAATGGTTCATCATTCAGCCAATGCCTTACTTCGGATCTTGCATGTCCTTATGTGGCATCACCTTGTCTGCATGCAACAAAGGTAAGAATTCCTCCCTATAAGCCTATTCATGGCACGGAGGGCATGTGGCCCAGACCCCATCTGCCATCAGCATGACTGTGCTTGCTCGCAACCATGCTGCTCTGAAATGCCCATGACCCTGACTGCTCCAGCAGTCCAATTTTCAGAAAGTCCAATGCAAGCAGTTAAGTGTTAAAACCATAACGCTATCTGTCTTTGCCTCTGTCCTTTTCTCTCCTTCTATCAGCTAGCTGTATGTCTCCCAACAAGCAAAAAAGCAAACCAATTGCCATCAAGGCCAATGGGGACATCAGTAACAACCTTCTTCCCAATGTTGCAGCCTAGCAGCTAAAATCATGCTATCTTTGTGAGAAGAGAAGAAATTTGGAAAAAACAGGGGAATGACTACAACTAAAATATTAGCAAAAGATTTCTCCTTGTTCTCTTTGCTTTCTGCTCTCATCACACTGGTAGGAAGGAAACAGCTTTCTCAGCTCATGAACTTCCATTGCTACAATTCTCTCTTCCACTGCACCCCCCCAATTTGTTTCTGACTGTTCCTCAACGAGCAAAGAATCTTCTTCAATAAGGAAAGATTATGATTTATGTATTACACAGATATATCTTTAAAGACTGTCAGTTTCCATCTTGCCACAGAGCCAGCGCCTCCTGACAGCAATGCTGTAATTAAGTTGATAGCATTGAGCATTCTCTGAATTACTGGGTTAAAGTAGCAGAGCACTGTATTTAAACCTTTCACCCCATTCAGATCATTTCAACAATTCTGCTCATGGCTTGTTTAGGCTACTCCTCCCCAAAGCATTCAAAATTAAGAGCACTCAAAAGAACTGAAGACACCTCATTTTGTACTAGTCTTTCCCTGGTCCTAATAAACCATGGCTCAACACAGACAAAGCAATGTCTTATCTCCCCTGTACCAGTCATAAAACCACCGTTATCTTAAGAAAAATAGCATTTAAAAAAAAATAGCAAACAAATAACCAGATTAATGAAAGACAATCACGTGTTAGGTTTCCAGACAGACAGCCTGAAAACACCTAGGAGCCCGAATCCCACAGGAACAAAAGTAATGTCAACAGAAAGCATGTAAAGGCTTTGTGCCTAAATGGTGACTCCCAATTTACAGTGAAGTTGACAGCTACCATGGAGAATTTCAAGAGGAAGAGGGTCATTTATTTCTCTCATTTTATTCCTCTGTTAAATAAAGCAAATTAAGTCAGAAGCCTGCTGACTTTAAGTCCATGTAATTTCTTCTCTACATTTTTCATTTATCATTGTCAATATTTGATCTGGACAGTGTTGCCTCTTCAGGCTCCTTATGCTTACTTTTATCTCTGTCTTTTATCATAAAGTGAAGTGCACTCTACATTGCAGAGGAGATTCCTCCAATGTCTAAGATGATGTGAGGGAAAAAATGAAGTATAAACAGCTCCTCACTTAACCCCACAAATGTGCCTACAATGTTATGAATCAGCAACTCCAACTTATGATTCACCCTCACCAAGGAAGTAATTAAAACTAAAATTAACATTGTTCATCTTTTATAAAGGGGAAAACCAATAAAGCAAATAATCTATACCCAAATAAAAGGTATAAAACACACATTTGATATGACTGTAAAGACACACTGCAATCAAGAAAATGGAGTTTTGCCCATAATTCAGTTCTAATGTGCTGTTTAAACAGCTTTTTCCTTGTATGCACTTTGAGGTTCACAGTATTAACTTCCAAGATGCCCAATAAGTGGCCATAGCTCAGCTGGCTGTACAGAAAAGATACATAATGAGAAGAGATACTCCATCCAAAAAACCAAATAAAAATTACAGATATAGGGCTTATTCCTGGATGTAAAAGCACAAAGCTGAATGAAATCCAAATCTGGAAGAATAATTATGGTATCTTGAAGCCAAACTGTGAAAGGATAAGACTTGTTAGCAGATTGGATGTATCCACACCTGTTTAATTAGGTGCACTTTGCCTTTTTCAGTAGGTGAGAGGAAGGAAATTTGCATACATGGAAACAGAGAAAACAGGCAAAAATAATTCATGCTTTCAGGGGGAAGATGGGAAAGAAGAAAACAAAACTTCTTACTCAGTTACCTTTTACATGCTTAGTCAACGTTCAGCCGCAAATACAGCTTAGCCAGTGCTCAGAAACACACATGTATCTTCAGGATCTTTCCCACACTTTAAGGTATGATAGTTTGCTTTCTCTTTCCCCACAGTTTTCTCAAGCTCTGCTCCTCACTGCTGCTGCTTTCCAAAACGCCTCTATACCCGCCTGCCGATGGCGAAGGCTGCAGGTGCAGTCAGCTGGTGAGGAATGCACAAATGTTGAACAGACTGTCCCCTCCTCCCTGGGGGCTCCCAATCGCCACCGACGTTGGCTATATAAATGCTCAAATCGTCACCAAACCTTCCCACAAATGGAAATAGATACCTGATCCATCCACAGAAGTCTCCACTACCATATGAGCTTGTTTGGAAGAGTATTTAAATGCACTATTTTAACTCTGCCTACCATCCCTCTTCCTTTATATTTTCTGGGATGCTGACGTAAAACAACCTGGTACACAAATCCATTTTAAAAGAATATAAATGATGCAGCTGCTTGATCCTATTGTTCATTACGCCTCGAAAAAAAATCTTTGCTTGAACCAGTAATTCTCTTTCTCCTTATTTTCCAGGAGATAACACTACAGATTGTGGCTACTGAGAGAGTAGTGCCAGAACAATGTGAAGAGACAAGTATCAATCCTTTCAATGCTACAGGTGCAAGGACTTGGCCACATCCTTTCACTTGGTCTTTTGAAGTCAACAATCTGACTGTGGTTGAATTGTCAGGAAGAATGGCATCGGAAAAAAGGTACACATGATCAACCAACCTGAGTTCAAGGAACACCATAAATGCTTTGAGATTAGTAGTCAAAAAAGCCTGCAGATTCTGCAGGACACTGGGTTACAATCAGGAAGAAGTGTCAGTACTTACAGATTGACTCATGGAAGCGCGACTAAAGCAGCTCTGTGTGGCATTGTTTGAGAGTCATTGACCCAGAAACGCACTAAAGCAAAGCTGTACATAACACTCCCAATGCAGGCACTCAGCTCCGTGCCCTGCTGCTGGAAGGAAAACACTGCATGGAGCTGCACAATTTCATAGTTCACTTAAAGAGCTAAGGGAGCTTTTGTGCTTGCAATGAAATGAAAATTTCTACTTCCTTTCTTAATTTCTTTTGACACCTTGAGTTAAAAGTTCTCTGCTGCCTTTCCTTCTTTCTCTTCCCCTGTCTTATTCTACCCCTTCACAGCGATTCTGAGGCAAGCAGTGATGAAACTCCCTGTGTTTTCATGCAAACATCAGTGAAGGCCCCCCTCTCATTCCTCTCTCATCCCAAGAGATTGAAGCATACACAACTTCACCTGAGCATCATTTCGCAATAAGGCCACGCTTGTGTTTTTAAGCAAGGCATCCAGCCAGCTGGAGGTTTCTTCATGGCTTCACTAAGTGCAAAGCCTTTTAGACTTGTAGACTGAGCCAAAACCCTGACCTACCATGCCCTTGCGGGACCAACAATATTCTTCTACTACTTGAGAGACAATACGTAGACTGTCAGTTTAAAAAGCATGCGACATGGCAATTGAGTATTATCACTGTAGGATACTATCAAACAGTATTTCAGTAGATGAAACACAGCAGGGTCTGGTGCACACGACAAATTTTTTTTAAGACTTTCAATCTTTTGCTCCATTTTAAGGCAGGTAGAAAAAAATTATGCAAAAGTAGAAGCTTCAGTTTGAGTTTTAGACCACATTTACACGTCAGCATGAGAATCTGATCTAACGCTTGTCACAACCATCAGAAGTATTTCTACTGAATTCAACAAGCACAGGGTCAGGATTTAAATTTATGTTGTGCCAGTATTTGTACATACATTTATGTATATAAACATCATGCTGTACAGTATTATAATTTTTTTTTTTTTGGCATGGAACTGTCTAAGCATTACACATGAATCACAGCAAAGGGTTGGGCTTTTTAAGTAATATTAAAAAACTTCTTTCTCCTTTGGGACCCAACCATAACCCATTCTTATCTCTGTAATAACACAGATTTTCATCTCACTAATCTTCTCCTCTCCTCAATACAAAAAGAGAATTTGCAAAGTGGATGACTAACCAAACCCCTTTCAGTTATGGCTCACTCTGCTTAGGTGTTTTGACACTCCTAAGCTATATTTTTCTACTCATTTTTTGAAAATGCGTGCTCCTTTTGTTTCAACAGATTTGCAATAGACAAAGTCAGAGACAATGCCCTATCTGAGTTACCTCATAAATCAGCAAAAAAACGTCAGGGGAAACTGCCTTTTTTATCCTAGCAGTGCAAACAGAAATTGCCCTTGTTAAGCCTTATTTACCAGACCATCTTGCTGGTGAACTATATAACACCCTTGCACCGCGTCCTGAACACATCCATGCTCCCATGGATTCTACGGCTTTTCATTGGATACACTTTTTCCTTATTCCTTCCCTTCAGCTTAACTACCAGTCCAACCTGAACAGTATAAAACCAGACAAAAGGGAAATAATATCCCAAATACCAACACTCGAACCACTTTGTACTTCTAACCACCATTTTCTCCAGGCAAAGGCTGTGCCATCTCACCCTCACTCACATCTGACTCACCTGCCAAAAGAAAAAAACAGAGTTGTTTAAATAAATAGCATTTAAGCGTTGTGTCAACAGAATAATAGCAAAGCTCCCTAAAACAGACTAAGTATAATTTTTTCTGATTTTACAGGACAGCGAAACTGAGGAGCAGAGCACAAGCTTGGACACTTAACCATGCAGCAGAAGAATCAGGAGTGTGAGGTTGCAGGAACAGAGTTCGCAGGTGCCTAACCACAGAATCACAGAATCACTGTGAAACCACTGCCTTTTTTTCTCTGGAGCACTGCTTTCTGCCTGCCCAGAGCATCCCCCCTGATTTTTCACCTCACACTGAGCACAGGCCAGACTGTGCGCTCTCTGAGGTTGCTGGCACAGCCAGGGTTGGGACTGTGGTGCTTTCAAATTTGTGTCTTCCAGGTGTCATCCTTTATCACCACAAGTATTAAATATCCAATATTCAATACAGGGCACCTTCAAGTGTTTACCAAAGGGAAAAGGCAGTACTTTGATGCAAAAACAACTTCCCACTAAAAATCACTGTTTTTTCCGTTTTTTCCTAGCACCTTCTTGTTGATTCCAGCTCACTCTCAGTTAAATATTTTCCCTACCAAAGGATGTCCTACACTGCATCACAAAATAAAGGAAAATATTTTTTCAGCAACAAGAAGACTGATACCTTCTTACCAAGCCGAACAAGAATAGTTCTTTTAACAAAATCAGATTTTACAGGTTATCAGAGCCATCTCTTCCCTGTTTCAATAGCAGCTAGATGACAGTTTTCTGTCCCTTTTGCTGCCTTTCTTGTCTATCTCTGCTGGACTCAAGCTAATAAGCTTCTCATTAATGAAATGACTACGCCAAGGTACTGGCAGATGGTCCTGTGTTCCAAGCACATCTTCCCATTCCCTCCCTCCCAAAAGTCCTAATCTATACACAGTGTAATCGTCACAAAAACATATGCTCCCTGACAGAAAGCTTCCCTTCCATTATCTCTGTACTCTAGGGGATTGCCCCCGAAACCTCAGCAACACAAAGCAACTCCCTTCCTACTCAAGTCTCAGTTTCCTATATGCCTGAAAACATATTCACCACGGCCTGGCCAAAGTGCCTGTACAAGGCTTAAAATCCATGCTAATGTCTCCATAGTACTGTCCATATCCTAGTCCACTACTAAACAAAATGCACATACACATATATATGCATATTTAAAAAGATATAAAGTAATATATACCTCGTATTTCTTACATGTAATAGTTTGCCACTGTTTTATTTACAGGTCCTGTAACAGTACACAAGCCTTTCTCTCAGATGAAAAAACATATAGTATAATTTATTACGTTGGTTACCAGTAAATCTCCTGTGCAACGCTTCCATGTAAATGCTGAGTCAGTCACTAATTGGGTATCTCATATATCTTCAAATAATCTGTTTGTTTCATCTGCTGGCTCCCTCTCCCCCATCAATTTAATCAGATTATTGTGATTGATGAATTCATTAATACGGTCATCATATCCTGAGAGCATAGCAACTTCTACAGAGAAAGTTTCAGGAAGGAAGAGCAAGTATCTCCCTTTTGCACACACAGATAGTTATGAGCAGAGGAACAAATGAACACTATCAGTTTCCCAGCTGTGGGAAGGGCTGCACAAAGGTTATTTCTAGACACTTAGGATCACTTTGGCTGGCTTTGCTGGAGCTCCTCAGAGGAGACTAGGGGTATGACGGGCACAGACAGGCCACCATAATGTGAAGGGTTGTTTTAGCTCTCCAAATTGACTCTGAACCTTCTGAAAAAATGACTTCTTTCCAGATGAAGAGAAAATTTTATTGTCAGTTCTTCTCTGCATTTAATCTCATCAGTACTGAACAGCTTTTCCCCACTGCAGGTAGGGAAAAACATCAACAGAAAGAAAAAAGGTTCCCTTTAATCTTTGTCGCCTCCTTTTCAACTTCAAGTTGAAAGTCTTCAAAGTAAGACCTTTTCTTATACTGCATAACAGCTTAAATCAATCCTGATTGTCGTAGGGAATAATGTAAGCTTAGTAACTCCAAAACTATCCACCTTACAAAAGGTGAAAAAGTTAAAAAGCACGTTCATTTCTAGACTGAAACAAAACCTGATATGTCAAATACAGGCAATGATGGACAAGAACAGAGACTGAGAAATATTATTTAGCCAGCAGTAAAATTAAGTAATTATTCTTCTGTAGCTTTTGTCATCCAAAAATAAAGAAGCCTAAGCACTTCGATAGCGCACCTTCCCAATCCTCCCAAACAGTAAAGGACAGGAAAATAGAAGGAACTTGGCACTTACCGGGAAAAACAGTAACTACAGAAAAGCATGCAACAGCACTGCTCAAGTACCCAGGAGCTGTGACAGGCGTGTGGAGGGTGATACAAATGACCTCCACCTGTGCTTACCAGTGGGCTGAAACTGTATTGACAAGTAAGACAACTCTGCCCTGAGCTGTAACTTTGTATCTGTCTAAAACCATCATAAACCAGATGAAAAACATATTACTTAAAAGTGTGGTAAGAAACCAAATTCCTATGCAGAAAACCTAGTCTCTACCTCTTGCTGTCAGCCAGAGCAACATCCAAGATGGCACTGAGCATTTGAGGATCAAAAAGGCTCTTGGTGAGTGTCTGTCAAGTGGAGAACATGGATGAGGATTACTTTGGGAGAATGGCCAGCCTGGTACACAACAGCAGGCAAACAGGAAAGGCTACTTGTTGGAGGCAGAAACGCACAATAGGCTTCCAGAAACTAAATACACCATATGTAATTAAAGCAATTTATTACAGTTATGTGGCTTAGCACATTTGCAAACGCATTTCCCCCTTTTTAGTCTCAGAGTGATGTGCTTATTCATGCAAACTGAAAGTAAATATGTAAACAGTTTTGAAAATACAAGAAGAAAGTGTGAGAATGTAACATTTGATATAGCATTATCTCGCAAATGCCTCCAGATTCCTCTCTGGTCACTGTGTGGGCAGCACATTCCCAGGACAGAGCGCGGGGTGGGCGGGAGAAAGGGGACTGTAAAGCTATTCATGAACTGCATTTTGTCTTTTCCTGCTGAGGTTCATTAGTGACCTGCTGGAGCAGTGGGGAGGAGGAAGGGCTTGCTCCACTCCGCTCCGGCAGGAAGCGCAGGCACAAGGAGCCCCCGATGCCCAACGCACTGGAGACTGGAGGCGGCCGTGCCAAGGGAGCGTGGCCCTTTCCCCGACTCCCTGCCCACACGGGGTCTTTTCATTGCTCTGCTCCTGCTGCCGGCCCGCTTTGCAATCTCTCATCTGGATGTACCATACGTGACCATTCAAGAGGAAAGTTAATCCATCACAATGAAGTTCTTGCAAACTGGGCAGCCCTTTTTCCAGCCCCCCCCCCCCCCCCCCCAATAAAAACACAAGTTACATTTGTCTTGATCGCCTAGACTTTCCCTGACCCCACTGCAGCTCAGAGACTAGGCAACAGCTCCCTGAGACAGATGAGCTCAAGAGGACAGTGGAGAAGCCACGCTCACAGCTGTGCTGACAAACAAGGCCTAGGGGCACCCAGCACTGGCAAAATAAAGTCTCCACATATTGCACCATACACCTAGCTGTAAACACAGGAACCATCCTACATCTCCTTGCTAC
The DNA here is from genome assembly GCA_008921705.1 of Burhinus oedicnemus. Taxonomy (NCBI): domain Eukaryota; kingdom Metazoa; phylum Chordata; class Aves; order Charadriiformes; family Burhinidae; genus Burhinus; species Burhinus oedicnemus. The sequence goes on along the minus strand of VFFE01007626.1, from coordinate 1,059,752 downwards.
GCTAATTCCCCATCACACAGCACATTATTTTTGACAACTGAAGGCACTGGTGGAAGTGGAAATGCAGTTTACTAAGAAAGGACTCTGCCCAGGATTTTTCTCTCGACATCCTCCTTTCCTCCATTCACCAGCATCCTTTGCAGCACAGGGCAGCTCTCAGCTCTATAACCAAGGCAACGTGAGAAAGCAAGGCTTGTCTGGAGCTCTGAAGACAGGGATAGATTTTGAAGCTGTGGTATGGAAATAACGTGCAGTTGCTGACAAGTGGATGATAAGCCCCGAGTACATAACTGGTGTAGGCTGGCTACCAGTGTAGGCTGGCTATGGACAGAACAGCACTACACAGTGCCCACAAGGTAGGGGGTAAAGGAAAAGGGTGTGGGGAAACACAGCTGGAACATCTGGATAACTGGTTTATATGTGCAGCCTATTGTTATTCCAGGTATCCCGCGCAGCAGAGGGATGTGGAAATGACAGCGCTGTGATATAGCCCTGGCCCCTTCCAAAATGTTCTCCCCATGAGAGGCACTGAGATGCACTCGTACATAGTAGCCTGTAAAAGTGGTAAAAAAGAGTGGGGTCTTCTGAGTTCAGGGTTAATTTCTGTCCCATTTTTAGACTGGTAACATCTGTGGCTCAAGAGACTGATGTAGGATGAAGAATGGTATAAAAGAGAGAGAAAATTACTCTGCCATGTAAGAAGAGAACGACATAACAAACAAAACTGAAATGCAGTAAAGTGACAGAAGTCAATAGGCTGCGATCACACTGGGCTACAAAACAGAGTACATCACATTAATGAGGTAGGAAAAGATTTGTCATATGCAGAGGATTACATAGAGTCTAATAAAAACATTTTCTATTAAGAGAAAAACATAATCCAATTTGTATGGAAACAACTTTCATATTATACGAATCATGGGACAAAACGCAGAACACAAATTCAGGAAAAATGGCACGTAACACTGACGTAACGCAAGCCGTCAATAAAATCTGATAAAATTGTAACACTGGTGAACAGCAAATATATCTATTTGAGCTAATCAAATGTAACAGTAGGAAAAGATTTTAAAGATCTGAAGTAGCAAATGCTGTACTCTAAAGAAGCAGAAATGGTGGTGCAGTGAGATTTTGATTAATAAACCTGACTTCTGTAGCTTGCAAATGAGTTGAAATGAAGGCTTTTTTTTTGTGTGCTGCATTCATGGAGCATCCAAAACAGCTGGCACCTGATCTGTTATGAGGACCCTATGCACTCTGGCAATACAAATTGTAATCCAAACAATAATTTCATCCATACGTATTCCCCTCAGAAGAATCAAATCAAGAAGAAGAAACATGACGATACATTATATTTAAGGTTAATAAAAGCAAAGTACTGAACACTGAAAATTATAACCACTCTTTTTTTTTAAACAGGGTTATAAATAAATTACTAACTCAAAAAAAGGGGAAAAACTAGACACCTTCACGAAGGCATCCTGTATGCTCAATAAGTAGTGACAGTAAAAAAAATGCAGTAAAAATGCAAATTAAGTTATATTAAGATGTATAAGGAATTAAAAGGTGAGTAGTACAAGAACTAACGTCGTTTTCACTGTGATACACTGTTCAGTTCTCACCACTTTATCCTAAAACAACAGAAAAACATTGAAGTAATGGATTGAAATTGCTAACTGAAAAAAACCCCAAAACAAACAAACAAAAAACCCATAAAAACCCCCATCTGTAGTCTGTTGCTTTCCTTTTCTTTTTCTTCTTCTTTTTTAAAATCCAACAGGAGGTTTAAGAGGCACATGAAAAAATCCAAAACAATCAAGAGGAGAGACTGGACAGATTAACTATTAATTTGGTTTCCTAACAAAAGCGCAAGGGAATACACAGTGAAACTCAGGGGCAAAAATTTGGGTAATTTGAGATTATATAGTTTCACATCATACGCACTTATCCAGTAGTGCTTACTATCGCATTAACACGGATGTTAAGAAAATTATGAAACATTAATATTTATAATAAGCATATTTGAATTAATAACAATAAACATCAATCACAAAGCACAGAAACACTCCTGTTTCAAGGCACAACACAATAAACATCTAGGAAAAGTGTAATATAATAATCTTCTACAGAATTTTTTTCTTAGACAATGAGAGCTACTGTTGATAAGGGAAGGACTTTGAATCTTGATGGACAGACTCTCTGATCCACTATGGGCAATAGAGAAGACATAACAGTAGCAGTTTCTTCTGCAGAAAAAACATGTTGTAAATCATATCACTGTAGCTACAGTGATAAAAAGTCTTATGAAGTGTGTCACACAAACGCAGAACAAAGAAGAGCTTATAGTTTAAAGATAAGAAAAGAGACAGAAAACAGAAAGATCTACAGGCAAAGCTGCAACAGAAGGTACAACATCAGTAATGGAACAATACTGGTCTAACTTTTTTTAAATCAAGGGTTTTTTGTAGGTGTTTTGAACATTTCTAGAGACCTTCCTAAATATGAGGGGCAGAAAGGGAGGATGGTACTTTGACAATTCATGAAGTATAGGATGGTAGCTGTTATCACTGACTTGAGATAAAATAAGCTATATACTGCCACAAAAAGGAAGACATATTACTTTTTTTTTTTTTTGACAAGATCTTATGCTTGCTGCTATATAAGCAGATCCCTTCACTTTAGGATCCCTTTCATTCCAAACACCCCTATCAGTGACAGTGATCACCACCAACGTGTTGTGCTACCTCCCATTGTTGGTCCTGCGGCAAGTACGGGGAGACAGAAAAGAGAATTTTTGCCATGTGCCATGTGTTGTTTACCAGTACTGTGGGTGGCTGATGTCAGGCAGGAACAGCTTTAAAAAACAAAAAAACCCCTAAAATACCACCAGCAAGAAAAGAAACACTCCAACCCTGTGCTCTTCTGTTTTCACCTTTACAACTGTTTCGGCTTCAAAAGGAGACAGTGATCTTGCAGGTAGTTTGTTCCACCTCTTCTGGCTACTTTCTCACCAGAAATGACCCAGTTGGTGCAATGTCTTCTGGTGTCAGGGTGCACGAAGGGCTGGGTGCTCCAAGAGAGGGACAGAAAAGGACCCCAGGGCACTTACGGGGCGCAGTCCCACCATATCTGCACATAGCAGGCAGAGCTGTGTGCTGGCGACAAGGTCCATTGACAGTCGACGCAAGGAGAATGGTGAAACAGGTCCAAGGACCACCTGAGGGTCCAGTTAGGAGCAAAAGGAGATGAAGCCAGGGACAAGACCAGACAGAAGACACACTATCCAAAACATAGGTTCATGGTCCATTCAGGAAACAAGGCTGGAGACAGGAGATAAGGACACCTACCATGCCACTCAGGCCAGGACTGAAGGCCCAGGCTTGAGCTTGAGGGCAGTCCCTGAGACCCTGGGGAAACAGTGCACAGGTAGGGGTCCTGAACAAAGCTTCTCAGGGCACTGGTGCCCTTAGGGCTGACGCTTAGCTGGTTTCTGCAGCCTCTGAGTGCAAGGAAGGGCTGTGCACATCTGAAGGAGCAGACAGACAGATGACATGCCAAAGATGTGGTATCCAGGGTGGTTTACATTCACACATTCTACTGTCCCCACAGGAATATACGCAAAATTACAGATCTCGAAAAGCATTTTCTCACATGGGAATATACACAAAATTAGATATCCGAGAGTGGTTTTCCTACTAATTATGTAAACATATTTCTGTCAAACAGTGGGGGGAAAAATACTTTTTTCCCACTTCAGCTTCACTGGAGTGCTCTCCTGCAATTGCTCTTTCAAGCCATACTGGCCTCTTTATACCAGTGCAATCTCCACTCAACTATATCTTAAAAAGGTCTGAAGCAGTGTTGTGCCTCCAGCAATAACCAACCCAAGTGTTCTAAAAGGCTCTTGACAATACAGGCAATACAACTGCACGCCCTTCTTCCACGCTCTGCTCTTGTCTCTCACAGCCTCTCCAAACAAAGATCAGGGAAGGGGAGACTCACCTGCAAGAGAAGGCAGTCCTGGAAGTTAGAAGGAAGGAGAATAGTGAGGAGGTGTGACATGAGCAGGGAACAGCAAACCTAAACAGAAGATAAAATCTTCTGGACCAATTCCTTCCACATGAGCAGCGCTGGGCTTGTCTACACCGATACTCTTTAAAACTCCCTCTGTTCCACTGCTGCCAGTGCCCGCGGGGGTTGCAGCATGAAGTGCTGCTCTGTACCAGCTTCCCAGGCACAGCCATTACGCCTGTACCACGATTCAAATGGGAGAAACCCACTTCCCTCTTGCCTGGGATTTCCTTGCTTTAGAACACTTGACAAGCACGGTTCAAAATTTAAAACCATAAATACACGCTTCTCTGTATGTTGGGGGAAAAATCCAGGCCTGAGAGTTTCATTTCACATATTCAGTTAGGTCATGGAGAAAAGTACTATGGATGCAGAAAATTAACAGCCTTCTGCGATTTGTTGGGTTTTGCCACATAAAACTGCTATAATTATTACATTTTTGATTAAAAATCATACTCCTAAACTTTTTTTGTCAGCTTAAAAATGTAAAAGTCCACAAAGTTGTTACCAATGTTCGCCAACAGTTACAACACACTGACCTTTACCTTAACTCAACATGGCTCTAAGTTCAAAGCCTGCTTAAAACTATTTAAATACCAACATTATTAAGCATAGCAGGCATGCTGAATACTCAAATGGAGCCAGCATGCTTTATGTGAAACCCAGTCTCTGCACTTCCTCCCCCTTATTTCCCAGGCTAAGCTCACCCGTCCTCCAGAGCAGGACTTTCCTGTCACGCTGCTTCTGACAGAGAGGAGTGGTGTTTCCCTGCTCCTTGGACTACTGTTTTTTATTTCCCAATCTCTTCTCCTGTTTACTAACTGCAATGGAAGCTAAGCACACAGTATCTTTGTTTCAAGTCACAGGCTTGCAGCCCTCACCCCAGTCGCTCTGCAGGCACCTTCGTGATTGCTGATGTGGGGAACTGAAGGCTGGGCTGAAATCCAAGTGTGGCTCTCCTGCTGTACCCCCTGGCGGAGGTGAACGGAGACCTTCGCTACCACTGACTGAGCTGAGGGGGCTCAGGGAGGTTCACGCCTGACTGCACACACTTGTGCTGTTTTAGAGGCTGTAACACTACAGAGATTTCTTTAGATAAGCAGCATATAAGGAATCTGCAAGCATTACCTACAGAAGGACAAAACAATACAGGAATTTTTGCAATTGTTCACAAAATTAACCATGAGACAGGTCTCATAAGATGACAGGCAAGTGGTGGAAAAGCCTGAACTGCTAAAGCCCTTCAACAGAGACTTTCTGGAACTTCCAGGATGTTTTTCACTGCACTTGTTAGTGATCATATAACTTGACTGACAGTGAAGCAAAACCACCACATCGAGCAAAATATTTGCCATCAGCAATGGTTATAAAGAAACGCAGTAGCTGACCCAGTGTCAAGAAGAGTTTAACTGCTTAACTATCAAATGCTTAGCATACTTTAGAAGTTCAGACAAAACTTTCAACACAATTTCTCAGTCATCACTCAAAGGCAGCCATTAGTAACATCCAGTAGTATGTATTGCTGATACCTGCCAGCAAAAGAAATGTTTAGTAGCCTGAAAAATGTCCAAGGGGTAAAATTGCAACAGCTCAATTAAGATGCAGCTACAAGGCCACACAATCAAGAACACAATCCCAGAGGAACAATCTTCACAAGTCTTCACAAGAATTATTTTATTTTTATTTTTTATTTAAACTATTGCCCTTCCGGTCTCTTAAGGGTCTTGGGTGCAGTTATGATACCCAGACTAGTACTAATCACTGTGTTTTATGTGTCATTTTCCGCCTGGTCCTTACTGTTGTGGCCCAAACACTTTTAGTCTCTCCTGAAAACGAGAGCATGGAGACTTACACTGTTCACTGAGATCCTTTATTCCAGACTGCTGGACTCCAAGGCACAGTCTTTTAATCAAATTATTCTTAAGGCTTATGTCAAGTGGCAAATGCATCAAATTCTTGGCTCCAACAAAAACCAAACAACTCCCTCCAACCTAGAAGACATATACTTTCCAGGGTAAAATTTTCAGAATTGTCTCTTACCTAAAAGCCATACATCTTGTGCTTCTAAGCAATAATCTGCTTTTAAAAATATTACCCTTGAACATGATTTTCTGTAAGCGGGAAAGAAAAAGGAGGAATCTGTATATAAAGACTCTGTGAGCACATGGGGAAATCTGTGTTCTGTGCTCAAAAGTTAACCAGTACTTGGCACAAGTATTGCATTTTTCCACCACAAGTTATCTTCCCTGCCTCCAAAGCAATATATTTTAGTCCTATCTAGAAAAGGTACATACGGTAAATCGAAGTTTAGACATCCTTAAGCTTATGTACCAGCAAAAGACTTCTATTTACAGGCACTTTCTCCTCTCCCTTCCCAAAGTAACTCTTAGCCTCCAAGTGAGGTCATTCCCCACTAGTTTGCAATTATCTGTTTTACATTCTGGATACTCACTGTGAAATCTCAGAGGAGCTGGAGGATAGACAGGGGGTAAAAGCTGGATATAAGAGACCACTCCAGCACAAATATCCCAGATCAATTACAAATATAGATCCATTGCATTAAAAGCCTTCTGTTTCTGAACCCTTCCTAAAAGCCCCCTCGAGCACACAGTTCTACTGTACGTAACGATGGGATAAATTAAAAATGGTAGGAGGGAGAGGAAGAAAAGAAGAATCTTGAACATAAAGAGTTTATGTAAGCAGAGGCAAACATGTTCAAAGAAACAATCACAAGCACAGTAACAGCTACAGACTCAAGTCGGAATTCAGGTAGATTTCTGGTCCCTCATATACAAAGCATTGAGAAGTCTTGGCTACTACAGTCAATCTTAACACACCAAAGCCTTCTACAGCCAAGCTTTCCATAGCATCACTGGAAAGCTTTGAGTACTAACTCATCTTGCAGTTGTAAGACATATCTCCTTTTGAAACTTGGAAGACATATTTGATGAGGAATGATAGGGCAGGAAGGGACCCCAGGACATAGAATCATAGAATCGCTTATGTTGGAAGGTACCTTTAAGATCATAGAGTCCAACCATCAACCTAACACTGCCAAAACCACAACTAAACCATGTCCCGAAGCACCAGTCTACCTGCCTTCTAAATACCTCCAGGAATGGTGATTCAACCACTTCCCTGGGTAGCCTATTCCCATGTTTGATAACCCTTTCTTGCATATAGGTTCAAGCGGTCTTTCTATCGCTTCACTGCAGAGTATTCTTGAGCACTTTCTTAGATAGTTCAGAATTGAAATCTGTTTTCCCCTCTCTCAGACATGCTTCTATCCCTTCAATACACTGTCAAAATTATTACTTTGGCAAGAAACTTTCAATATATCACTACAGGGTTAATTTCCTTTTACCTTCTACTATCACACTTGAGTGCTGAGTGCTCTGCTTGGCTAAAAGCTCAAAGGGCATGAATAATGTAAGAGGACTCCACTTCGAGGACCATTAATGCCTCAGAAAGCCTTCGCTAGATCTCTCACCAGTTTCCACTTGCTGTATCTTTCATTTCCTTTAAATCTTACAGTACCAGCGCTAAATCAAACTCAAAGCTCTCACATCTAGCACCTCTCCACCAGCAACGTAGCCAGCAGACTACAGGGACTTAGGAATCAAAGGGCAGCCAGGAGGGGAGTGGCCCCCACAGCCTCCTGGCTACGCCAACTAGGCTCCTCCACCTTCTCAGCCTGTTGTCAATTGCTCCTCACCTTCTTGAGCTTCTGCCTTCGGCACTGAAATATTACATCCTTGGTTTAAGTAAAATCACTTCAACTGCCTTTGAGTTACATCAAGACCTGACAAATGCAAGAAATAGTTTTCATATTTGGAAAATACTGCTTTCAAGGATGGCTGAAATCCATAACATAACGTGGACATCAACCTTACTAGATGGCCCATGTCATATTAAGCTTGGGGAAATTTGACAATAAAATGAGTTGTGGTTACAAGAAAACCCAGCCAGGTGCATTCACAGAGTGAAATGGTGAGTCTGAACATTATCTGATGAGCCACAAACTTGATACATCACACATCTATGAAATTACATATAGTTCTTAATTGAATCATTCCAAATCAAATCAGGAAAACACAACCAGAATTACAGGAAATACTGGGATCTTGGGCAAATTGCCTTCAGTGTCTGCTCTCAATTATGCTATCTGTAAAATACAATCGGTAAACGTAACCATTAAGTAAATGCAAAACATGATTAGTCCAATTCTTAAACAGAAAAAAAATTAGGCAGGGACTTATTTGGTGTCGTGTCAGATATCTGCTTTGCACTACACTGCAACTATAATACAATTGTTGAATGCTGGAGAGGCTGGAAAACGGGAGCTGGAAAAGCACATTACAGGCAAACAAATTGAACGTAGAAAATCCTTAGATTTGCATATGCACAATTATGATTTGTATCAGCTTTCCCTGCGTACATAAACTGAAGTAACAAAATACACAGAAACAAATTGTGAGGACTTAAGGAGGAATGCCTTAACCCAGACCTATAAACCTAACACTGCATGCAGAAAAAAAGTCCTCTGCACTTCAGTTTTCAGTTAGTTTGGCAAAGCCCACACGACCAAAGTTTGAAGTGACGCTGCAAGTAGGCATCAAAGAATAATTGAAGGGAAAGATGGGCAATCACAAGTCTTTTCTGTGGTTATAAAATAATATTAAAAGAAAATGAAATAGAAGAAGCTTGAAGAGCACTGAAGATTTTAAGACTGGCTGGAAAGGATTACTTAAAAGTAGTTTGAAGCTGTGGTCTGACATATTTAGTATCTACAGAGGCATCTGTTCCAAACTTCAGAAGGTTAACTCAAATCTTCTTCTGCAAGCTATATTAACTGAGTTCTGTGTAAGAAACCACTACACAACTATTTTGTACTAAACACTAAAAATTGTAATACAAGATATCTGTTGAAATTACAAAATGTCCTGTAGCTCTTTAAAATGTATACATTTGCTTTGGTCATTATGGTCATACCTAATACGTTTTCCCAGTATCGCACATGATTGCATGAAGTGCTCTGAAATGAAAGATGCCATGTAAGTTCAAAACATTACTGCAATACACTCAACTTAATTTGGACATGCTATAGTAGGATGGCTCCTTTATTGAGACATCTGCTAGGAAACTGATTTGGCCAAATCACAGTGAGTGATAATGAGTGCTGTTTAATCAAGACAGTATTAACATAAATTTTAACTTGTGTCAAGTAGTGTAATGGTAAATTACTGAATGTTAAACAGACATGGCATTTTACACTCTGGTCTTTCACAAACCAAGTTCTTGAGTAAACTAAAATGTACAGTTTCTTCAATGTGCAGTCAAAAAGAGCTAGATACAATCAGAAAGAATTGAAGTCAAGCAATGCAAGACTTGAAATCATAAACTTCATTTTCAGTGTTAAAAAGGTTCAGTACTGGAATGCTCATCATCTTTGAACTAAATACAAGATCTTTAACAAGAAAAGTACATCCAGATATGCCGATAATTAGAAAGTAATATAAGGTATTTTAATTAATTTCTGGCTTTTGTACATATATGACATTTCTGACTTGGATGCTTAATCCTGAACAGCTTTTTACATTTTGTATGGATAAGCATCAGTGGATTTCTGGCCTTAGCATTGTAAAAATGGCTATAAACAACACACCTTTCCATGATAACCCCAGATTATGTGGTTTTATTCATTAGCCATTGATTTTGCCAGTCAACACATCCACTTACTATTTGTCAGACAGAAATATAAAACTTTTGGCATCCTGACTCAAAACTACTAGGAACTAAAACTACTGATGGTGAAGAGCCACCACACTCCGACATCAAGTAGAAGCCTTCACTGCAAAAGCATAACACAGTGACAGATACTGCTTTAGATACTCATTCTTATAGGAAGGGAGATTCCTGAATCCAGTATTAATAATATAATTGACTTGTCTGAATTTTAAACTAAATGGAATTTTAAATTATTCCATGACATACTCAGTGAGTGTGTTAAGAGCAGAACAACACTTACTACAATATTTCCTAGAACATGCAATTCCTAAGAAAGGGATGAGGAGTAAAGGAGGAAAAAAAAAAATCACAGGGAACAGCTCAGTACTGCAGATGATATGCTCGGCAGGAAAAGATGACAGTTTAGCTCTTAGGACCAGGATACTGGGGAAGAGGCAAAATGAAACAGTTGAAAAGACAGAACAATTGTATTTAGGCTTGCATTAGGCACCCACATAAGAAGAGACGGCTTTCTTAACTACAGATGAAAAAAGACAACCCAGCAAGACATCAGTATCAAACCATATGCTCCTGTTCTCACCCACCTTTAAATGATAACAAGAAGGGACTGATTATGGAAATATTTCAAAAACTGAAAGCTTCTTAGTCCTCTGGGCAGCAGATGTCGAGACTGGCACAGGTACTTCAGTTTGAAGGGAAGTGTCTTGCTACCTACACAAGGTACCATGCCCAAGAGGTGGCTTAACATTTACTTCCTGTGATTAAACATAACACTTCCCTTCCCCACAATGCTAGGACGAATGCTGTGACAGAATAATAGGTTTCTTAATGTGACATGCACACAAAAAGCCTCTATGAGCAGGTGGACAGAAGAATGTACACCTGGTTTCACACTGTACATGAACACATGCATGAAGTGGACGTGGGTCCTACACAACTACAAAAGCACATGCAAAAGGCCAAAATGATCATTGCCAATGTCCCAGTCCCAGGCCTTTCATGTGCAGAGCTCAGAAAGAGCCACGACTTTCAACACAATCATTTTATTAACATGAAGCCCCATAATTAAGCAGGACTCGTTCCTTCCACTGTCACTTCATAATCACACCAACTCTGCCAAGAGCCACACTCTGCCCATCCTATTTCTTCCACTCTTGACCTGTGCAATCTCAATAGGGCACAAAAAGGCCAAGCTTTTCCACAGGTGTAATTCTCAAAGCAACAGCCCCCTTGAGAGGGGAAAGAAAGATAGTGTGTGGTTGCTGTGGAAACAGAGCACAAAAATACTGCTATTAAATCAAGTAGCTCTCGGAGGATCAAGCACACTGCTGAACCGTTACTGGAACTTCCCCTAGCAAGCAGGAAGGGTTAGGACAAGGAGCACAGTCAGCCCAGATGTCTCCACTACCTCCCAGATTTCAGAGGATCCGGGACAGCTTTTTAAAAGTGCGTCCCTCAATACAGTTGGTGAGGAAAGGTATATTTTTTGTGAAAACAATTACCAACACATGAAGGCCTTGAACTGGGAAGAGGATAAATTACACAGTTTGCTTAAATTACACAGTTTGCTTAAATTCTGGATAGATGCATTAATACAGAATCCAGGACATGGTGTTTAACAGAGGACTGCAGAAATGCCTGGGCCTGCCCCAAAAGCTTACAGGTTGAATTCAAAAGCAATGCTTGTGAATGGTAAAGAAGAAAATTAACCTACATCCTAGTAGAGTTCTTCTGTTCCTTGTTGCCTAAGAGATGAAAAGAATAAATACAATGTGATAATGTAATTAAAGACTACATGATAATTAACACACAAAAATGTCTGAATTAAGACCACATGGGCAAACTCAGTATCAGACTAACTTTCAAGTGACTTGACTTTAAAATCATTCTTGTGCATACATCTACAATTTTGTTCCTCCCTCCATAATCCCTTAACTGTGTAAGCTATTCATACCCTGAACTACATAAACTGTATGAGACTGCAAGAGTCTAATACAAGTCGGTCGGAAAGAACATTGTAGTCAAAAGCAGTATTAATGAGAATACCACATACACAAGAGCCAGCTCCAAGTTTTCAGGAAGAAAGGAATTGCCAACTGTCAACATCAGAACTCCTTATACTATCAAAGATCAGGTGAAACCAGCGACCAGTAACTATTTGATACTCTAAACCACTGATTTTGCTAGAACATTTTAAACATCAGACAGAGATGGTAGGGGAATCCAACAGGTTAGAAATTTGTTTGGTTTATCAATGCTACAATGCTACCAGACGCTAATTCCCCCAACTCTGAATCTTCTAAACTTCCTTCTCACCCCTGCAAAACATCTCATATTAAAAGAAACTAGACATTGGCAAGCTAGAAGAATGATTTATTTTACAAGGGTGTTGTGAAGCTTAATTCATGTTTGTAAAGCCCTTTGTATTGTGCCTTTCATCTACTGTGGGAACCTCACAGTATTATCAATAAGGTCTTTTCTACAGTAGAAAGGCTTTGCTAAAATAGCTATACTAGCAAATCTGCCTAGTCGAGATGTGGTTTACACAGGCAAAAAAGTTATTTTGCCAGAACAGCTAATACCAGTTCCCTGAAAAAACAACCTATACTGTCAGAAGCACAATTTTGGTGGTACCTAACTGAATCTGGCATGGAATATTATACATCAACTAAGAGCAATTTCTAAAGAATCTTAACAAAACATAGTTATGCTGGCAAAACCTTGAAGGGTAGCTCTGACCAACATATTTTGGAGACTGCAAATGAAGGATGTGTATTTACTGCTTTCACAATACCAAGCCTCTGCGTTCATTTATTCATGTGAATGAGCTAGAAGCAACAGAGCCCTCTGTAAAGAGATCCCTTTAGCAGCAAATGCATTTGACTTTAGTATTTTATACAAAATAATTGTTGGGTTATTTTTTTCCTTTCAGAGGCAAGAACCTAAAGGAATAAAGACAATTAAGATAAAGCCTTGGTCAAACATATTCTGCCAAATAGAAAAGCACAGAATACTAAGAGCACTAGAAGGAATGCGTAGAAACTACTTATGCAACTGCAAAGAACACTGTGGTACAAGAAACTAGTTCACGTGACAGTCATTTTTAACTGCGCTACTATTTTCTATTCAAGAACCCACTTTTCTCACTCAAGTTTAAAACGTCAGATATCCAATTGTTGTTTGTCTCCTAACAAAGGTGGAGAGGCACCATCACGCCAGGTTCCCAGATGACTACTTGCCATTTTTTTCTAGTTGTGTTTAGCCTTATCTGAGCTGCTTAGGGTGGTAGCCTGCAGCTACCAGCAGTAGCGTATTTACATTTTGGCTTTCAACGTTCCGCATCTTACTAGAAGTCTGTAGCAAATCTTACCACCTAAGGGCTTGCTTACACAGGGAAAGGAAACTCATCTGTCTCAATCTCTGGAAGGCTTTTCTCCAACAGATACCTGTATTTATTTTAGAAGGGTGTCTCTCCATATCCAACTGCAGTAGCACACAATTTTCTAACATCCACAAGCACCAAAGCTATGTGCTACACAGAACAGCCATGTTTCAAATCCATGGTGGGTTACAAACTGGCTAAACGTTTTCCCACAAACTGACTCAGATCAGACATGCTTGAATCTGGAACGGAGCTCAAAATCCAAAGACAGGAATTGCCATAGTTAGGGGAAGTAAGCTACTTAAGAATATGGAAAATTTATTTTCCATAAGAAAGATGGTTTCATTACCAAAATTTAAGATGTATTCAGTTGCTTTCCACTGAAAAGTAAAGCTACATCTACTTAAAAGTAAAACTAAACATGAAACTCAATCTTCTCTGCTATTGAGACAAATTAGAAAGAAGACGAGATACTATAAATTAATCATTAATCTATTATTTACCGACATAGCACTGTAGAATACACAGCCCACATACCAGGACTACCTGATGTGCTGTTTTGTTACACCTACGAATTATTTATGTGACCTCTGAAATGATAAGCATAATAATAAGCAGTAATTTGTAATTGCTACATGTTCTCTCAGTCACCGATGTACACGTCTATGTAGCATGAAAAACAGCAGTGACCTAAAAACCAGACTTAACAGTTCTGGACTAGACTTAAAAAGAACCAGGTTCATACGGGAGCCAAAAGACATGAAATCTTTCTGCCAACTGGCTAAGCTATAGATCAAAGCTATAGCACCAAAAGGCTGGGCTTTCTTGCTTCCAGTTAAGAAGCACTTTCTTGTCATGACAGCATTAAAAAAAAACTGCATTGTGGTTCCTTTTTCCACTAGCCTACATTTTGCATGTAAGCAGCTGTTCCTAATCAATGAGAGTTAGATATTAACAGATCATACAACATGAAAATTTATGTCATGGCCTTCTTTCAAGAACTATAAAGACGTTTTCCCCACTAGCTCTGTGCCATAGGCCAGACAGAGCTCAATCGGCTGTACCTACAGCACAGCAACCATGGACCCCTCCGTCCTCCATAGCATCCTCCGTTGGTATCACCAGAAGGTTTGCATGAAGATCAGAGACAGAATATAGCCATTAGACAGTACCTACACGTCTAGCTGGAAAAGTTCATTCTTGCCTTTGGGATACTCAGCAGCAAAATTTAAGCTTAACCATCTTTAAAAACAAGGCTAATTTCCCCCACTGTTTCTTCCTGTGCCACTCACTTCTCTGTTTTAGCTCCTTCCTGTTCCTTCTTAACTGTCATCTGTCTTTAGCCTCTGATCACACTGACTGATCCCTTGGTTTCTTCCCAGAAGATAGCTCACAGGGAATTTGCAGGGTTTACTGGACGATCTCTCTGTATGCCCTGGGTCCTGACAACGCAAAACTGCTCCCTCACTGAGCATGTCCTGGCAGTGAAGTTTAGCTAAAGCATTTGGAGCAAAAGGCTAGGAGCAAATATGTGGAGCCTGAGGCCAGGCTTCCCAGTGGAAGGTCACCTACTCTGAAACATCTCTCCATCACTGACAAAGATATCCCACATTTATCATTCTCAAGTTCAAGTACACTTCAAGGCCAACTTTTTTTTCTCTTAAGCAAAAACAGAAGAAAAGATATACACTCAGGCTGAGGCTTTTTTCCTCTTAGTTTTCTGGAATCTATAATTGCTCCAAAGTTTCTGCAGGGGTAGAAATGAAATGTAAAGGATAGAAACAACAGTTACTCGGCATGATCAGCTGCTACACTGAAGCATGAAGCTGCAACCACAAAAGAAATGCACAGTTAAATGATGAGGAGCTCACTTCTACTCAAGATAGCTGAAGCACCCTGAACAGCATGGGAAGACTGAGGCTACATGTTTTCAGCAAGCTCACACAAATAAGCTCAAGCTGTTGCTTTTAACCTTTGAAGCCCTTCATGATTTGTGTCCTGAACCACTAAGATCAGGAACAAGTCTAGGACAGGTTAAAGCTTTAGCCAGTAAAGAGCATTTACATCTCAACAATGAACTTCCTAGTTCTAACAGAATGGAGGTTCACTGACTTGCAGAGCATGCTAGCACTTATGTACTCAAACTTTAGGGGCATGATGGGAGGCAGGATAAATACAGAGGAACAAAAGATTTAATTTTTTGATGGGTAGGTTTTGGAGCTCTCAAATCACATGTATAGAGGAAGTTCAGAATTAGACCTAACTGCACCTAAAGATAGGTATTGTAAAGGAACAATTTGCAGAATTGAAGATACACTATTTTTGCACAAAGGGCTATAGTACAATCAAAATCCAGAATTTCTTCCATATTAAGTATCATTTAAAAAGTCAACCATAAATACATAAAAATGTTTGCAGTAAAAAAAGCAAACAGAAAAAGCAGAACTCGGGAAAATCAATCAGCCTGTCTAGGAATCCTTTTGTACACACTATTTCTTTGAACGTAAAACACAGGCTTCAAACGCAGCCGCATCTATTCCATAATTCACGTCTTTATCACCTAACTATAAAGGCAGCGTAACAGTCTCTGCTTACACACAAGGTATCTATGACAAACCATGAGTCCTAATTGAGGAAAATACATTACAGACACATTGTTTGGAAAATTAACTGCCCTCTGGCCTCCGAGAAACAGCACTGAAATTCCAATTTGCCTGCATTTTAACATATGCCTGTATTTTAACATAACGAACATACCTGGATGCAGTTTTATCACTTCTCTTACAAAGGAAAAGACCAGTCACTTTTCAGCTGAAAATGGATCTGAAAAATGTTGCCTTAAGACTGAACATGCAAGACACTTTAAATGCAGGTGCTTCCTCCACCAAAACGTTAACACTTTTAACACTACTTTTCCACAAACATTTATAAACAATTATTTCATAAGAAGTTTTTCTTGAAATAGGTGTAAAACAAACAGTTGAAGATCAAAATTGCGCGGTGTGTTACACTTCTCCCCACTTTCCAGTGCATGTGCCAGAGCCAGTGTCTTGCACAGAAGAGTACCTCTAAACCAGTAGACAGATCCACGATATGAAAATCTGTAATGTGATCTTATAATAGCTGATCCTAAATTTGAAAAGGTGAAGGAAAACAATCAGTGCTGGATAAGTTTCATATAATCATCTGAATGGCTCTATTGTCTCTTTTGTCATGCTGAAGTTTGCTTTGTTGTTGTTTTCGTCTTTCCTTTTAAAATAGCCTCCTGCAGCTCTAAGCTAAAGATCTTCCTGGAGCTTCTATGCGACAGCTGCAGTATCTTAGCCATCTGTTTAATTTATATTTGCTAATGCAGCTCCTGCTGTTTTCAACTGACAGCTTTTTTCTCTCTTATTACCCCCACACGGGAAATCATTGCACTTGCCAAAGTTTCTCTGTAGTCTCAGATGTCAAATCAAGTCTGGTGACAAAAGGTGATGAATGAGGCTCCTATGCACCTCCCTTTTGTTTTGTTAAAATTATTAAAATCTGTAAGGGGGTTTTATGTTATTTCTTTAAAGAACAATTATAAACAAAAAGAAAGGAAAGGGTACAGAAACAAAGAGGGAGATAGCAAAAGGGAAATCATACCCCCTTCCTCTCACTATGGCAATTCTGTGGGAAGGTTGAGGCTGGAGGATCTCCAAGATACTCTCAGAAGCAGAATATCCATTCCATATCCATTCACTAAAGCCATGATTCAACCTCTTCAGTCACCTGCGCCCACCTACCAAGCTTAGGGTTTGGTCACTACTGACTTTCCCTCACTTGCAACCAACGTGCCTCCTAACTTTTCTGGAGTGCTCTGGATTGCCGAAGTATTCACAAGTCAATGGGAAGCGATGGAGCCCCAAGGCCCACATGTTGCAATGCCAGTAGTTAGTGCCATCCTGTAAAGCCTCCTGCAGGAAGGTGCAGGGCCTGCACTCTTTGTGCTATTAGAAGACACTGGATAAAAGCACAAACTGGCTTCTGAAACAGCAGTCAGCCTTATACAGCAAGCACAGATGCTACTGTGCCTGTAACTCCCTTAGAGCATGATAACAAGAAGATTTAAGAGTCTGTCCCTGCTGAAAAGTGATGTCAGGTTTAACATAAAACTTTGACATTTAACTTAGATACCCCTGTCTGCTTAAAACCGTACCAGCTGAATCACAGTGAGCTCTGTGATACCTGTCCCAGGTGATGCAACACTCCTATGCTACAAAGACCACATTTCAGTGACTAGCCCCAGCCCAGAAACAGGTAGACACATTAAACACAAAGAGCTGCACATAAACCAAACCCAGGAGTGTGACCACTCTTCCCTTCTAAATTCCCCCTTTCAAAACAACTTTATTAACTGGAGAGGCACACAGAAACATGAAACGGGCACTTCCCAAAGGGCTGGAAGATGCATGCTTTCTGGTGCCAGAGAGAGCCCAGCACAGTAGCTGATAAGGAGCTAGCAGGGATGCATGTTTGAGGGAATACTTGGGGGACAGCAAGTCATAATATCTTATTACCACTGTTTGCAGAATATGATGATGAGAAATTAAAACTATTGTTCTGACATTCTAGAGTTGGCTCCAGCTCCTAAACATCAAAGCAACCCATAGCATGGAACTTGTGACAGCTCCCTATCTTGTGCACAATCATCCCACCAAGCTCTGGAGGATAAAGTCACTTGACACAAAATGAATACTTCTGCTTTTGAAAGTACAACAAGCTAGTGCCAAAAAGAACTACCTGTGCACTCTGAAGAAGGTTACTGCTTCATTTTCGTATTCCCCACTCCTTGAATAACTGTGGTACAAAGAGTTGATCTTTGAAGTGCATATTGGACAAAACAGAAAAGCTAAAAAGAATAACCTAGAATAACCTTAGACCTAACATACTAAATAGCTACACCATACATGAGGGCATTACATCCTTTCCTACCCAGGAGATTTTGTCCAAGAGGCAAACAAGTCACCTCTTAATTTTCATACTGTATCTCAGTCTTTCCGCCCATAAACATAAGTAAATGTTGATGTACTTTGCTATAGTACTATTATACAGCTCTACAGGCTAGATACCCAACACAGATTCTAATGCTTTTATAGCTCAGTGCCAATACCAAGGGACGAAAAAAAAAAATTACCTCAAGGAGTACACAGGCCTGTAAACCTGAAGAGTTACTACTTGGCTTCAGTCGGTCACTTGTACTTTATGGCATTTCATAAGTAACACAATCAAGAAAGCATAAAGTATTAAATTATAATAATGTAGATATAGATTAATGTCCCAAGTCACCACAGATCTGTTTCTTACAACTTTCATCAACATACTGAACCAAAGACCCACCAAATATGACTCCCAAGTGTCTCCATCTACCATGCTACCCAGGCCAAAATTGTCCTTTTTATGAACTCTTCCTTACCTCAAGAAGCATATGTGCAGCCTGAGAAAGAGCTGTGTTGTACTAGATGCAGTCTGAGTGAAAACACCATGAACCTGGGGAAAGAGAATTTCTGAATAAATATGTGTACCTCACAGTGGAAGGCAGTAATGTTTTCCAAACTGCAAACGTTCTCCAGCCAAGGTGTCTAATTCACTTCAGTATCTGAACTACTGCAGTTTTCAGCTCAGGAAGTTAAAGTAGCACTGATTTTAGTGATTCCTTCAGCCAGGAACAGGAATAACTGAACTGACTAGAAATTACCCAAAGTTGCAAATAAAATAACAAGATTAAAGAAGAACTGCAAGTTAGGCATACTGGTCTTATCTTTTTCAACCAGATTTTTTTTGTTTTCCTGCTTCTTCCTGGGTTAATAAGAATTATTGTTATTTTGACTAGCCTCTGGTCAAAAGCTCCTGAAGGAAAGAGGAGGCTCAGTCAGTTATACATTATTGTGCTTGATAAGCAGAAAGGCTAAACCAAGGACTAGGAAGTCCAAGGGATTCCAGCTGAAAGGAGCAAACCAGTGCACAGCGAGGTGCTCTCCGAGGTGAGCAAAGATGTCTCCCACAACAGGACAGGACCCTCCCGAAGACCCGGCATAACAAATGTTGCAAAACCAGGTGCAGGAAACCAAAACTTCATTGTAAGATGGCAACAGATTTTTCAACTAACAAACTGGGTTAATTTCTTCTCTGTAGACTACCACAGTCCAAGGACAGAACAACAGTTTTCTACCCCGCAGGCGCAAACGCAAGTAAATATTAGCATTGCTTCCTGTGGGATGGTACATTATGGTAAGTAGCATCTCCACGCACATGTCCTTTTGGACACCTTTTCACAATTTGACAACATACTATGTAAGGGGGGAAAAACCTGACAGTTTTTACCAGAAGAGTTTTCTTCTTTTTTTCATAAAATACCTCTGCTATACAACTTCTTAGTGCATGCAAACCACACAGGCCTACAGGCTTTCCTGGAAACGGAAAATAAAAAAGCACCTTTGCTGTTCATACTACAGAGATAAAGGATACCTCAATCTGAGTACATTTGTTTCAGGAAGAAAGCCATTATTCAAGGGTAGATGGATTTAGCAGCAGAGTCAGGTACAGGATTATCTGCCCTTTCAATCTTTTCCATAAATGTTCTGAACATTGAGCATCCCAGGAGAAAACATCTGAACTAAACACTTTATTCTTAGCTTGGTCAGACAGCACCTGATACACCCTTCAACCAAGCATTAACAAACTAAATCAGCTTTCCATTGCCCAGGATAGTGGGGGATGCGAATAGCCAGATAATGGGAAAACGCCAAGCACACAAACCTCTCTTGCACAGAGGCAAAAGCCCAGTGTCTTTGCACCATGCTTCGCAGTGCTCAAGGTTCTGGGAAGACTCTTAGCTTGCATACAGAGGCAGCCCCGTAAGAAACTCCATCTGACAAATCTCTCAAAGCAGAAGTGATCACAGTACGTATAATACGTTACTCTTTCACCAGTTACCCCTCCTGAACTGCTGCTACCATCAGCTGCATCCCTCTAAGTCTTGCAGAGCCAGAGCTTCAGCCCAAATCTGCAAGCTGTGGATCCCAGCTGGCTCCTGAATGCTCCTCCAGCTCCTCCAAAGCCAGCTTCCCAACATCCCATGTTCCTGGGAGCACAAAGCAGAGACATCAGCAGTGGCTCTGAACAAAGCTGGCAAAGGCTCTGCAGGTGAATTAGCTCAGGGTCTGAACCACACAAAAACCTATATACTGCTTCCAGGTCTGAGCCTGGGACTTCTGTATGGATAACTTGTTACCTGAATAATCTACCCACAGAAAATAAAACATTAGCTGTAAAAATTAAATAGAAGGCAGGCCAATTTGAGTGCCTACGCAGTAATTCAGAGGTCAAAAATTAACCTATCATGCTTACAAAGGTTATTTACAACATTCCCCCATGCAGTGTTTGAAATCCTGTTCTCTAAAGTTGTGCCCATGTGTATTCCTCTTCACTTCTCAGCATCCTCAGGCATTCCCCAAGAGCCACTTCTGCAAAGAGTATAAAGATGATACTCTCAAGGAAATCAGACTTGACTCTCTAGGCTGTCCAACATATGCAAGTAATACACTTAGTTAACCATGACTGTCCATACATACGCAGCACTTCAAACCCAAACCATTACAGACCTTAATACTCACCACCCTGAACCTTAGCTCTGAGCTCCAACAAATAGGTCATAGCCTGCCCCAAAAAGGCTAATGCTAGTTCACTTTAAGCACAGAGGCAACAGCTTTCAATAAATTCCAAAGAATTTAAAAGTTTTACCTTCCAGAAAACCAAGGTTTGATGTTCATCTGCAATTTAGGTGCCTAGATTTAAAATGAAAAGGCAAGTACAGCTGCTCACAGCTGATACGGCCTCCTACTACTGGCATCTACTTATATCCATGATCCAGAGTAACAAACCCACATACTTTAAACAACTGAAGCAACTGTTAGATAAAATATGGCAATGGGAAGATGGGTCTTGAAGCTACCTCCTCTACTGTATAAATCCCTTCCCCATAAATCAAGAAAAAGCACATTTGGGTCAAGGTAATAAAAGATCCATACTGTCTCTGAAGACCAACTGCCAAAGCAGAGAATCTCAAAAACAATTTCCAGGTTTGTATATGATGGCAACTCCTGATGGCATCTTGTTGGTTCTCATCTGAATGCTGGGGCTAGCACCTCTGCCAAGCCAGGTAATGTCTTTTGACTGAGGTCACTAACACACTGTGTTGTGTACAGGCATCTGCTGTTGCTCAGCGCTGCCCAGGAGCAGAAGCATTGCAGAATGATGTCTGGGAGCATGGACTTACTGTTCATGACTAACTTCACGCAACGTCTGATTTGTGGGATTGCAAAGCATAGATGGAAAGACAAGCTTAAGGTCCCAGGAAGTAAGGAAGAGGTAATTGGTCCTATGGGGCTAGGCCCAAGAGAGAGCAAATATGACAGAAGACAACAAAGGAGGATGGAACAGAAGTATGCTTCTACCTATGGCCATGCTAGCTTGGCCCGGAGCTGATGTTACTCCTACAGATGATACTCAGCCCAACTGAATCTGAAAACCCCTGCACAAGAGGACATCACAACTCGCACGTACACAGTTATTATACTGCATTGAGATACTGCTCATAGGACAAGAAACTGCAGTTTGCCCTGTACTCATCTGCAACATACTGGTCAGTGCTCAGTCGGTTATCCAAAAGCATATTACAGAGGAGGGTTAATAGCTTCAGGGTACAGTTCTACAAGGAGCATAAACGAATATGTTAGCGGCTACCAGCAAAAAAGTGGACCCATGTCCCTGGCTATTCACAGCACACTGATCCAAATAACTAATCCACCAAAAAATTATCAGTCGGTCATATTTATGAGCTGATCGAGAGCACCCTACAGCTGCTTGATTGCAGGAACTGAAGCAAGACAGAAATGCCACAACTATGGCAGATGAGAGCAACATTGACCTTTCCAGGAAAAGCACGGTCTGAGATCACCTTTCACAAAACAGTTATCTGTATTGTACAGACCAGAGGGGAAGGCAGGGGATATAGCGGTTGGCTAGAGAATGTCCTAGTGCACTAGACCATATTTTGTGTGTCTGTGTGTCTAGTCCTAAATCTCAAGAATCACTAAGCAACTGAGACGCTAGTTATTTCCATCTAGACATTTAAACTGTAAAATGGTAACAACCTTCGAATATATTCTAGCAGTCAAAAACCTGAACAAGAGTGAAATATAAGCAGCATTTTCCAAAGCTCTCTAGTGTGCCCTCCTGTTTCTTCCATGGTCTCTCTGCTGCAAAAAACGTTAACATTTATTTAAAACAGAAGCAAATACCACTTTCAGATATCCCTTCCCCTGCTTCTCTCTTATCTTTTTGCTCTACTGACAGAATAAAAATCCAGCATCACAGCTGGGGAAGAGCAATACAGAGCCAACAAAAGATAACCAGACTGGGTGGGGAGGGATGTATTGGTATAGAGTGCTACAGCTCTGGAACAAGACTAAAGGAGAGGATTTCACAGGGACAAATCTGAAAGAGCCAGCAGCTGGCCTTGAGGCATACATTACACAAATCCATCCAATTATAAGGGACATCCCTCATGTTGCACCCAAATTTGACTTCATCCCACACTAGTTTGCTATTCCTAGTCTTTATGGTAAACTGACATCAAACAGCTATTCAGAAATCCAAGGTTAGAGAGAACAGTACTTAAATTAGAGATTAATCCCACTTCTTGTCATGCCTCCTGCACTATATTTTGTTTTACAGTTTTTCATTTTGATTTTGTGTTCCAAATTTGGGTTATGACAAGACAACAAGAACTTCAGTTGCTATGCATAATGTAAAATAAACAAAATAAATAAGAAGTCTCAGCTCTGAGAATCCAATGCTTGACATCTATAGATAATGCAAGCACCAATACTATGTGTACAACGTTTAGGCACAAAAAATCAGGCAGAAAATCAGTCTCAGACACTGATCAAGGTAATTTTAAGTATAAAATATGCCAGATGCCAAAGAGTGACTTTGACAGGGATTACAGGCAAAAGCAAATGCACAGTACCTGAAATTGTCACATTTTTTCCAGTCAAGACATCACAAGTATTTTAGCAATTATTCAAATCTTCCCATCCCCGACGAGCAGTAATACTGCACATCTGAGTCTTTTAACTAGCAGCCACACGGTTTATGGAGCAGCCACTCTGCCAGGTGAGGGGAAATGATCGTCTGTTGTGCTGACCTAGCACAGAAATACATTTTGTCTCAGCTGAAAATGGTTCTTACACCACCAGTGCTCTCCATACACTAGAAAATAGCTTAGATACCTGATATCACAGATTTTAATATTCTGACTGTGGACATGGCCATCAAAATCCCCTCTGCTTCTCATTCCTCAGACGCTTAATATGTTGATTTAATTATATGCCTGTAATTCAGTTTACATTTTACAGGAGGCAAAAGGTAGAGAGATTCCAGTAAATGACACTTGAGATAAGAGAATGAGCAACTGGAGAGCATGACGCTCATTCTTTGCATATAGACCAACCTGTAATAAAGGGCTTAAAAATTCACTTGACCAGAGCAGGTAGGAAGCCTTGACAAAAGCTAAACTAAAATTAATTTTCCAGACTTTCAGGTTATAAAGGTAACTTGCAAAGTACGAATCAGTGAAGAGCTGTCTTCATAAATCCATGGACAGACAGCTTCACTCTGCTGCTCCGCTCAAGGCTTTTTCCACAGCTGCAGTGAGCAAAGCTTTGCCCATCCTCACCAACTGCGGCACCAGGCAGCAGGGACAGGAGTGCAGCTGAAGCAACCGAGGTCAGTTCCATCCTGCACTGCCTGGGAAAGCTCTGAATGGAAACCCAGGCACTGAGCACTGAGGAAAAAGTGAAGTAAACCATCTAGCAAACAGAAGGCAGTTTAGAGCTGGATCTTCCTCCAGCTGCCTGTACATAAAGAGCAGCCAGGAGGCTTTAGGGCGAGATAAGAACATGACAAGCTCTGGCTACTGTTCAGACGAGAAAGGAGGAGGGAAAAATGATGGTAGCAGAAGAAAAGTACGTCAGGGGAAGACTGCAGGGAGGAACCAGCACATTTATGGAAGAGGTAAGCTGTAAAAGGAAAGGGGCAGACAGATAAAAGTCCCAGATAATGCTGGGAAAATATGGAAAACAATTTAGATACCCTAATTTCCACTAAGGGACGACTTGAGTAAACAGGAATAAAAGACAAAACCCAATTATTACAAATAATAATGAAATGAAGAAATCCAGCAAATTTTCTAGTCTTAGTGCAACAATTCATTAGATCAGTATTTTTCTGCAGAATTAGTAACTTCTCTATGTGATCAAGTACTCCTTGTCAAAGATGTTATAATGACAGATAACAAGAAAGTTAGAATAATACATTTGACAAATTTATTTTACCTCTCTTCAAACGAGCTGTAGCATTAATTGAGATGTCATTTAAACATATTAAACAAGAAAGTTAGCTAGCAATCTGTTCCATGGGTTTAACCAGCAACACAGAATTACTCCATTCCTGTATGACCCAGCAGGCATGTCAGTAAGGTGTTCTTCAGCCCCCCTACTGGCTGAATACTATCTGCTGATGTTCCTCATGCTGCCAACTTTTGTCCAAAAACACCATTTATGCATAATGTTACTTCCTAGGCTCAAAGATTCCAGCCACATGGGCACAACAGACTGCCTGCATCCAAGGTCTCCTGTGCTACATGATATGTGCCTCAGGATCCGTGACGCTTCATTGCCACTGTGGAAGACTGAAGGAATTCACTGATGGGAAATTACTGAGTTCAATGCCAGAGGACAACACTGCCACTCTGGAATTCCTTCATTTTGCTGGATTTTCAAATCCAACTTACTTTTGAGGCTTAGGGGAGATATTTCAGAAAGATCACAGATTCAGAAAGCTTGGATTTGAATAAATAGTTGAAGCTGACATTAAATCACATAACATTTGGGTGTTTGCAGTTTGCTTTTAGTGTTTGTATTTCGTACAATATAAAGGATGGGTCTCAGGTGTGCCAGGCTACTGCAGAATTCAGAAAGAGTGAATTCAAGAAAGAAAGGACGAACGTGAGAACTAGACTCCATAATCAAAACCTAAGGGAAAGGGTAAAATCTTCAGGACTTCCATAGCTGGGGAATTCATGGCATTTTGCCTTTCTAGAAAAATTTAGGCAGTAGTACACTAATAAACCATGTTAGCAGCAGTTAACCTTCAGAATACTAGAAAAAACACTGCAAGACAACAATAGGCACCAGGAAGGATCACAGGATTATAGAAGCCACCACCTAAGCACCAATTTCTGAAGCCAGGAGGTATTTCTAGGTATAATAACGAAAAAAAGGTCAACTTTGGTGGTTAATAGTACTGACCACAGTATATTCATGAAAATCTTGGAACCCATAAAACATCCAAGTGACACTTTACAGAGGAGCAGTTACAAAACTGGTATTTTGCAACTCTGAACCTAAAATTAGTGGGACATTAAAAAATTTTCCAAGAATAATTTAACCTAATACCAGATGTAATGAAGCAGAGAAGCTATCAGAAGTGTCCCCATAATAAAATTTATTGTTGTTGTTATTAAGTCAGTCCAATTCTCATTAGGGAAGACATAAAAAAACCCCAAACTGAAACCTCAAATCAAGTAAAGGTCGATCTTGGTGGGGGAAAGAGAAGAAGGCATTTCAGACAGCAAAGTGAATCTAAATACATCCATGTTGAAAACTGGAAGATCTTTTTTCAGAAGTTGAAACCTGTCAGAAAAACTTTGACAACCACTAAAATTATTAGCGTAACAATCCTCACAAACAGACTGGGAGAGAAAGACTGGGGATTTCATCGCATGCAAACTCACAAGCAGGTAAGAGTATATTTTTTTCAGAGAGAAGGCAGTATCTAAATCAAAAAAACCCAGCAGGTTAACATGGAAATACATATGCAAGCCTTGATGCTGATGCTGTTTCAGCTTACTCAAAATCACCATGTTAAAACAGATGCTTACCCTTTCCTCTACGCCTTACAAATGATAACATGAAGCTCAGTGCCTATGAGGAAGTTAATACCAAACTACAGTATCATTCTGCGTCCCAACAGACTTCCCCTCTTTTTTGCTCCCTGCATCGCTTTCTCCCAACTCCATCTGACATGGGTCACGTATTTATGGTAAAAAGAAGCTGCTTCAGTGGTGTGTTTTTGAAAATCTAAGTTTTTTGCAGTACCCCAGGTTCAAAACAGGAAATCAAAGTCCTGCCTATTATCTCATATGACTAAAAGTCACGGGTAATCAGGTCCACTATGCGCGCATGCCTCTAAGGAACTCCTAGCTTTGGGGACCAAAATACTACTACAAACTTTACAATAAACTAATTAAAGAATGGGATGGTATATTCATACATATTTCACATACATACACCTATTTTTATTTTGTATGTATTGACATGCACACATGCCTTTCTGATGCAGGAATTAAAAATTGCCCTTTTAACATACCAGTGGCCGAAGAGCTAACTTATTAGCATTTTGGAAGTCACTTGCACAACAGGAAGAGCAACCGCACAGTAGGGAAATTCCAGCAGGGAGACAACAATCCAACAACAAACAGGACATAAAGCATCAAATGGAAAGTGAACTCTTGAGGAGCTAAGACAGATACAAAAGCTGTTGGTGGTAGTGTGGAAAGATGTATTTATTCAGCAAGTTTAGGAACATATAGAAGGTGTGGAAATATTTATCAGTGCAATGCTCTGAAAAGACATACAGAAAAAAAGAGTTCACGATTGCTTATCAAGCACAGCTTTTCAAAAGCACCCAGAACAAATTTCCAGACATGACCTTAAACAAATTGAAGTGCCACCTGCTAAAGTGTCAGTAAAAAATCTGTATTGATTCCTATGCTGGTATGGTCCTGACACAGCAGGTTTTAGCAGAAAGCTCACAAAAATACTTCCACTCTCCCAACAAGTATGTGTTCGCGAAATGCTTCTAGTTGGAAAAAATGTCCGAATTTAAATTGTAAAGTCATAAAATTTACTAATCATTACTTCCAGAAGTGAAATCCACACACCTATCAAACAATGCCAGGTATTCACTTCTCCCAAACTCTATTAAGTGGTCATCAGTCAAAACAGTAAAAAGGACAAGCTTAAGCCTTTCAGCATAAGCTGAAAATTCTCCTGATCCCCTCTAAAACCATAGTTATCTTGCATGAAAAGTAATAAATCACAACAAAGAAATATTTTCTGTGTAAATTTACAGTGCTATCGTTTTGATTTTTCTGTTTTGTAGCTCCATTTCATGCACTTCAGCAGTATCCCCAACATCACATTTCAACCCTAGGCCTCTCAAGATCCACAATTCCACGTATTTGTTGTTAAAAGGTACCTTATTCAGAAAACTGTTTTGACACTGCACTAGTAATACCATGCGTAGGCAACCAGTGCACACGGGGACTGTTAGAATCCCACTAAACAGACTCTCCTGCTAACTTCAGCGTTGCAGCCAGGAAACCAGGCAAGTCAGAATGCAGCAGAGAAATTCCACTCCTTGTGTGACATGGCACTAAGATGAAGCCTAGAAGAAGTATACACGACAGAAACAGCTTCCCCTAAAGCATGCATTGCATTCATTCATTCCTTACCTTTCCCGTTGCACTGCAGAGGTTACATCACCCCTTGAAACACCATCATAAGCAGGAGCAAGTCTCATACGTGAATCTTTCCTTCCCTGGGTGCTTTGGGGAAGCGGGAGCATGCACTCAAGTGAGCATTCATGCCTCAGCCAGCTTGAGGACAAGGCTCTGCACCAAAGTCCTTAAGACCTTCTCACGGCTGCTGATTTCATCCACAGAACTGAAAGAGCATCTCAGCAGGACACTGCCAGCCTCCTTTTCAGCTCCCGCTCGCTGACTGCCAGTCTCTGGCAAGTGAAATGTCAAGAACCAGGCAGGGGCGGTGTTTGGAGAAGGAGGGATAAGAGATTCTCACCATCCATCAACCTCAAAACCTATTCAGCCGACAACTTGAATGGAACTGGCATTTCATTCTCCATGGTAACAAGAGATGGAAGGAGGCTGGAAAAAGAGAGGACAGACCCGGGAAAATCTGATGTTGAAGAAGCAGGGAAAGTTGTAAACTGTGCAACTTCTCTCCGCTGTGCAAGTTGCACGTAGAAGAGGGAAAGGCCCTTTCCTTGCCTGCACAGTCCCTGAGAGAAGCTGTCCCACAGCCACGATGAGGTGCCCTTCCTGTGAGCAGTGTATTGATGGGAAGGGAGGAAATCCCTTATTCTGTACCAGTCGCCCCCAGAGGAAAGACAAACGCCTCTTGAACACTGCGAATTAGGGAAAGCTGCAGATTACTGCCCCACAGAAAACAGAAGTGCCTGAAACGGAAAAGATACTGTCGTTCCCTGTACAGTACTTCACGTCTACATATCAAAGCCACTGATGCTCACTCAGTCTATGTTCCAGCACTGACCACAAACTGGAGTGGAAAATTAGCATTACCCCCTTTTCCTGCTTTGCATCTCAGGTGGAAGTAAATGTTTGTTACTTCTATTACACTGAATCACTTGGATGCACAGAGAAACAGGGTATTTCTTCTTTTCCAAGGCACACGAAAATGAAGCACGGAAGCAGCTTGACTTAAAATTCGGGTAGCACCTTTGCTGAGCTCACAGGAGCTCTGGGTAAGTCAGTTCTTATTAACATTTCAGGCCTGGCCATCTTCTGAACTTTTTTTCTGCTATTTTACATTCATAACTTGAACTGTCACAGCCAGAACGTGCACAACAGGGAAATTACATTTGGATTCATGCACGTTTGTGTTCCAAGCTGGCCCCATGCAGCTACTGAAAGAGTCTCTGGCTAAAGCACTTATGCAAGATAACCAAACAAAAGACTGAAAAGCTCTGCAAATCCTGGCTGCTGCCGCTGCCATCTTATTTCTTTCTCAATTCTTTACACAGATTCTTTCCTGAAGGACATATTTAAATCTCTCTCCCCCACCCAAACCCACCACCTCTCAGTTCCCAGTTTGTCCTCACTTTTGTATTGCATATGGGACACGCTGTTGTGTGGCACTTTTTTTTATAGCCTTATCTATACAGTGAGTTTTTTGTTAAAGGTGCAGAGTTGTTTTGAGTTCTCCTAGTAGTCCTCATGTATCAGCAAATATGTTTAGAAATCACAGTTTTTTTTAAAAAAAACTATCAATTTTTCTTCATTGTTCCCATTTGAATTTTGGACAGTTGGCTTTCAGTTACATAAGTCTTCATTTACAGTTTGTGACATTGCAACCCATAAGGCATGTTAATACACATGCCCCTCTCCATTGAACTTCAGCCTTTATCCACCACCAACCACTTCAAAGCTGTGTGGATACACTCTTGCTTTCGAAAAATACCTTCCTCCTCTGAAAAAATGTGTTTGATTTTCTCCTTGTGTCTTCCAAGACTCTGAATCTTCAAAAAACCAAAAGGGAACCTCGGAGGGAACAATCCTGCAGTCACTTCACTTCTGTGGCCACTTTCCATTGCTCTCCGACTCATCTTCACGAGACAGTCTTTTCCTGAGGTAAAGGGGGACATATTTACCTTTTGAAATGTACTTCAGGTGCATAGTTTAGAAGTACTTTCCTTCTTTCCTGAAGAATTTAACAAGAAAAAGAGAAATGAGACCGTTCCATTCTCTCTCTCCCAGCCAAAGCCAACCAGGAGTGACAAACATCAACTGGAAAATGTCAGCCTCCTGCAAGTTTAGATAAGCAAATAAATGCTGTTAAATGCAGCTGCACAATCAGATTAATTAGGTTTTTTTAACTTTTGAAGATATTTCAGAATTCCAAGGAGATATTTCCATCCCTTTTAAAATATATTCTACTCACATCTATTAAGATGAAGATATTTAACAGAAAAAGCTTTTTATGTTCCTTTCATAGAACAATCTTAGAGTATTT
This sequence comes from Burhinus oedicnemus, assembly GCA_008921705.1. Taxonomy (NCBI): domain Eukaryota; kingdom Metazoa; phylum Chordata; class Aves; order Charadriiformes; family Burhinidae; genus Burhinus; species Burhinus oedicnemus. The sequence continues at coordinate 1,029,569 of VFFE01007626.1, read as the reverse complement.
TGTTATTTTGCTTTGTTACAGGAGCATAAAAAGGAAATAAGGTATTTTGGCCACTTGTCACAAAGCAGGATCATCTTCTCTGCACTTGCTGTTCACTGAGTTTCACCTTGATCCTCTTGAAGGTTTGAAAGCACTGTTGTTTATCTGTAGCTCAGGGAAGGGGATTTTCTTTCTCTCTGAAGTTGATTCTAATGTATTTCAAAGACTTGCCGTCTACTAACATCATCCACTTGTCTTCCTGTGATCCAGAAACTATACCCATAGAAATGGAGAGCTTTCCCAAATCCGTTCTAGTAGCATGCTTTAGGCAAGAGGGAAGACACTGACAGCATTACCAATGTTCAGAAATGTGCCAAAAAGCACTCCAAAAGCAGAGACACATACCAACCATGCTATCCTACCACATGTTTTTCTACAGCCACCAGAAAGGGAATGTAGATGTGTCTCACCAAAGAAATACACATTTTGGAAATTAATCTACTATGAATTGGCCAAAGCTAGCATCTCAAAAGGCACCCTACCGAGAGGTACTCAAGTGAGGTCTTAGCCAGCTTCTTAAAACAGAAGAATCAACAGCACAGCACAGCCAACATTCAAAGGACCGCCCACCATGTGTGCCTGTCACACAATAATAAAAGTTGGAATACAGCAATAGCTTCAGGTTGGCTGAAAACAAAGCTGACTTTGGTTCTGATCGAGTTTGGTGGTCTCCACACAGCTCGCACGTTACAAAAGCTACCATCTCATCCGGCAGCATTTTTACAGAGAAGTGAACCAGTGGTGAACCTCACTAGTGGGACAACATTGGCAATGGCACACCATAGCATCCTATATTACACCTGCTCAGGGAACAAACAGAGCTTCTGCTGCCACAGCATTCACTTTTTTCAAGTAGATGCCTGCTCTGAAAACCTTGTCATGCCTACCAAGAAAATTAACACATGAAGTGTCTATGTTGTAACAGTCCTATGATTTAGCAGTAGAACACTTTACTACAGCTATTCCCTAAAGTACCACATTAAAATAGGAAAATGAGCAATCCTGTTCTGCATGAAAAAAGAAAATAAATATATTAGAACTTAGCAATTATGCTAAGTTTTGAGTTAAGTATCCATCCACCAACCAATATAGTTGAGACTGAGCCAGAATTTAGAGCAGCGTCCAAGAGAAGATGTCTTGAAAGGTGTTTTAACACAACAGAGAGAGATACTGCAGCCCCACACTGACTCGCCTGATATATGGAAATGGTGGAGACCAAATACTCTCCTGTTCCTGCTCATATCATTGAGGGAAGCTCAGTCAATCAAATACTCCGTATCCACAGAGACCCATACGATGCCTTAAATTAAAACAACAGAAAAAAACCCTAGCTAAAAGCCAGAACAGTGGAGGGACTGGCAGGGCAGTCATGCCTAACAATCACACAAGTCACTGTTCACTAAGATGCTTTCCTGGTTCTCAATACCCTCTTATTTCATATAAACCAGAACTCTTCAGCCCCAGAATAATGACACCAGAGAAGGGAAGAGGGCATTTATCAAGTTGACAGGGCAAAAGACTCAAGTCCAGCAATCTCCACCTAGGCCAACAGCTACTCCACTGAATACCATGGGCAAAAAAGAGGTAATGTCTCAGGCTTCTACATCTCTGAAGCTACAGTTCAGATTTATTCTTTTTTAAAGGAATTTTTACTTCTGGGATTAAACAACACATTGATTTATCATCACCATCTGAGGAATAAACACCTGTTTTGATTTCAGGTCAGAAATCACTCACCATCACAGAAGTAATTTATGCAGTTAGGTTAACAGCTTTGCAGATCCTGTCAATGTCAAAAGTTCATCTGCTGTGGGAAAGGAACATTTATTTTTTGGTTTGACGTTCCCAATTTCATCCCAGCTAAACAAAAGACAATTTCTAATCAACATGGCAAAAGAACTACAAATTTATACTTACGAGCATCATAGAATAAAACTCGTATTTTACCTGGCTGAAATGCAGAAGTGAGAAAGAACAACCAAAAAAGACAGATACTAAATTATAAAGATTCAGAGGACAAAACAATAAAAATACGACACACGAATCTTTCAAAGCATACATTAAAATGGTTTCTGGGAATAAAAAAAGACTAAAAAACATGATTAGAATCATAGAATCGTTTAGGTTGGAAAAGACCTTTAAGATCATCTAGTCCAACCATTGACCCTGCTCTACCAGGTCCGCCACTAAACCATGTCTTCTAAGCACCACATCTACACGACTTTTAAACACATCTAGGGATGGTGACTCAACCACCTCCCTGGGCAGCCTGGTCCAGTGTTTGATAACTCTTTCAGTGAAAAACTTTTTCCTAATGTCCAGACTAAACCTCCCCTGGCGCAACTTGAACCCATTTCCTCGTGTCCTATCGCTAATTACTCGGGAGAAGAGACCAGCTCCCATCTCACTACAACCTCCTTTCAGGTAGTTGTAGGGAGCAATAAGGTCTCCCCTCAACCCTCTCTTCTCCAAACTAAACAATCCTAATTCCTTCAGCTGCTCCTCATAAGACACGTTCTCCAGACCCGTCACCAGCTTTGTTGCCCTTCTCTGGACACGCTCCAGCACCTCAATGTCCCTCCTATACTGTGGCGCCCAAAACTGAACACAGTACTCAAGCTGCGGCCTCACCAGCGCTGAGTACAGGGGCATGATCACTTCCCTACTCCTGCTGGCAACACTGTTCTTGACACAGGCCAAGATGCCATTGGCCTTCTTGGCTACCTGGTCACACTGCTGGCTCATGTTCAGCCGGCTGTCCACCAGGACCCCCAGATCCTTTTCTGCCAGGCAGCTTTCCAGCCACTCCTCCCCAAGTCTGTAGTGTTGCCTGGGGTTGTTGTGACCAAAGTGCAGGACCCAGCACTTGGCCTTGTTAAACCTCATACAATTGGCTTCAGCGCATTGATCCAGTCTGTCCAGATCTCTCTGCAGAGCCTTCCTACCCTCAAGCAGATCAACACTCCCACTTAATTTGGTGTCACAGAAAGCACACAAAAATCGCCCAAGAAGTCCAGACCCCAAAAAATTCTGAGGACGCCATTCTGGAAACCCAAAGCATCTTGATATAAATTGACAATCACGGCTGAAATACTTCTGAGCTACTCTCAGTACAAGTCATTTTGAGGTAGGAATGAACATGGCCGGAGAGTACATATACTGAGTTGATGTGATGATACACCTGTGTCATCAGTAAAAGAACACACCATACCACTGAATTACAGCCATTTCCCACTGCAAACGCACTACCCCAAAAGGGGAGGGATGGACTACACGCATATAATTTTATCCACACATATTTCTCTAATAAGCAAAATGGTACTAACTCCATAGCTTCCTAACTTCAAGTGTGCCACAAAATTAATGAAAGAGTTTAATAAAAATTTCTTCAAAAGAATCAGCATTAGTTATTCAGACCATCCCCATAAGGGTAAAGATCTTCTGAATCCCATGGGATTAAAATTCTAACATACTTTAGGTTAAATCCCTTTTTTTTCTTTTTTTTAATTAGTCAGAGTGTTTTAAAAACCTTTCCTAAAATAGGAACTCGTATTCAACATCATCCATTAAACAATCTTCCCACTACTTTAGAAACAAAAAAGAATAAATGCAAAATCCCGTGCATCATGAGAGTTTCATGTTTCATAAGAGACAGAGAGCAAATGACTACAAGGGTCCTAACAATTTGTTTGGCTAATGCTATCTAAAAGAACACACACAAGTTCATCTCAATCTTTTATCTTAACACTTGCAATAGCACTAAACTTTAATGATACATGGAGAGGTGAAAGCTATCAACCAGTGAAGGAAGAGCTTTTAGAAGAGCATTTTGTATCTGCAGTAAAGGTTTTCAGTACTTCACATAAACGTTTTCATGCAAATAAATACATGTTCCTCTAAACTGAAAAAGTTTACAAGGGCACAATTAGCTGTTTTCATTGAGTATAAATCAGACAGCTGCCTCTAACTGCAACCACTAGCAAAAGATGTGTAAGAAATGCTCCCTTCTTTTGCAGATGTTTTTCCGTGACTTAAGGGAAAGTTCTACTTCAAGAAATTAATATAACGTTATCCAAATCTACATCATCTATGGCTTTAATGGGTAAATTTACATGTGAATAGTTGGTTTCTTTTTTTTTTTTCACTCCCAATTTCCTCTTGGATTTTACTTATTTCATGTAAGACTAAAACAGCTACAAAGATTCTGCAAGCCAAATTAAGCATACCGTGATACTTCTGCAAATAAAGCTATCTTCTAACAAGCAGCGGGGGGGGTGGGGTGGTGGGGGGGGTGTCAATGCAAATGAATCAGTACTAACTGCTATCATTAACAGTACAAAAAAGAAAAACACTACCCCTTCATTCTAAGGGAGGTCAGAAAAGGCTGCAAATTGTAAGAAGCAAGTTTTACAGATGAAGAAATTAGATACAAGTTTCATATGACAGAGGCATGTCTAAATGTCTATTTCTGTCTACATTTCATAATGCAACTGAAATACAAGTGATGTCCAAGATACACTTGGGACATAGGACACTACTCCAAGCACAGCACTAAGCTATGCCTTAAAGGTTCATCAGTGTAAATAATGCAAAAACAACGGGTTTGGGGATTTTTTTATTTTTGGGGGGGGGCAGGGGGAGTGGAGAGAACACATTGTAACCAATCTTCTTCTTTTCCCACCATGTCAGCATCTCAACAGCTTAACTATCTATAATTGAACCTGTCTCTTAAGAAGAAACTGATTTAATTTAATTCTGTATCATTCTGCAAATAAGAGGACAGTATTTACAACAGACGTACAATTTACCTCAGCCTTTCTGCTACAACTAACTGCTCCCACGACTTCTAAACTGCTTTCCACTTTTACACACAATGATTCCAGCTGCTACAAAACAGAAAAACTTCCCCTTCAGTGGGGTGAAGGGAAAACAAGAATCAAAACACTTTTCAACATGCCAGCTGACCAAAACATTGCAGATAAATATAAAGAACCACCATAAATTACATTTTCATGCACCCCCACTCCCAAGATACCAAAATAATGGAAGAACCAGCTGAGGTACCAACGCAGACATGACCAGAAAGGCCTCAGGCACTGACAAATAAGTAACTTCTGCAACTTTCAAGGCAACACAAGTTTCCAGCTGACGGCTTCTCTTCCCCAGTGTAATAAGAGGTAACACAAATTCAGTTTACAGTATGATGCCATATTTTGGCTGGGAGGCATATGAGATCTGAATTTAACAATGTGTTAAATTGGAGTGTAGCACCTGTGTCTTACTACCAGCCTGCTTGATTTCCCCAGGGCCGAAGATGTGCTTGCCACCTGGAGATGGGCAGCGCAGGCTGACTTACTCTTCCTAGGCAGAACCAGCTGGGCACAAGGTCCCAAACCTGACTGCAGATCCTAGGCACTGGAATAGCAGTGAGGAGGGAAAGCACACTTCGAATGCTATCAAACGCTTCAGAGAAAAGGATTAGTCCCTGAAAGAAAATATTTAACATAATTTACAAGCATCTCTCACATTATCTCCTCCCACTTGTCCGTGCTGATATAAGAAAGGTAGGCATACATTATAATTCAGGCAACTGCTTCAAGTGACCACGCTGTAGACAGAAGCATCAACACCTACTACAAAAGAACACATTAGGGAGGCTTGTCTGTCCTACAAAATGCTTTAAGACAACCCTCTCTGCTGTAGTACGGACTCTATTCAAACACTTGTATCCTCTCAAGGTATCTTACTGACAAACACGGCTAATATGATATGTAAAGAAAGCCTTGCTTCCTAGAAAATAAAATCAGACAGCTGATTTTACCAGAGGAAAAAAAGGAGGTTGAAGCTCTCACTAATGGCTTTGTAAGTGTCTGACTGCTAATGCTAAAAGCTTCCTCCACTTAGGTTATGAATTTGGAAGGGAGAAATTATGACACAAAGGTATGTTACGCATTGTCTCACAGGCATGTTAACTTTTACCTCTTCTGTAAGGATAATTTGTACATTGCAGTCTTCTGCATTTCAAAATTTCATCATCTTTTGGAGCAGCAAGAAAGGAGACACTGCTGAAAACATCTCGTATTTTTTCAGCTGCCCTTGTGTTCACTGCTTCCCCACACAAACGAATGCCAAAATCCCAAACCAACCCTTATGTCCTGCTGCCTTTTCTCTCTGACCTCCAACTAAATACTCCCAAATATTCTGTGACTGCTTGGAAAAATCTACTGTATTCCCACCCCCTCAAACCATTCCTCTGTAAAACAGTTAATCTTGAAAATACAATGCTGTCACCTTCCTTTTGCAGGTTTCTGCCATTGCTGTCACTATGGAAACAATCAGAACATCAAATATGTCAGTAAGCATGATTTATAAAATACGAAAGCGCCAAAGGTAAAGACTACATAAAAAACAATCAAGACAAAATTAGCTTGTTAGCATGGGAACGTTGGCTTTAAAGGATTTTCAAGTTCATATGAATTCCTAGGGCAATGTTGCAGTGAGCTATGGCCAAGGAGAGAGCTGCCAGTGCAGCATCATGCATGAAGTCACACAGCCAAAGGCTGCAGCTATCTGCCAGGACAAAGTGTTGTAATCATCCCTTTTCCACCCATTTCAAACACAAGAATCAGACAGTAAAGAAAAGTTAGTATATGCCCAAAACATTACACCAACGTAAGAAATGTTGTAAGACATACACACATTCTTTGAGATTTAGAAATAAATTAAGGAAGGCCCTTGCAGCCTGCGTTGCTTGTATCTCAATAGCGCATTCAGTCATCTTCCCCTCTGTTCATCATCTTCATTCGCATCTGCACCAGAAGCAAAGTCAGAGCCAATTATTCTTAGCTTTGCAACCAAACAAAGATTTAAAGCAATTCTTACAGAAACATCAGCTACAGAGCTTGGTTGGACAGCTATTCTGTTGTGTTGTGGCTTCAGCAATGCAAAAGCAGAGTGCTTATTATAGCTGTAAGACGAGGTTCATCCAAGCCCTTTATGTGCAGAAGAAGCAGTTTTCCCCTGCTCCCAAAGCTCACCACATACTTCACTTTGACATGTTGACTCAATTATAGCACACGGGAGCCTCCAGGGAACAAACACAGCTTTTTGAGACAACTCCCTCTCCACCACACACACATTCTCTCTGTGCTTTTTTAGAAGCTCATTTCAGGGAACGTTTTGCCTTTCATCATCTTATTATTCTCTGTTTCTCTCCCCTGACTACATTACGATGATGTACCTACCCCCCTTCGTGTTGCTGCTTTTCCTCACCTGAACTGGCTTAGAAAGTAAGCCACTATTCCACCTCAATTCAGCTACTGAAGTTACAGTACAGACAGCAAAAGCAAGAGGGACCCCCTTCTTATGCCAAGACAAAACATTTCAGCTCAAGAAACAAGAGCAAGAAAACAGCTCGAACACAAATTTGAGCCGCGGAGCATGAGAAGGAACAGACACACAGCTGTGAAGCACTTTTAAAAAGCACCATGGAGCCAAAAGAATAAATGTACACTTTTCTTAATAATTACATGGCAAATGGTAAGCTCCAGGTGCCATTTCAGGTAGGGGGGACAGTCTGCCACCTAGTCAGTGCTGGACAGGTGACCCTGAAGACTGCTTGCTGCCTTTAGGACTTGGCTGAAAGACTTCTGCACATTCACTGCCTTCAATGCTATGCACACATAGAGCAAATTCCCTTACATTCAGATTCTCCCAAGTGGCTCAGTAAAATAAAGTCTACAGTATTCTTGACTTAAAAACAAATTTTTTTGTCTGGATATCTTAATGACAGTTGGAAATTTATCATATTATTCTCTTTTTGCCACAGGACCACCCACTTCAGCAGCATTTCAGGTACTTTAAGATGGAGATACTCCCTTCCTCACTTGAAACATAAGCTTTTGATTCCTGATTTCCAAAATATGAGATCACACGCTTTGTCTGAGATTCCCTCTGTTAGATTGCAGGAGTCAGCAGGGATGAATCCAGACAGGAGCTGCAACGAGAGAACAACTGAAGGATTTGGAATCCTGCACTGTCAACAGGGTAAGGAAGAACAAAAGAATTTATAAATTACAGAACTGAGAGGAAAGGTAGAAAAGAGGACAAGGTAAGCTGAATTAATAAGTCTTCTGTGGGAGCTCCCCTTCCACAAAAAGCATCTTCCAGAAACAAAGAGTGAATTTCAATGCATTGTTTCCCAGGCAGTTAATGATGACATTAGTTCACAATATCAGGAAACTATATGATAGTACAGATGACAATTCAGAGCTGGAGTTTATCTTGCTCAAATATTGGACAACTTGAAATATGCCATTCCAACCTTTTGACAAGTTTCAAGAAATCCTGAATTAAAATATTCATGGAAATAATCAGTCTTTAGAAATTGATTCACACATTGCATCATATGAGTTTATATCCTCTTCTATCTGGCTCTTATTTTCCTCTTTTCCATCAGTCATGCATGCCTGGTCCCACTGATTCCCATTTACACCTCAGAATTAATAATACACATACCCATGAGTTCCATGGACAAATCTGAGCACAATAAAAAGCACCTCCTGTTAGCAGTTTAGGTTTGCTTCTGCTTAACTCTGTTCTTGTGTGGATAAAGAAATATAGAAAAGGACGTTTTAAATTACCTGTGCTAAGTATTCTCTACTTCCAAAATACACTACTTCGCATTTGTCATGTCTTCAAAGACGTTCCAAAATTTTAAACTTAGAATCATATTTATATGTCATTGTGCTACCTCTCATTTGTGTATGTACCTCTCTACCTCCCTCTTTCTTGTATCCTTTCCTGCCCTTTAAACAGACTATGAAACACTGCACTTTGAAGTCCAGGTAACAATATGGTATCTACACAGTATTTTCAGTATTATCATCTATTGTGCATTTCAAGAGACTATAGTACAATTCTGAGAACATAATTATAATAGGCTATTCTAATCAGGTTGATGCTAATTACAATGTGACCTCTAGTAAAGACTGATCTTAGGACTCTTAAGCTACTACCGAAGTCAGTGCCACCACACTGAGCTGAGAAAATCTAAGCGATAAACATTACAAAATTTTGCATTTATTGCATGACTTCTGCCAGGTCAATTATGCCACTGGGATCAACGGGGGAGATCATTAGCAAAACTCCTTGACATACATGGAGGGAGCTTTTATTCTTGGGGCATTTGGAAAGGAAGTTTAAGGAACAGCAAACTCAGGTTAACTTATTTCCAAATAAGAAGTCCACACCATGATTTAAGGTACTTGAGTTTATTACACGTTGGCTTCCTGTCTTTAAAAAGTTAATTTCATCTTTCCTGAATGCATTTATGCAAACAAGTCTTCAGCAGTCAACATGGTGAAACACTCCCACCCTCCACGCACCTTCAGGAAAAGTGCAAGGTAGAAGAACCGTTTCAAGTGAAATCATTTTCTTGTGACGGTGGATGTATCAAAAATGAAAACTGATTTTACCAGACACTGAAATGAGTACTTTGTATCAATGGGAAAAAGGACCCCAAAAGGGTCATTATGTCCCTATAAATATCATCCCTTACAGCCCTGAGTTTGATTACTTTCAACCCCATTACTTGGATATAACTTTCAATGATCCTCTTAGCAAGAACGATCTTGGAAAAAATGGAATACTAAACTTCACCTGGGCAACTGGGGACAAGGTTAATTTTACCAGCTATCTCGGCAGAAATACTCCGTGCAGGAAAGAAGTCGTCTGTGAAGCCTGATGCATCATGTACATAAGTTGTCAGAAATACTGCTTTCTTAGGGTGACTAGAAGTACAGACACAGTTAATCATCTAATACAGTATTTGCACATTTAACGAAACATATTTCAAATCCCTCAAGTTGACCAACAGGCATTAAAGGCTGAAGACACCAAGCATATCTGGATCGTTATGAGATAAGAAATTGGCATCAGAGGACTGAGAAGTTTCATGAGCAGTTATCAATGTGTCAAACCAGTACCAGTGTGGAAAAAGAGGAGTTTCATTATCTGTGATTCCATTGAAGAAGACAGAAAATTTTTATGGGTCTTGCTTATAAAAGGGCATACAAGGGAAGCAAATATAGAACTGAAGAAAAGAAGGTAATCCTGCTTAATGGAAATATGTACCTGGAGTCTGAAACACATATGCATTTAATCTTCTCAGGCTGTTCTTGCTTAGTATATCCAGAAAATAAAATTGTGTCCATTACCTCTTCCCTCTTTGCTTAGATGATTAGTGAACTACATATCTTCTTACTCCGGGTTCTTGGAGCTGTAATAGATTGATGACCATGGAAAAGCCACAATGTTGGGTAGCAAACACGCACTATTTGCTTTGCCTTTCATATATTTTCAAACAGCACTTTGAACTAAAAGATACTTTTCATACACATATCCAAGGTTCACCGGTACAAATCACAGACAGAAAGGAGGGAACAAGGCACTGGATGCAGTATAATCAAGCTGCAAATGTGGGCTAGTCAGTATCAACTATACCTGCAGCAGACTGAACTTGGTCCAGATATTCTGGTACTCTAAAACAGAGTACCAACAAGGCAAATAAGCTTCAGAAGATTATTTATTTTGGAAAATGACAGTGATTTTCAGTCACATAACAGTCACCTTCAAAGAAATAAATGAAATCCAAAACATCCTACTGATTCTGAGCAATTTGGGAGCCAGCACTTTACACTGCCTATGTCCAAACGCAGCTCTATCAGAGCCCAGCAGGCTCTCCAGAGGAGTCACACTCCACCAGAACAAAAGTCAAAATCAACATCTAAACTCAGGTCCCCATTCTACATGGTATACCCCAGCTATTTCAAATATCCCTTCACATTAACATAAGGGGCAAAGGCGACCTGTTTGCTAAAAATGAACAAGTCACAAAAAAGACAGGATAAAATGTAATTTATTGCTCAGTAAATACATTAATTCTATCAATTAGTTGCATTGATGACATTTACGTCCCTTTTCTTTGGCATAAACAAAGTAGTTACCCTGCTGAGAGAGCAGAACCTCTAAAATCAAATGAAGTTTGCCATCCATGTAGAAAAAGCATAAGACAACAATCACGCAACATACATCTATCACATTTTTAATGCAGTTCGGGAAACTGGAGACGTTCAGCAATAAGAACAGTGTAAGAATTTAGACAGAACAAAATGAAACACCTGAAAGCACAATTGTTGGCAAGGGGCTATCCCCAGGGAGGACTGAGGAAGGACAGCACTTCTCCACAGTTTTTCAGACCCAACACACATTCAAAGCTTCTACTTTGTGGAATCTCTCCCACTTTTCCTAGTTCATGAGAAATTTCACCTCTGCCAGACAATACAAGGGAAACTGAACTGCAAATTCCATTAACTTGAACTCTTGGACAGAAACTCAGCTACTCTGAGTCACTGACAGCTGGGAACAATCCTGCCAGCTTGGGAGAGACACCAAATTCAATGAAATATCTACCCTCGTATACTCTAGTCCACAAACGTCAGCCCTTCTGAAAGGAATCACAAGGATGCTACTGCTTACTGGAGAGGGAGATGTCAGTCTGCTAGGAAAAAAAAACCCAGCAGGAAGGGCCTGCTTCAGGCAGTTGCTGACAATACAGCCCCACGTGCCCAGAGCTTCTCAGCAGAAGACCGTTTCATGACTAAATCTGTTGTTTCTAACATAGAAGTCTGAAACTTTGCCCTGCACCTGAATTTCTGGTGAGTGCGGATCTGAAAAGGGGACTTAGAAGGTTTTCCTGCAGTAAACTTATGTACTTAGAATGACCTCCAAACCATCAGTTCTCAGGGTATGGAAAATGAAGAGTAGCATGTAGCATGTTAATGTAAGGACTCCAAAGATCCTTCTTCAGATTCCACATGTATCAAAGTTGTTCAAGACTTCTTCCATCACGAATCGGAACACAAAGAAATGGATAACACAGAACATCAGGGATGAGCAATCAGCTTCTTTCAGTATCTAAAATTACATTGCTAAATCTAACAATATTCCACATGAAGAAATATTTTGTATCTCTGGTCTCATCAGGCTGTCTGATTAACACATCTGACTTGTGCATTATATACTGCTTTTGTTAGCTGCATGAAGTTACTGCATGTCTACAGCTCGGGAAATTACACGGATATGACAGAAGGCATAAAGTAACTCATTTAAAAGGGTGAGAGAAATGACAAGAGGAAAGAAGCAATTGATTCAGATCCCTAAAACTCCATCTTTTATAAAAGTATCACATTTGGAAACAAAGTTAAGGGAGTTTGTTTGTTTGAGGGATTTGGTTCGGGGTTGTTTTTGGTTTGGTTTTTTTTGTTGTTTTTTTTTTTCTTTTCAAGGAATCCATGGCTTCTAGAAGACAACCACAAAACCACAAGTATCCTCAGCAACTGCCCTAATGCTTTTCAACATATAAGCTTTGCTTGCTTTTAGGGCCTTGTCTATAAAAGCAAGTTTTAGAGAAAAAAGCAAAATGCTATCTCCAACTCAGTTGTACCACTGAGTTTCACATGATTTAGCTGCTAACAGTAAAAAGACCAAAGATGCTTAGCCTCAAGAGTACCATGGTAATTGCTGAACTAAACCTCATTGGAAATGATCATTCTCTACAATCCCCCAGGTACAGAGAATTATTCTTTATGATTATTTAATAAAATTACAACCTTATAACTGTAACTTCTTCCAGGCCAGATCCTCACATGTACCTGTCACCTCTTGCTATTAAGCTTGCTCCTTGCTTGCTTGCGAATCCTTTTGCATATTGTATTCCTTGTGATGGCTCCTCACCACTTCCTGACAGAAGAAACATGCCAAACACAACTGGAAACTCTAATACTGTTGTGCCAAATGTCAGTCAGGGACACACCTCTGACACACAGAACTAGTTTTTCAGCTGTATGCAGTAGACTACTTCAGTGTCCTTCTGTTTAAGAGACTGTAAGTGTCCTTGGTGAGAAAGGTTTTTCTCGCAGGTGTCATAGAGCGAGAGAATCATAGAACAAGATCTTGCTCTACCAGGCATATTTATCTATACACAAAACCAGGAAAAGAATCTTGCTTTGCCTTTCACGATTTCAAGGATACACCCTGAAATTTAGTAGACATCTTTGAAATGACCAAAGCCCAAAAACAACCCAGAAACCAAACAAACAAAATCCAAAAGAAATAGAAAGGAAATAATACAGTGTAACACCTTTTGGACACTAAACTTCATTAAATATTCCTATAAGGTCAGAAACATGATTGTGGTACAATGCTGGCACATTAATAGGGACTTCTGACATCAACAGACAAATCTTCTGAGACAAGAAGAGTCTCCAGATCAGACCAACAGCAAAGAGTATCATGAAAACAGTTACTTTTAAAACAAGCGGATTCAAAAAAACCATCCAAACTGCAATTATAAAACAGGAGCTCTTCCCAACTCTTTCCTTTTAACAAATACCCATATCTCTTCTAAGAAGTGTTTAACAGTTTCTTACAAGACAAAGCAATACTTAAATAATTATTTTTAGGTAATTAGTAAATATTTTATTAAATATATATAATAATCACATTTCTCTTAATATGATACAGTGATATCTCTATTAAAAACTTTACTACAGGAAAAATTAAGCAAACAGTAACTGACAAAATTTAAACCTACGTATCTCAGTATGTTCAAGTTTTATCAGGTATAAAAGTCCAGCTTTCTAATGGAATATACAATATTTGATTTTAATCTCGAACACTCCAAGATATTTTTTTTCATAAAGTCAAGATATTTACTTTACATAATTTCTAGTATATAAAAAGCCTTTTTAGGCTAGTAGTTAGAAGTTTCTAGAATGTTTTACCCATGACTCTCTGATTCCTAAAATATTAAGCTAATGATTCTAATGCAGAGTGGTTTTACAAGTAGAGGTAGATAACACCAGTGTTTTTAAATACAGAACACATACAAAGAAAATTGTCTGCAGAATACCAATACACACCTAACGCCTGACAGCATAAAGTTTTACAGATGCTCCTGAAGAACAGTCTTCAAGCATGACATCCCCATTTCTGATGGTTAATGCAGCCTCACTGAAAACAGACCAATACAGACTTTACAGTATCACATACTTACTTTCATCCACCCCTCCTTAAAGTACTAATAGACTCCTACAAACAAAGTTTTGCCTGCATGCAGATAAAACACAAACATTATTTCTCAACCATAAAGCGCTCAGATGTTTTAGAAGTTCCCTTCTGTGCTAATCCTCTCTTGTTTTACTCTATTCACTGCCAACTGGGAAACGCTTGTGAAACGACACCCCCCTCCCTTCACCTCTGCACGCCTGGCACACTCAGCATTTCGCTGACTGTAGGGAAAGATTTCGAGAAATTCCTGCTCAAGTACTCACAGCAGGGCAATACCATTAAACTTATCCCCCATCTCATAAGTAGCCTTCTCGATTTGATAAAAGCCTGTTTTCTTTCAGTTAATTCTCAGGTACCTTAGCTACTTTCAGCAGACAGCTGATATGACAGACATTAGATTTGACAAAGAATTCACAGAACTATGTAGGAAACGGGCAGTCAAGCACTCCTCTCAGCCATCCCGTCCCATGGGGTCCTTGGGTAAGAATCGTATTTTTATTACTGTTTATTTTCAGGGTCTCAGAGATTTCTCTAGCTCTAAATTCAGATCCGTTCAAGAGATGAAACATTCCTACCTCTCAGCTTCTCTGGTCTGCAGTGCTGCAGAATGCCACACAATTTACACTAAACCAGAATTTAACAGTGCTTTGATGGCTGACGCTCACAATTTTATGAGCTGGTAGATTAGATTTTCTCCACTGCAAACCTAGATACAGTGTAAGGTGACAGGTTTGGTGAGTCTAAATTTATCAGTTCCTCTGAACATAAATCTACATCAAAGAGGACGGAAGTTAAGTACTCACCTTTCCAGCGGCACTTTTGTTCAGAAGCCAGCACACAGAGCGAAGGCCAAGAATGCCTAGCTCACAAGCACACCCTCCACCTGGGGCAGGGGGAGGGGGGAAGAGTAAAATGGGTCTGGATTACAGATACACAGGAAAGAAAGATCAAAGAGTACTTTAGTTTATACATGTATGAAAATCACTGCACACGGACTGAGCAAACAAGCACTTTGTTCAAAACACGAATTATTCAACAAGACAGTGCACACACTATTGTGCCTCCTTAAAAACATGGCAAGTGAAAGTGAAGACAGCATTTTCTAATCACTGAAACTGATCCCCAACTATATAAAAGGAAAAGCAGGAAGGGGAAGAATATGCTAAGAACCTCCCGGCTTGTTTTAGAGCTGAGAGTCGACCAGTCAGAGCTGCAACTTCCATGACCGTACACATCACGGCACCAAGAACTTGGCTTTAAATTTCACAAGAAGACCTTTCTTCATAATGAAAAAATTAAAACACACCCTCAGGTGAAGTCCTCGATACCAGAGCTCAGACAGCAGCTCAAATCCTTGTACAGACTGCATGTACAGACCATGTACAGCAATGCAATGTAGCATCATAAATTCGCTTTCTCTTAGCACTGTTTGAAAACTAACATTTAGGGTTTTTTGCTTTACAAAGGAAAACCCCAAAATTGGCAGACTTTCCAAATTCTTTAAATAATCTCCTCAAATTAATCCTGGGGCCGCTTTCCAGCTAACAGGAGTCAGCCAGCAAATGCTAAGCATAGCCATGTTCTTCCTCTCAGAAACCAGTGACTCAAGCAGCAGCTCCACGTGACTTCTCCTTCGTTGTCTTCCCTCGCCACACCAGAGCCTAGCACGCACCTGACATCTGGTTGAGCAGGATCATGTTAGAGATCCGTTAAGTAAACTGGATATCCACAAGTCCATTGGTCCTGATGGGATGCACCCATAAGTGCTGAGAGACACTGGCAGAAGTCATTGCTGGGCTGCTCTCCATCATCTTTGAAAGGTCCTGGAGAACAGGTGAGGTGCCTGAGGACTGGAGGAAAGCCAATGTCACTCCAGTCTTCAAAAAGGGCAAGAAGGAAGACCGGGGAAACTACAGGCCAGTCAGCCTCACCTCCATTCCTGGAAAGATGATGGAAAAGCTTGTTCTGGGCATCATCTCAAAACATCTGGAGGAAATGAAGGTTATCAGAAGTAGCCAACATGGATTCACCACGGGGAAGTCACATCTGACTAATCTGATAGCCTTCTACGATGGCGTGACTGGACAAATAGATGAGGGGAGGGCAGTGGATGTTGTCTACCTTGACTTCAGCAAGGCTCTTAACACTGTCTTCCACAGCACCCTCATAGGCAAGCTTAGGAAGTGTGGGTTGGATGAATGGACAGTGGGGTGGATTGAAAACTGGCTGGCAGATAGAGCTCAGAGGGTTGTGATCAGTGGCACAGAGTCTAGTTGGAGGTCTGTGACAGGTGGTGTTCCCCAGGACTGGCTCCAGTCCTGTTCAACATATTCATCAATGACCTGGATGAAGGGGTAGAGTGTACCATCAGCAAGTTTGCTGATGATACAAAACTGGGAGGGGTGGCTGACACACCGGAAGGCTGGGCTGCCATTCAGCGTGACCTGGACAGGCTGAAGAGTTGGGCAGAGAGAAACCTCATGAAGTTCAACAAGGGCAAGTGTAGGGTCCTGCACTTGGGGAGGAATAACCCCATGCACCAGTACGGGTTAGGGGCTGACCTGCTGGAAAGCAGCTCTGTGGAAAGGGACCTGGGAGTCCTGGTGGACAACAGGATGACCAGGAGCCAGCAATGTCCCCTTGTGGCCAAGAAGGCCAGTGGCATCCTGGGCTGCATCAAGAGGTGTGTGGCAAGCAGGTCATGGGAGGTTATCTTCCCCCTCTACTCTGCCCTGGTGAGGCCGCAGCTGGAGTACCGTGTCCAGTTCTGGGCTCTCCAGCTCAAGGACAGGAAACTGCTGGAGAGAGTACAGCAGAGGACTACAAAGATGATTAGGGTGCTGGAACATCGTTCTTACGAGGAAAGGCTGAGGGACTTGGGCATTTTTAGTCTGGAGAAGAGAAGACTCAGAGGGGATCTCATCAATGCTTACAAATACTTAAAGGGAGGGTGCTGGGAGGATGGGACCGGTCTTTTTTCAGTGGTGCCCAGTGATAGGACAAGAGGTAATGGGCACAAACTTGAATATAGGAAGTTCCATCTAAACATGAGGAGGAACTTCTTTACTTTGAGGGTGGCAGAGCACTGGGACAGGCTGCCCAGAGAGGTGGTGGAGTCTCCGACTCTGGAGGTATTCAAAACCCGCCTGGACGCCATCCTGTGCAACCTGCTCTAAGTGACCCTGCTCTGGCAGGAGGGTTGGACTAGATGATCTCCAGAGGTCCCTTCCAACCCCTGTGATTCTGTGATCTATCTAGACAAGAAGCCACCAACAGTAGTGGTGAACCTGAACACCTTTTGCTATTTACCCTATTGCACAAGGCAAACAGAGCAGCTTAGGGCTGCTCTCCATGTTCTCAGATGCAGTCCAACTTTCTCGCTGCAATTTAAGATGCACTTTGGTTGATTAAGGAAAAATTCTCTGCTGCCTTCCTCTACGTTAAAAAGGTTTTGCTCCTGTTCTTACCTTCCCATCAATTGCAGTTTGGCTGCACGTAACACAAACAGTAGCTCACAGTTTGGAGCTCCCTCACCATCATTCACCTAGATGAAAACAGGAACAAAACAGCAGAACTGGACCTCTATATCTGGGATTAGTTTGCTCCCATTTATTTGCAGCTACAGCATTTAGGCAGAATGTAGCAAGACAACAGTCTTGAAAGTCATTCCCAAAACTTATTCAACTTTCTCCTTCCCTTAGATCTTTTTACACTGTTTCCCCAACTGTTCCTGTTTTAAACATTTTTCTAAAGAAAGACAGCATCTAATGCTGTAGATTTGAATCAGCAGTAAGCATTAGGGAAGCAAAATGAAAGAGTTAAGAGAGGCTGCCAACTTGCCTTAATACCTCAAAAGCAAACATAAATTAAATGGAGAAAAGAGACTTACTAAATTATTCAATCTATTTTCATCAGAAAGCTGACTCTTTGATGTTAGATTATTTCCTGAATCTCTCTACCAGTCTTATATGTTACATATTTGTTCTTATATATTTGTTCTTCCAACCTTTCCTTTGGGCAGACTATTCCATACTTTAATACATTTCATAATTTCATTCCCTTGTTCCTAGTTATGCCCCTTCTCACCTTACTAAATTAATTAGTTTCTATCTTTCAAGTATGTGCCTCTCAAATATTTGTAGACTCTTATCACGCCTCTCAGCTACACTTCTAGTTATCAGATAGCCAAGGTAGGCATGTTTGCCCGTTGGTCCCTTGGCCTGTACTCATTCGTCATTCACCCCTCAGCTCTCTTCAGTTGGTTTACAACTGTCTAGAAACAAGATGTTTGGGCCTGCACACTTGGCAAGTTAACTCTCACAACTGTTGAAGAAGGAACTTCTCTTAAATTTGTATAACTCAAAAGTATATTAATTTGATTTTTGCTGCCATGATGCATCTGCTAACTGATTTATCTGCTGCACAACTACCCACCCCAAAGGCTTCTGGTGCTTGGAAAAACACAAGTGCTTTTCCAGTTTCATTCTTCCCCTGATGCGCACACAAGAATGCTTCAGATTAAACTTTGTTTGACTGCATTCTCTCCAGTGCCTCCCCTCAAATGGGAAATACCTAATTTTGATACTCTTTCATTACTTCTAGTATCTCTAGTTCTTGTGTGTTAGTGTCTTCATCTACATCTGATTCATTTCCAACATTCAGCATCTTAGAAGTTTAAAAAAACCCCAGTCTGTAATAAAGGTGTTAAAAACATACATTTCTCCGTAAGATACCATGAGACAAGGTCTCCACATGGCTAAACATATTGCTGTTCAGCACTACTACTGTCTTTTCATTTCTGTGACTTCCTGTTGTGAATTTCCTACTCTCAGCCCAAATCACCTAACGCAAAAGGAAAAGACCAAACCAGACAATCCGACATACCTTAAGCCAGGTAAAATACACAGTTAAGCCAACTGCACTGTTAGAGGCTGGCAAGTATCTCCCTTTCTTCCCCCGCCTTTCCCATACATTAACCAGCCACACATTCCCTTCATTGTGCTGCCACTGCCCTGTGCTGGCATACGCTATGGCGAGCCAGGTATTTTTCAATTTTCTATCTAGCGCACTGTGCATCTGCACAAATACTTGTAATGGCACTATGCACCAGATTGTGCAGGGACAGCAGAAGAGTGGGACTGTGTAAGAACTTATGCCACTCAATGTCCAAGGAATACTGGTCCTGTATTCCCATTTGTAAGTGCCACCTCAGCACAGGAAAGTAAACCTGAGATCCTATAAACTGGGAAGTCTGCAAAAACCTGAAGACTTCTCAAGAACAGAGGGAAGGAGAATCCTTCTGAGAACATGAACACTGAAGATTTCTGCACAGTTGAGGGGACAAGATCAATTGATCACAAGGTACATCTGCTAAGGAGCTGAATTCTTTCAAGGATTAGAAAAAACTCGATGGAGTAAAGGAATACAAGAACACATTGTTTATTGGAACTTTCTCAAAAGATTTGGTCAAGTCCTTCACAAAGGGCTACTCAAGTCACTGTGCAGGCAAGAAGAACAAAGTACTGTCACAAGTGGGAAACTGGAAAAAAGAAACAAAACAAGAATCACTGATCAGTTTCGAGCGTGGAAGAAGGGTATTTGTGGAGCTCTCAAAGATTAGCATCTGTTTTCTTTCAGGTTGTTATTAAACAGTTGCAAAAGAAAGCAAAAAGTGAAATAAAATTTCAACTGAACACAACTTTCAGCAAAGTTGGTTGAATATACATAATAATGTGGATTAGTTTAGGAAATTCAAACAGAGAGAGCTGTTGCACAGTTTGGGGCCACAGCAACAAAGAAAATGAGAAAGAAATAAAAATCAGAAAGACAAATGGAGGTCTTTAATTATGAGCTATAAATTACCTGTAGTTACTCTGTAAGAATTTATGTTGTGTGTCAGTGAAAACACTCATTTGATCATCATGGTAAAAAAGTAAACAAAACATTTAGAAAAAATAATACTGACGTTATATACATTAACATTGCTTAACATACACTTTCTTAACATGTATCTTCACCTTTATTGTGTTTAAGTCCACCTTGAATGAAACTGTATTTAGCAGAAAGAAAAATCGTCAAGAAAATGCAATGAAAATTATCAGGGCAAAGAATATGCTTAAAACTGAAGGGGAAGTATACAGAAACAATTTCGGTACCCTTGAAATCACAGACAACAGGCTTGGAAGGAAATTCTTTCAGGTGGGATCAGTGATATCTAAAGCATTCCTGACACATTTGCCTGTTACCTCTATTAACATCTTCCAGGACGGAGTGGCCAGAATGTCCCTAGGCAATCCAGTCTACTGCTTAACCACTTGCACTGTTGGAAAGTTTTTCCCCGAAGTCTACTCTAATTCTGCAATTTAAGGTCTTTACTTCTAGTGTTCCCTGTGTGAACAAGGAGGAGAAATTGTTCTTTTTCTCCTTGCAGCACACTTAAAAAATTTTAAATTACTTTAACTTCTCCAGCCTGAACATTCCTGATTCTTTCATTCTTTCCTTTTCAGTGCTATTGCTTTCTCCTGAGCTACTTCCAGTTGGTCCTCATCTCTCCTCAAGCATGGTGTGTAAAAACAGCTGCAGCAGTCCATCATTCCAGTATGCAGTAGAGGGAAAGACTATGTGTCTCAGATGCTGGGCTCCTTCATATATATTATTTGCATTGTTGACTCATGTACAAAGTATGATCCACTACAACACCTGCTTCTTTTTCACAAGCCGACTACTTAGCTAGCTTTTGCTGTTCAATATTTGTGCAGCTGATAAATCTTGCCTAAACAAGATGTTTACCTTAAGCAACAACAAAACAAAATGCACCGTAATATTAAAAGTCAAGTTCTTTAATGTGGAAGGGAGGAGTTAAGGGAGAAGAAGCTGTGCATACCCATGTAATCCATTATCAGAGCAGTATTTTAGTAAATGTTAGCAATAAATATGAAAACCAAAACATCTTTAGTGTCTAGAAACACAAAGGAGATAGACATTTATACATTTTGGTGGGGTTTTTTAACCTCCTTGCCTTTCAGTGAGATGTGTGTGCTTAAATCTCTTAGGTGTTTCTGAAACTCTCACTCATAATTACGTAATTGTCCATTACAGAGATTTTATCACTTCCTCCAAAACAACTGATCATCAGGTACTACTGGAAATAGAACACCATATTACACATAGAATTTCTCTGACTGGACACAGCATTCTCATCTTCTCCTTTTTTTATTTCTCCTAAGTGCATTTTATGACGCAAAGCGAGCCAAAGGAGATTGGGTTTTATAATAAAAACAATTATGATATCAAAGAAAGTCATGAAATGATGGATAGAAATTTTTCTTTTATGTATTCGTGCACGGACGTATGAGTTCTGAAAGCTATCATACAGTATTTATGGCAAGACCTAAAAACGTCACCTACAGTTAAAAACGGGAAGCTGTATTTTGTGACCAAATTGTTGAGAAAGCATTGTATCATTTGTTTCAACTATGTTCTCATTGCTATTTACATTACAGCACAAACCGAAAGGCTTCAGCCAAGGTTAGGGTTACTATATATTATGTATCTATTCAAACATATACACAAGCACACAACTGTAACTGTATATATAATCAGATTTCTGTATGCCTAACAAAAGACAGTCTCTGTCCCACATACTTTTCAAAAGAAACAAAGACAGCACACAAGAACTAGAAGTATTACCCTAAGTTGACAAAAACAGAACTGAGGCAGTAACGAAGTAAACTACCAAAGTTCACATGAAAAGCAGAGCAAGGGACCTAGGTCACATTTTCTAATCCCAGTTACAGCATACTAACCACAAAACAATCCTCCTGCATTCCTTTCTCTAATCACCAAATAACACAGATGTAAGATGCCGGCATCTAACACTCATTCACAGTAATACTGGTGGCTAAACAACACGCAATGTTTCTCAAAGAGAAAGCAAGAAACACTTTCATTCTTTACCACCCTGAATTTAGGAAACCGGTATCATTGTTTTCCTTCCTCCTCCTTCTCTGCCAGTTCATACCAAAGGCCTACGCAGACAGGGTTTAAGTGGATGATTTATTTCACAACTGAAGCAAACTAAAAACTCAGTCACTGCAGTCCAACTCCAGCAGTTGGTTGGTAAGTCATGAGAATTAAAATCTGCTTTAGTTACTTCACCCTTAAAACAAAAGTACCACGGAGTGCTACTAGAACCACGGGGAAAGAGAAAAATCACACAATCACACCTTAAGTTAAAGTACAGCGCTTCTATATATGAACAGACTTTAAGAAACAGAGGATTAACTGAAGAAACAGTACCAAAACTGCCATAGGCATTTTCATCTACACTTGAAAAAAGCATGCAAAAAGTGGTAAGAGTGGCATCAGAAGTGAGCATGTATTTTCACGAAGAAAATCGGAAACGCTGCAGGAAATGATGGAAAAGAGAGCAGCTGAACCAGAAACCAGGTTAGAAAGGGACATCTCCCCAGAGCCCTAACAAATCCATTACAAGACCCTAGGGAGATGTTAAAAAACAAGGGTCTTTTGTAGCAATGTGTAACGCTCCTTTATACGCCACAGTGCATATATTTACCAAGAAGAGTAATGCAGCACACTGAAACTAAAAATCCAATGGCGTACTGAAAGAAGTTAAGAAGACAAGGCAGCGTTTGATCAAAGACACACAGAAGGTAACAGACTACGGAAGAGAAAAACTGATACGGGTTTATTTCAAAGAACAGGGAAGAAACCACAGAGAGCGAGCTGGCAGAATGTATCACGGAGGTTATGCTTGCAGTTTAGTGAAAAGCCTAATGCAGCATTACAGGCAAAGCTCAATCTGCAACAAGCAAGCAAAAGAGCCAAGTACCGACGTGCACAGGGGACACACAGGAAAAACCGTCTAACTGGGTACTTCTATGACCTATTTTGTTCATTTTATATTAATGATAGCTTTCTAATCACTTTACGTTTGTATCCAGGCAACAGGACCAACCCTGCATGTCAGAGATCAGGCTGATATTAATATATTTTTAAGCTGGGGCAGATGACAATTTTTTACAGAGGCAGTGAAGAATCCCAGGCCTTGTTCTCTTCCCACCAACTGGCAAAAAAACAAACCGTCCCACTCACGCTCCAGATTATACGCTCTGCTGCAATACAGCAGCAAGCTACTCCCATCACACAAATTCCACTTCTATCCTGTGATACAATTACTTCCAGTCAGAGGACAGAAAAAGATCAGTAAAAGTTGGCAAGAAGTGGATAATTGGGACAATTCATAAACTCCTCAACTTGCTTTCCAGCACGTCTGCAGAGTCTTGAGAAAAAGGGGTGGACCCATGGGCCAGATTAACTTTGTTGCTGCCACGGATGCAAACCGCTGTCCAACCTTCTCACCTTTGAGTGAGCTATTACAGTTCCTGCTCTCATCCTGTATCTCTCACACACAGCTTTCAATCTAGCAACATCAGAATGATTTACAGAAGAAAATAAGAGAGTCCTCCCAGTAAAGACAAGGTAATGCATGTGAACAGCTAAATGGCAATGGGATTTTCTGGCTTATGCTAGAAAGAGTAGCACACCGACCTCAGCTAAATACAGAATCCATTCCCTCTATCCAAAAGAAATGCCTGTATGCTATTAATACCACAAGATGAAGCTCAGCTGTATAAATAAAACCTCTCATTTCAGCCAAGTCTTCATCATCTCTCTGGCATCCATCACCTTCTCCTCTTCACAACTAAACTCTCAGTAGGGCCCTTCAGTGTCGATTTTTCATAGCAAGCCTGTTGCTCAAGTACACTGGACAGAAATGCAAGTCTGGTTTTATTATCTCCCCTTGGCAAGTTAACATTTACGAACAATTAGGTTGGAATTAAGAAAAAAAACCCAAACAATGAAGTTCTGAAGGAAATATTCAAGTATTTGCAAGTCAGCATGGTTTATAAATGGAAATATATTGTCTGGAAGTCAAGGGGACCTGCATGCTCTTTCAAGAGACTCACTGCTGTGCTGGATGACCTCAAGCACATCACTTGATCTTTTCCACATTAAAAAAATATTCCTTATATGACCTTCCTAGGTACCTCACTTTGAGAATTAAAAAATAAATACACTGTAAATCCTCCTATTATTATTACTGCTGTTACTATGGGGGCTGGAACTGTCGTCAGCAAACAGGCAGGACATAATTTAATTTTCTTCAAATATTTATTATGCGACAACATACCCATCTGTTTAACACTCACTATATTTAGTTTCTGTCTTAAAAAACACAGGGAAAGAAAATACCAGCTTCTGCCTCTTGCTTCCACATATCCTTTCCAGCCACACATGCACTAATAAATGGCTGCTATCTTTTCAACTGTAGCACACAAGAAATTGCAGGAAAGCAGACAAAATTTCAGCTTGGATGAAAACAATTCCAACCACAAATTTATTCTCCAATATGCCAAACACAGAATCCCTAGTTCTAGCAGTATTAAATAAATTTGAATTTCAGCATTGAGGACAAAGGACAGGATATGAAGAAAAATGGTGGGAAAAGAGGAGATAGATGGCAATAAAGCACTATGCACAACGATCATATGCTAAAAGAGGACAGATATAAGAATATTACATATCTAAACAGAAAAAAGTAACTTTTCAGTAGCATTAATTTCTCTACAGTACATTATAAAGTAAACCACCATTCTTAAGTAAGAGCTGTTACACAAAGGTGCCTCTGGCATCTAAATACATTCTATTCGGACACTTTTAGGAAAAGGCTTCTCTCCTTTTGCACTGTATTTTTCCATTCACCTGCATGCAAAACTCTTTATTGAACATGTCTCACCTCATATCACTGGGGCTTTGAGATAATACAAGCCAAGGAGGTAGCAAAAAATCTGAACTAATTAACAGACACTGACTGAATTTGCTAATGAGGAAAACAAATAAACAGAAGGCACTTGCTAAAATGCACTCATCTCCTTTTATTCTTCCCTGTTCCCTCCCTCTACTATTCCAATCTTGAGATCATGAACTGCCCCCAACGTACCTCAGCTGCTGGCAGCAGCAGCCCCTACCACACCAGTCCTGGTCCACCAGCACAATTCCAGCACTCAAAGCTCAGCCCTAACTGGGAGTACGCCCTAATTTTCTAGAGCTATTTATAAACTGTGATACCACATCAGGTCAGTCATGTCAGTATCTGAGACTGCAACAAAAAAGGCCATGGAGCTCAGACTGAAGGAACTCCAGAGCACAGGTGAAAATGCATAAACCAAAGGTATAAATACAAAAATGCAAAAAGATGCCCAAAGTTATGATGCTCAGATTGTTTTTAATAGCTTCATTTCAGATCTTCTATTGCTGACAAGTCTTCCTCCATTTTCACAGAATCAAAAGATAACATCTTGTAATAGCGATACACTTAAATGATTAATTAATTTATTGGTATTTGATGGCTGAATGGATAGCAAACAGTAACTCCCTCACAGAGCATCACTATTTTGTCCATCAAGTATGGATGTTTGCTGATTTGTCTTTTCACTCATGAACTGTGGACACTGAATGCATAAAGAAACTGAATTTTTAAAAAACTGGGAGTAACAGAACCAGTAAGGATCTAAATATTACCTTTTTGCACACAAAACAAAGAGAAACTTAGTAATTTAGAAGAGATAATGATTGTTTTGAATTACTTCTATGTTTGCAACCATAATCCACCAGCTCAGTTTCTCTCCTGTGGCGTTGCTCACTTACTCAGGAGCAATCTGACCCGACAAGGTGCAGGTAAGCCCTGCCAAGGGCTGCGCCCTGATGCCGCAAGGGAGCATCAGCGCTACAAACCAACAGTCAGGGCTGCTCTTCACCAGCATGGCCCAGCACTTGAGGCGTGGCAGAGCAGGACTGGATAACACACGGCCTTTTTACCTGTAAATGACAAAATAACATCAACAGGCTGCCAGAGTACTTCTCAGTCCAGCCGTATCCGACCTGTATCAGCAGCACGGAAACACAGCTGCCCCCTTACGAATCACACTCCTGTGGAGCAAGGGTTGAGCACTGGCACTGGCAGAGGCCTCTAACCTCTCCAGTTTCTCAACAAGGACAAAGGTTCAGACAAACAGCACATAAACTTCAGTCCGAAATGAGGTAACATTGGACTTTGTTTAAACAGAACGTGATTCGACAACAGCTTAAAGATGTGCCACTGTCTGCCTGGTCCATCCAAATAACAACTAGGTCTACCCTATGTGTTACAGTTCTTGAAGATACCTCCAGAAAAAAAAAAATCCACATTATTCCTCAACCCCATCAAAAGCCCGCATTTACTTTAGGTAGCCTGCCTGCATTGTGGAATGTATTTTTACGTAATATTTTATCACTAGTGTAATAATCTGAATAGAACACCTTGTTTTTAATGGGATATTCATAATTGTTTTGTGGTCTGGTAAGAATCATAGTTATTTAAAACACTTCAAAATTATAAGGGACATAAAAACATCATTCTGAATTTGGCCTAAAACTCATTCATGGCAGTATCCTACCATCTGTACTGTCCAGTTCCAGGTACTCCCAAGACTAGCAGAAGAAAGCCTTGAAGACAAATTTGCAAAACAGTCATCAAGAAAGTACTCCTTATTATTATCCTTTATACTTAAGGATACCTTAAGCTCAAGAAAGCTGTCTGTCCTTTCCAAAAGGCCTTAAGAGTTTGTTTTCATGTGCAGGATTTGTCTACGTAACAATTACTACTCATAACACTTATATATCAGATTACTTTTGACCCCATGAAGCCTCAATGACGTACTGCAGCAATGAGTTCCACAGACTAAATTGTGCGCTGGATGAAATATTTTTCCTTTGGCCAGAGCTGAATTTGTTACTTTCCAGTATCATTGACAGTCTACCCTTCTGATGATGGCAAACCATCTAGTCCTAAACCACTGCTCAAAACAAGAAACCGTCAATATCTTACAGAGAAACTATTTCATAAATAAAAAGTACTCTGCAATGACTGTAATTCGTAAAGATGCTATAATCAGTATGAAAGCTACCGACAGTGCATACGCTGCACCTTCTGCATCTGAGACGATGCTTCTTACCAGCAGTATTACCCTTCCTGTGACTCTGCACTAGGGCTTAAAGCACCTCCTGCACAGCTTAACACCGAGACCTAGGAACAACAGGACCAAAGTCCCATCATGAAATTACCAGCAATACCATCGTCATGAAGAATGATGGTAAATACAGAGTTTTTAAAGGGCTGATGGGTTTTCTGAGCACATATCGGCATACCTACAGTATACTAGCAAGAGACACTCCTCCCTTGATTGTGGGAACAAGCATAACAGCTGTACAAATTAGCTATTCACTGGAGTCTTGTTCTTCTGAACTTGTCATCAGACATAATTCCTACCTGCAGGATGTGAAGTTTCCAGTAGTTGGTGCCTTCATGATCCCGTTTTACAGAATTAAGTGGCTTATATAAAAACCAGCCAAACGATACCTAAAAATTACTGAAAAACATTACTTAGCTAACTAACAGAAAGGAATAAATACACCAAACAACCCGCTCAGAGATTCCTATACAGTAATTTGTCCTATTCATCCACCCCAAATTGTTAGAGTGGGCTGAGTAAGGCATTTCCTTATACTTTTCACTGCCATGAAGTGGGTCGTCTGTCCTGATCTGGCCAGAACTACTGACAGAAGCTGGAGCCAAATCCCCATCGGTGTGCTGGCTAGCTTCCCCTCCATCACCTGAAAATCTTGGTAGGAAGTTTGTGACCCTCTCCCCAATTAAGAAGCCCCACATAGCCAGTAATTCATCTCTTGCAATTACAGGTGGCCCTGAAATAGATTAAATATCTTGCTATCCATCTTCAGAGGTACTCTTATTTGATTTCAGTTTTTCTTGTATTGACAACTGCAAAACATAAATGGATATCCAAATACTGTTAAAGAGATCTGGTATTATCTCCGTGATGTTAGCCATCAGGGCTTCACTTGGGTCAAATAATCTCTCCATTTATTAGAAGAACAATTCCAGACAATTGAACAGTTTTTAAAATATGACATGGCCTAACAATGAGATCACTACTATTTCTGAAATGACAAAAGCTTATGCAATGGTTTCGAGTAATTTGACGCTAGAAATGACCAAGTATCAATGACACTCTGGTTTTAGGACATATGAAAAAAGGTCTTTTGGTACTTTAGAGAAGGGTTATGGCAAAGAATGCTCAATCTGGATGAGCCAGAGACATTCAAACTGGTAATACACCAAAACATCAGTGAAAAAGCAGTTTTCATGAGTTCTGTCACATTTATCTAATGCTAAGAAGTCAAATATGATGGATATTTGCTGAGTTCGCCCTTGTCAACACAGGCTGTAAGTGAAGATGGTCCCACTTGCCTGACTATTCTCTCTCTGAAGCAGCAGAGGTACAAACACTGCAGCTACTGCTATCCCTTCCACTGCACTCACGCTTCCAGTAAATCTGTTACACAATCCAGTGACACCTACTTGGAAAACCATCATTTTAGCAGTTCCTGTGGAAAAACAAAAGAATAGTACATGATCTACCCACAAACACTAAGACAGGACAAAGACCTGCCCTGTGTATATGCTTTCCTATTCCTCTCCTTTCATCACTGAGAATTCAGTTTAACTACCTCCAAAGAGTAATCTGTGTTCTATCTAATTCACCTGTTTTTACCTTTCCCTGAAGAAGTACTGACAAATAACTAAAACCAGTTACTTGCTAATTAAGGAGTCAAGGAAGGGGGCCATAGTAGAAACAGCAGGCACCTTCTACCGATGCATGTTATGCAGATGAGATACAAGGCAAGAGCATTTTACAAAAAGGCCTCAAGCAAATTTCCATTTGATCCCCAAAAATAACTTTTAGCACAGACAAACTACCTAAAGCTTCAAAACAGCTGATTCAACGTTGGGCACAAAATGAAAAGGTCGATTACAAATCAACACCTCCTTTAAGTTCCTTTTAAAAACATTTTTAAAAGGACTTCTCTGCATCAATTTTCCCTCTTCTGCTGAAGTTTCTCTTCCAAGCCTTGCACAATAAGTTTGTTCTTTAATATGAAAAACATGTATCCAGTGACTTTTTCCTGTGGTGTTGCTGACAGAGGTAGAGGAACGTGACTCACTTCCTGTTTGTTTTTTTACATCCATCAAAAAAGTCTGTGGCTGTCTCCTACCCCGACTTTCTGCTCCAGAAGATCTGATGCCCGCTCCCACCACCAGACCTCCTTCCCCTCTTAAGGGCAGGTGGCTCACAACCAGCCCTGCGCAGCCCTCCGAAGTGAAAAGACCCCACAAGCCATGGGTCAGCAGGCAGTAACACTGATGTTTGCTGCGTCCCGCACTTCTCGTTAAATCTGTACGCTGACTATTCCAAGTAGTAAGCTTCTGGATGCAAGGACTACCTCTTCCCTTCTGTAGTGGAAATTTCCTAGGGCTAAATAAATAAAAATATCATTCAAATACCAATCACAACTCTGAGAACTAATGAATTTCCACAAAGTTACAGAAGAGGCAGACACCTCAAAACTTCCATGCAGGTTGCCAGCAGCAGTCTTACAACAAGGTGGCCCTGTAACAGAGCAGAGGCGAAGCATGTTTTTGTTTTAACACAGTGATCAACTGACTTAACCTCTTTGGTCTCTTCAATGTGAAGACACGGATTTGAACCAGGTAATATGGAACAATGGGTCTGCTTTAATTATAGTGCCTAATGAACCCCTGATTGCACAGAGATTTTTATTCAGGATTGCTTAAGAATGAAGTACCAGATCACAGGTACATCACCAAGTGCAACATGAACAGGACTAACATAACAAGAGATGCTCAGGTCTACAGAAAACACAGCAACTCCACTAAGAGCCCCCCAGATTTAAATCCCTACAGATATACATTACAAAAGGAGCAACCCCCCTGGAAAAATAACACGTTGATGTAGAAAACAATAATAAAAAGTGGTATTGTTTTTCCACTCAAAAGGAAACTTGAAAAGTGTAACTACTGAAACAACTCTGTGGTAATATGCTACTGAGATGAAAAGGGAGCCATACCTCTCTGAAATACTGCTTCAGCCTTGAGTCTAAAAGGATTTCCTCACAATCACTCATAACAACTTGTTTTGTCTAAAGACTTTGCATGTTAGTTATTACATTAGAATATATTTGTAAGCTGCACGCTTCTTCACAGCCAAGACAAACTCAAGGTAGCCAGCAATCTGGGTTGTTAGGACATGCAGTAGATGGATTAGGAGAGGGATCTGACCATCATTTATCCTACTGTCTATGGGATCTGCTGTTCCAGTAGTGGATTCCTGCCTGTTTCCTTGCTCTATTTCTAAGTTTCACGGCCTGAAAAACACCTGTGCCACTGTATGTTATTCTTGCAGTTTTTTCCCTAAGGAAATAGGGTAGAAGAGGCTGGCTTGATAAGGAAAAAGAAAATACCCCATCTGGGCAAGATGACTGCAAAAGGAAAGGAAATTACTGAGTCACAAGCTGTATATTAAGCTGTTTCACAGGACCTCCCACCCTCAACCTCCCTGCTTCCTTTTTCCCTAAAAGTGCTTAGATTTATGGGTTTTTCTCCCTGTATGCTAGCAAAGCTTCATTATCATTTAGGCCAAAACACTAAACTATTATCACAGAAGAGAAGACCAAAGGACAAAATACAGGAAGTAATTCAAGGTATAACTTTTTTTGCAACTCATTATTCCCCGAAGACAGGGAAAAAAATCCTAGCAAACACAGCAAGCTCAGCTCCCAAGATCTAGTATTTCAAGGCTGCAAATTGCACATACTACTCTATAAAATACCAGTAAGAAGAACTAATACATAAACAATGTCTGCTTAACTCACACTGTTGGGTTCCAAAAGTTCAATTAATAACAGTAGATACAAAAACCCCTTCAATCTGTAGCATGCTTTCTTCCTTAAAGTAATTACAAAGACACATGTACATATGGTAGAATTAAAAGAACGAGTTGGGGAAAATAAATTTTTTTTTCCCCTGTATTACCCTACATATTCCATGTAAGCCAGAAATTGTTTCATTTAAGGGGGATGCATTAAGGTTGTATAAGCAAAATTAATTCTGATATGTTCTATCTTATACGCATTTCTCCTCACAACCTTCAGAATATCTGAAGGTGGTGGTGTACATCCATACACATGCCTCTGTGGGTGTCTCTCCTTCTGTTGCCAATTTCCACGTTAAAACAAAATCCTAAATGATGAATTCCACTACATAATAATCCCACTGATATCACATGGGCAGAGCTATCACCTGATCTGCCACAGGGGCATCTTGAGCTAACCTTAAGTTACAGCAACTATAGGTGGTTGTTTTCAGTGTGGAAGAACTATTAAAAGGAAGCAGCATTGCCAGAAGGTTTTAGGTGTTCTCTGACAGCCAGGTCTTCAGATACAGAGACCCAGATTCCATCCAAAGCACAAGAAGGTGCTACAAACCTTTGTATCTACTTCTTGCTATCTGTATCTTGGCTATTTCATCTTCTTTTCTCCTCCAAAGCTTGCCTCTCCCACCTAAGGTGTTATAATCTAACCTTCTCATGTTCCCCGTGCCATGCTTGCCTGTCCTTGCAGGTCACCTGTCAGTTCCCTGCCTAATGTTTCCTCTTTGGCAACACAAGCCGACAGATGCAGTACCCTCCTGACAGAACATTTTCCATTTCATTAGTACCCAAAAGTCTACTGGCACCTCAGCACATCCGCCTTTTCTATGAACCCTATTCATTTCCTAGAATCAGACATCTTTTTGCGACAGCCATAGTCTCCATTTCTTACAGCTTCAGCTCCCGTCTCCTTTAGAGATCAGTCTGGATGCTGGCCTGCTCCAGCTCATAAGCCCTGGAAGCCCCAGTAGAGGAGCTCCCTCCTGCCCCCTCTGTACAGAGACTGCAGAGCCTGGACTACAGGACAGGTTTTCTGCTCTGGTGCAGCTCCAGTGCTGACCATACCCAGTGGGCAGGGACCTGCAATTCAGGGGAGAAACCAGGGTCAGCCCCAGGCTCACGCATGCTCACTAGGGGTGGGATCTTCCAAATTTCTAACCAGGTCTACAAAGTCTTCAGCATGCTTAAGATACATTTATTCCCTTGACATTGTATTTCTCATCTAATTCTCATGGGAACATAGGAGTATTCTAGCTGTAATACAGTACCAATAACCACATATTATACATATTTTGTATATACACTTCTATTATTTTCGATAGTCAAAATCACAGTAATGGATATTCATGTTCATGATAGTTCATATTCATTTCCCTATCCCACCTAACCACATTAGTGAACAAGACACCAGCCTCAGTACACAGATTCTCTAGAGTGCAGACATAAACCTGCTACATTGCTTACCTAAGTTACCAATTCTCTGCTTATCCACCTACACACACACCGGAAGAAAGGAAGAAAGGAAGAAAGGAAAAAGAGGGGAGAGGAGGGAGAGAGGAGGGAGAGAGGAGGGAGAGAGGAGGGAGAGAGGAGGGAGAGAGGAGGGAGAGAGGAGGGAGAGAGGAGGGAGAGAGGAGGGAGAGAGGAGGGAGAGAGGAGGGAGAGAG